>ML685886.1:1060803-1101166 GCA_007922175.1 Pelusios castaneus | reverse complement strand
CAATGGTTTAAACATAAGTTAAAATATAGGTATAACACCAAATTTTAACTGCTAATCGAAATAGAATTCCTAGACATAAACTATATTATCATTCCCAGCAAATTACTACCTTTCTATTGATACCAAGCATGACATAGTTCCTATGGCTTATAGCATTTATGAGATATCCATTGAAAATAATATCATAAATGCTTCCCTAAATCCAGACAGCATCACACCCTGCCTATATGCCCTGCCAGGGTCCCTGTCCCCTTTTTCCCCCCATTGCACACAAGGGATGCCACCCCTGCCACTGTGGACCTACCCCTAGCCCCACAAAGTCGACCTAGAGCAACCAGTGTGGACGCTCTAGGTCGACTTTGTAAGTTCCCCTTTAAGTCGACTTTAATTTTAAGTGTAGACACACTAAGTCAACTTAACTAAGTTGACTTTAAGTCGACTTAGTTAAGTCGACTTAGTTAAAGTCGACTTAAAAGTGCAAGTGTAGACATAGGCTTTGTTCATAATGGGGCTCAAGAGAACTACTCTTATAACTAATCACTTATATGATAGGGTGGTTTACCCCTATTAAAAATATTATTTTATGTAGAATTGAGACAATGTGAATGAGCAGGTCTATGATATAGTAGCAGCGCTGTAGAAAAGGACCTGGGAGTTATGGTGGACGGGAAGATGAATATGAGCCAACAGTGTGCCCTTGTTGCCAAAAAGGCCAATGGCATATTAGGCTGCATCAGTAGGAGTATTGCCAGCAGATCGAGGGATGTGATAATTCCCCTCTATTCGACACTGGTCAGGCCGCATCTGGAGTACTGTGTCCAGTTTTGGGCTCCCCACTACAGAAAGGATGTGGACAAATTAGAAAGAGTCCAGCGGAGGGCAACAAAAATGATTAGGGGGCTGGGGCACATGACTTATGAGGAGAGACTGAAGGAACTAGGCTTATTTAGTCTACAGAAGAGAAGACTGAGGGGAGATTTGATAGCAAGCTTCAACTACTTGAAGGGTTGCTCCAAAGAGGAGGGAGCTAGGCTGTTCTCGAGGGTAACAGAGGACAGAACAAGGAGCAATGGTTTCAAATTACAGCTGGGGAGGTCAAGGTTGGATATTAGGAAAAACTTTCTCACTAGGAGGGTGGTGAAGCATTGGAATGGGCTATCTAGGGAGGTGGTAGAATCTTCATCTTTGGAGATTTTTAAGGCTTGGTTAGACAAAACTCTGGCTGGGATAATTTAGGGGGAGTGGTCCTGCTTTTTAGCAGGGGGTTGGACTAGATGACCTCGTGAGGTCCCTTCCAACCCTATTATTCTATGATTCTATGATATTCTGTGCTTTTCTATTCCTTCCTCTCTGAGAGTTTTGCCTTAGCTTTGGATTGATACTTCAAACTTCTGACCTGACTCTGTCAAGAAGCTGTCTTCTCTGTGCATACTGGTGTTAATACAGTAACTGAATTTAAGTGGTCCCTGTAGTGGGGTCATATATGGGTTTATAAACTAAAACCATGTGTCAAATACCTCTGGGACATGTTTTTGTTTATTGAATGCCCTTAATTTTTCAGAAAAAAACATGTTGGCAAAGTAACTCAAAAGTGGTTAGGTGACCCACCACTCAGTTATATACAACCAATCCTTTACAGACTCTGCAAGTCCGGAACAATACTGAATCCTACCAACTGTCTTTCAAATGAGGATCTCAAAGAACTTTTGAATGGTGGATGTCATTTCATTGTGCAAATGAGAGACTGAGGCACAGAGGGGTTAACTGACTTGCCTAAGGTCAGGTAACAAGTAACTGACAGAATCGAAAATGGATTATTTGAATTTAAATCCGGAAAGGATTATTGCAGTCTTGTGTAACACTGGCCATAGAACCTCACCCACTAATTTCTGGATCAAGCCAATAACTTCTGTTTGACCTATAGCTGATGTTTTAGAAAGACAGCTGGTCTTGACTTAGACTTCAGGTTATGGAGAATCCACCACATTTCTAGACCAGATGCTCCAGCAGCTGACGACATTCACTTGAAAATTGGCACCTTTATTTCCATTCTGAATTTTGTCTAGTTTTACCTTCTAATTATTGGGATCTTGTTATACTTTTTTTCTACTAAACTGAAGAGCTTCTAATTTGAGAAATCTCTTCCCATAGGTACTTGTAGGCTGTTGTCAAGTCACCAATCCAGGATAAGTGTGCCAGGACTTTCTGTAATAAAAGCAGATAACGCTCTTGTCTAAGCAGAAGCGTTTAGGATGCAAATCTGACGCTTAAGTTATCTTTATTCTTTTTCGCATGTATTACTCCTTTACCCTCAAAGGGATTGATCACTTCATTATGATGCATTTGTGATTGCTCTGAAGGAGAACAGCAAAAACTAAAAGCACTTGACAAATGTGTTTTAGCAGTATATTAATCTACCTTTCCCTCTCAATAAATCACAAATCAAAGCCAGATAACTGATACTGAGATGCAGGCATTTGATCAGCTTCACGTGCAATGCCATTCAATAGATGGTACTTCAGGAAGCCAATCATTCAGGCTTTGAGGCTATTGACTCTAAGGAATGATTTCCTTTCTCTTTCCTGGTATGTACTGGCAGCTGTAGAATGGGAGTGTTTGGGTACAGTGATTCATTACCATATGCCTCTGAAGAGACAGTAGGGCATACAGTTGTGATATAGTAAGATAACATACAAATTATCTAAAGTAGCAATCTTTTATCTGTCAGAGAGATCCTAAATCTATGTGAATTCTGTGCCCAGTTTATACAGATCTAGTGAGTTTAGGCAATAAGCTCTGTAGGCCAGGGGAACTTGTTTTCTGTTTTCAATTGTATCTTTTAGTATGGAAAATCTTTGTACATGAGTGATGCAATATAAACAACAACATCAGCATATTGCTTTTATAGATTCCTCTGACCTTTTGATCACACTTGTTCTCAATGTAGGAGTTAGGGGGATAGGCAACCCGCAGCCCGTGGGCCAACAGCAGCATGCAGGCCCATTTGGAGCAGCACAAGGTACCCTCTGCAGTGCTACTGAAATTGCTGTTCTGCTCCTGCCACTGAAAGCCACTCCAAGCAGCTGCTTTTGGGGGCAGTTGGGGATGGGGGTCTGTTGCGAGCCACTCTGTCTCGCCGGGCAGCGGGTACGTCATGCACTGAAATCAGGTAACGGCACGTACGGTTCCGCTTTGAAGGTGTGTTCCATCAGCTATATCCTCCTGGGGAGCTGGGGTACGGGTGAGGCTGTCAGTCCCTCGAGACTCGCTCCCCAGTGTTGGGTAGTATGGCCTAGCAGCCTGAGTCCCTGCTGAAACTCCCCTATTTAGGGGCAGTATGGCCTAGCGGCCAGAGTCCTTGCTGACATTCCCTGGCTTAAGGGCAGTATGGCCTAGCGGCTGGAGTCCTTGCCAAAATTCCCCAGCTTAGGGGCAGTATCGCCTAGCAGCCTGAGTCCTTGCTGGGAAAGTGAGTGCTGGCCTGGGGAGCACCAGCAGTGTATTTCCTCCCAGGCCATCCACCCGTGACTGAGCTGGGTGGCTGACTTTTATACCCTGAGCATACCCAGCAGATGCAAGGGGGCGAGGCCTCTTCAGCCTGGAAGGTTTCTTTAACCCTTGTCTCATCAGTGCGGGGCCGATATGCCCCGTCACGGGGTCCTTAAGAACACCACGGAAAGAAGCCGCCCAGACCAGCTCCTCTCTATGGTGTGCCATCACCAAAAGTAGTCATTCTGAGTGGCTTCTTTGCACAAGTGGTTCCTTTCAGTGGCATGCCTAGGAAGCCCCCTCTCCCCAAATCCAGCCGTGGCCACCACTTTTCTGATGGTGGCCGCTTTTTTTTTTCTTTTTGGTAGAGAGGGGTGCTAGGACTGGCTGAGGGTCAGGGAGGAGAGGCCAGCACAGGAGTCGGTAAAATTCAACTCAGTAGTTGAATGCAGATGTGTGTAAGAGAACAGGCATGAAAACTCTTAGCAGTGGAAGGGCCCTGTCAAAGCACCATGGAAAACCTGTGCAAATAATTATCTAGATTTATTGAAAGGAAGCATTTTAACCATGATACTCTTCCTCCCAGAGGCAAATCTGCTCCTCAAAATTCGAAATGACAAATAGATTGAAAATGGCCAAATAAATGCCATGGGTTTTATTGGAGTCAGATTCAGTTTGAAAAGTTAAATCATTCTAACCCCACAGAATAAACAAATGATTTGGTTGACCGTAAATCTTAAGAGGATGAAAAAATATGGGCCAGATTTTCAGCTGTTGAACAATAACTTCACTGGCACCAATGAAGCTACACTAGTCTTCAGTAATTGAAGATCTTGCCCTCTATGTTTAGGTTAGAACAGTAGTGTGTTTAATAGTAGAAGCTCAATTCCTTTCCTAAAATACCTCCTTTAAGCACAAGAAGATAAGCCTTTTGTACTGATTTGAGATGACTATTTTTATGCAGAGTGTTCTCCTTCCTAAAAGCCAGTGATATTCACTCTAGTGCCTACCAGTCTCTGTATAACACTATATGCATTCATATTGCTCTGACTTACTTTTACCACATACCGTAGCTTGTGGCACTGGCACCCAAGGTGGTAATATTTGTATTTGAAGTTAAAATGCAACAACCAAAGAATTTGCTTTCCAAAGAAGATGGTTGACACATTCATTTCCTCTGGTCTGATAATCCAAAGGTGTGAAAGCTGTCTCCTTTCTAGGTAAGTTTTACCATTGTAAAATAGATTTAGATCATTCTTTTTTCTTAAATTCTACATACCTTGTTGTGGGAGTTGTATAGTGGGGGAGTTTTCCTTCAAAAGTTCAAAACTTGCAGTTTTTAGTCAACTTGCCATGCCAGGGAGACAGCACCCTATATAATTCAACTTTAAGTGGCTACATTTTGGATCCAAACATCTTTATACCTCCTCCCACAGCATTATTCTTTTGTATCAATACAAGATGATTTTATCCACAGGATTGGCTCTCCAATGTGAGTGCTGACTTCAGGGGAGACTGTCAAAAAACAAGGCAGACACTGCAAAATGGTGTGTTCTATAATTAGATTTCACCAAGTTAGAAACAAATATGAACTCCTAAATCAGTATATAAATTTTACCAAAGACTAACAGACAGACCCTTAGACTCTCCAATCTATCCTGCCACACAGGCAGACTGGATTGTATGATAAAAGATCACTTAAACCAATGATCACACCACACCAGATTGCTCCCAGTCCCAAGAGACCAGTCACTTAACCAGATCAACTGATTCTCTAGATCAAGGTCCACAACCTGTGTCTCCAGAACTGCATGTGGAATGCAGCTGCATCCTTGCAGCTCTGGGCTATGTGCCCTCACCACCACTGGGGGACCCTGTGGGCAAGCTCCAAACTCTCCCACCCACCACCACCGCAGGACTCTGTGAGGGGCCTGCTCCCGGTTCCAGGCTTCCCCCCTGGGAACCCAGCTCCACCCCATCCCCAACCAAGGGGCTACACCCTTTGCGGCTCTCATTTTCTGGGTTGCCAACCACTGCTTTAGATCTTGTACCGAAGACGATGCTGGTAGCCAATTGTATAGCTGTGGTTTATAAGCTAGGAAAAGGAAATGTTACTGAGAGGCTAAAGAAGGAAAAATAGATTTACAGGTGAGTCACAGTTTGTAATTACAAATGGAGACAGTAATGTAATTGCCAGTTTCCTAACAGCCTTTCTTTGGGATCTCCGCTTTGGATTTCCAAGAAGTGTACAAGATGCAAACAGTCCAGAGTTGAAGAATCAATCCTTGAATCCATTCTTAAAGTTTCTTCTCACAGAAAATGAGCTGACACGGGATCCCATGTGGACTTCTCATTTGATGGAGAGTGAGGAATGCATTTTGAGTCTTTGATGTCTGATGCTCACACAGAATGATCACTTGCTTTGAAATTAGCACTTTTCTGTTTAAAATTCATTTGCATTTCACAAGGCTTCTTGCTTGTCTAAGTTATTGTGTATTCCCCTGTAACTGAATGTAAATGCTTACTATTGCTTGGTAACAAGATACAGATAAGTGAAACAATGCAAGTAACAATCCATTAGTTTTCATGAAGCTTAAGCACCAACTAAACAAATACATTTAATAATTATTTGATCTATGCTAATATACAAGTGAATTCATGTAGTACCTGCTCTGCCAGCATCACACCCACAACTTTCTGAAATGGAAAGAGCTCTGACTCTGATCACTTTCCCCCCCTACTATTTGACTTAGACATCATAAGGATTTATTTTGAATAGCATAATCCTTATTTCCAAAAAATACATCGGTAACAGAATTGCCAAGTATTTGTCATATGCAAAAATAATTAACACCTTTGTGGCAGATTCTGCTACACTGTGAGCCAAGAGCAGTCTAAATGAAGTCGATGAAACTCCTTGAAATAATGTACCACCCAACATGAATAAGGATGGCGGAATGTGTCTCTCTGGGGGGTTTGGCACTCACTTTTCCTGTCCTGTAAAAACACCACATCAAAATAATTTACCCCTATAGGGGTGACAGATTTAGAATTGTTCTGTAATAACTTTTGAATACTTTGTTCTGTATACTTCTCTCTTCAATGTAGCAAGGTGGACAAGGAACTGGTTAAAGGGGAGGCTACAGCGGGTCATGCTGAAGTGTGAAATATCAAGCTGGAGGAGGTTACTAGTGGAGTTCCTCAGAGATCGGTCTTGGGACCAATCTTATTTAACCTTTTTGTTATTGACCATGGCACAAAAAGTGGGAATGTCCTAATTAAGTTTGTGAATGACACCAAGTTGGGAGGTATTGCCAATACAGAGAAGGAGCGGAATGTTATACAGAAAGATCTGGATGACCTTGTAAATTGGAGTATTAGGAATAGGATGAAATTTAATAATGGGAAGTGTAAGGTCATGCATTTAGGGACAAATAACAAGATTTTTTCCTATAAGTTGGGGATGCATCAGTTGTAAGTGACGGAGGAGAAGGACCTGGGAGTATTGGTTGATCACAGGATGACCATGAGCCACCAATGTGATGTGGCAATGAAAAAAGCTAATGCGGTCCTGGGATGCATCAGAAGAGGTATCTTGAGTAGAGATAGGGAGATGTTAGTGCCATTATACAAGGTGCTGGTGAGGCCTCATCTGGAATATTGTGTGCAGTTCTGGTCTCCCATGTTTAAGAAAGATGAATTCAAAGTAGAACAGGTGCAGAGAAGGGCTACAAGGATGATTCATGGAATGGAAAACCTGCCTTATGAGAGGAGACTTAAGGAGTTTGGCTTGTTTAGTCTAACCAAAAGAAGGTTGAGGGGAGATATGATTGCTCTCTATAAATACATCAGAGGGATAAATACCAGGGAGGGAGAGGAATTATTTGACTACAGCGCCAATGTGGACACAAGAACCAATGGATACAAACTGTCCTTCAGGAAATTTAGGCTTGAAATTAGACACAGGTTTCTAACCATCAGAGTAGTAAAGTTCTGGAATAGCCTTCCAAGGGGAGCTGTGGAGCAAAAACATAACTACCTTCAAAACTGAGCCCTAGTTTATGCTTACTGCCATTTTCGGTGGCAGTCGACAGGAGATGCACAAGGTACGTAAAATATCTTGCGTATCTCCCGCCGACTTCTTAAATCCTCCCTACACACTACACTAAGCTGACCGGAAATAGCGTCCAGTCGATGTAGTGTAGGTGCAGTTATGGAGCTGGTGTTCCACCGCTGGTTTGGTTATCAATTGAGCACATCTACACAGACGCCTCAATCGAAAACTGAGGATTGCGCTGAGAGTGGCAACTTTGCCACCATCAGTATAGATTTGCCCTGAGCTTGATAAATTTATGGAGAGGATGGTATCATAGGATGGCCTGGTTTGGTAATTGACTGATGTTTGGCTAGTGGTGGTGGATATACCAGTGGTATAAGAAAGGAAGGTAGATGGGGTGGGTTCTGAGGCTATGTCTACATTTAAAAAATTAAGTTGACATTGTTAAGTCGAATTAACAAGGTTGACTTAAAGTTGACCTTGTTAAGTCAACTTAACAAGTCGACTTAACTTTTCAAGTGTCAACAGAGCCTTGGCTCCCTGCTGAGAAGGGACCCGTGGCTCCTTTCTCATCGGGATCTGCGGGTCCTGGCAAGAAGGGAGCCACACTTCCTTCTGGCTGGGACCCACGCGGGTCCTGGGGAGAAGAGAGCAGGGCTACCTTCTTGTCGGGACTCAGAGGTTCCCCTGTCCGTGGCACACCGGCAGCTGTCTTCTCCAGTGCTCCATTGACAGAGGATCCCCGGAGGAACCCCTGTCTGTGGAGTGCCAGGGAAGACAGCCACCAATGGCTCCCGGGACAGGGGAGCTGAGGGGAAGAGATCTGCCAACAGCTGTCTTCCCCAGGAACCCCTAGGGGTTCCTTGTCCCCGAGGCACCCCAGCCCTAGGTCGACTTAAAGAATTAAGTCGACCTAGGGCGTCCACACCAGCATTAGGTCCACTTAATAAGGTTGACTTAGACCTTAAGTCGACCTAACAGGCCCTAGTTATTAAGTCAACTTAAGGATGCCCTTAAGTCGACTTAATGAAAGTCTGGTTTGGACATGGAGTAATTTAGGTTGACTTAAGCATTCTTAAATTGACCTAAATTGCTAATGTAGACATAGCCTGAGTTATTACAGAGAATTCTTTCTTGGGTAACTGGCTGGTGTGACTTGCCCACATGTTCAGGGATTAACTGATTGCCATATTTGGTATCGGGAAGGAATTTTCCCCGACAGCAGATTGGATAGAGCTCTGGGGGGTTTTCACCTTCATCTATAGCATTGAGAATGGCTCACTTGCTGGTGGATTCTCTGTATCTTAGTCTTTAAATCATGATTTGAGGACTTTAATAACTCAGTCATAGGTTAGAGGCTTATTGCAGGAGTGGGTGAGTGAGGTTTTGTGGCCTGCATTGTGCAGGAGGTCAGAGTAGATGATCTTATTGGTCCCTTCTGATCTTAGAGTCTATGAGTCTGAATCTCTGAGTCTTGTAAGGGATGTTTACTGAATGAATGTTGGCTTAGTTTAATAATAGGAAGGCAACACAAGGACCTGAGATAAGACCTCCTTCAACAAACACTCAGAAAACAATGCAAAGGCCTCTTGCTTTGATGCTCTAGCATGTCCCCTGAAGAAGCTCCCCAAACTAAATTTGGACAGCTGGTCCAAATATATGAGCTGAGAGAAGCCAGGTAAGATTCCAATGGAATCATGATGGACAGGGGTGGGGAATGAGGGGTGAGAATTAAGTGGAAGAGATCGAGACTCGGGCCCCAGAGACAGAACTCTAGGTAACACATGCATGCAGACCTCTTGTTTTAAAAATTCTTTGCTCATATTTCATGTTATTAAACAATAATTTAGTGTAAGAAGGCTGCTCTTGGTCACTGTAATTCACTGGTCACAATCTCTTAAAAGGAAGAGCCACAAGTCTCAAACCCAATCAGACCTATTGAGTAAGCATGGTTGATCCATGTGGGTACTGTAACCAAGAACCCAAGAGTGGGAGAATCATGCTATTGCACTTCAAGGAAGGTAAAGACATCAAGTCTGAAATCTGGGACAGGGGACACTCTGACAAGAGAAGGGGTTAGAAGTACAGGTAGGTTTCAGAGTTCACCTCAGAATTACTATGCTTATTTGTTTTTAGATCATACATAAGTGGACAGAACTAGACAATTAGAAACAGTGTTCTTAAACTCCTATAAAACAGTCTGAGGAAAAGCTATATAAACTGCTAACACAATAATAGACTGGAGGTGAACCAGGCAGCCCCATTAGTCAGTTGACAAAAAGGCATAGGCCTCTCCTTCAGTAAGTCTATGAGACACTGCTGCACTTATTTCTGCAAGTTAATTGAGTTTATAGTTAGCATGTGAACTTCATAACTCATGAGGGTAGAATGGAGTGGGAGACATGTCAAAAGTAATTTCCATTGCTCTTTTATTTATTTTTTGTTTGTAGATTGCTCCAAGTGCCTTTAGAAGGGGGGTGGGAGCACTTACACCTAATAGCAGTAGTTTTTTTTCTTTAGTGGTTAGAAATTTTCAGTGATACATTTCAGGATTACAACTTTCAAAGTAGAGTACCTTAGGAATGTTTATTAGTATGTGCCATCACAAAATAGCAAAGTGTAAGAAAGGTTCTGTTTCATTCCTTAGAGAAGCACTCCTTATCCCTCGGGAACACTTTGGAATGTTGTACCCATTTCTAAATATTTGACATATGAAAAAGGCCAATGTTGGAAAGAGAGTTCAACTTTCTCTTGGTTTATATCATTTTAATATATGTCTTCTGTTGAGGGGCTATATGCTGCTCAGGGATAACACTGGACTTAATGACCAAAAAATAGGTCTTTTATTCTCTCTCTTTTTTACCCCCTAGGTATAAAGTTTTTACATACATTAATATGTATAATGAGTCTAAGATGTTTAAAGGGCAAGTTAAGTAATCTCTGAATTTTGCATAAGAGATCCCCCTGATAGGACATTAAAGGTTACGGCCCTGCACAAAAATGCAGAATTAAATTGTTTTGCTGACTCATTCTGGCAGCCATCCCAGATGGGTCCTTTGAACAACACCCCAAAACATAAAAGCTTGTAGTTAATCTAAGACAGAGGGAAGAGGGTTTGGGGACAGAAAGACCACAGGGAGAAAACCAACCTCAGAAGTAAAATGTGAATGCATGTTTGTGAAGCATTCGTGTGTAATTCTGAATAATTGGCAGGTGCTCAGAGTGGGTGGATGGGTACTTTATTTATATTAAGACTTAGTCTAAAAATAAAGACAACCCCAGGAAGAGGAAATTTGGGACAATATTCTGTCTGATTGACCTTGATAAAAGTAGACTGGAATACTACCTATTTACAGTCCCCTTGCTAAGATCATGAACAGGAGCGTTGAACTGAGGAATCCAACGTTATCTCTAAACAGTGGAGTTGCTGGCACTGGGCACACGGGGCATGTGCCCTGAGTCTAGCGGGTACCCGGGGCCCAGCCACCACTGGTGGCTCAATGCACCCCCACCAGTGTTGGGGATCTGGGTGGTGAAGCATTGGAATGGGTTACCTAGGGAGGTGGTGGAATCTCTGTCTTTGGAGATATTTAAGGTCCAGTTAGACAAAACCCTGGCTGGGATGATTTAGTGGGAGTGGTCCTGTTTTTAGCAGGGGGCTGGACTAGATGACCTCATGAGGTCCCTCCCTGCCTTATGATTCTATGACCCAACCACCACAGGCCTGATCCAGCACCCACTGGGGCCGTGGATCCGGGCCCGGCTGCCATCAGCGCCCAAATGTGGACAGGGCCACCACCAGCCCATTCCGGTCCCAGCAGGGCCGGGGATCCAGGTCTTGCCTGGTTGCTGCTGGTCCTATCCGGTCCCCACCAGGGTTGGGGATCCAGGGCTCAGCCAGCACCCCAATGAGGCCAGGGCTGCCACCATCCTGATCCAGCCCCCACCGGGGCTGCAGGGCTTGGCTGCTGCCGGCCCAATCAGGACTCTGTCAGGGTCAAGGACCTGGGGCCTGGCCGGCAGTGGCAGCCCAATGTGTTCCGCACCAGGGCCCCCTGGACAGATCGGGGCCTCCAGGATGGATCGGGCCCTCCCTACGTGATGGATCAGGGCCTGGTTCCCAAACCTATTTTGGGAGGTGCAACACCCCTGCCTCTAAATATATATTGTCTTTATTTAAGAGGTTGAAACTCTTCTAAAATAGCTCTTAATCCCTTATACATCTCTCTGGTTCTTAATCTAAGTTAGTTTGTTTTGTTTGAAGCAAAGTAGTGTTTAGTATCAGTCACTTCTTTCAATCCCTTTTCTTTGCATGAATCATGATGGGAACTCTTGTGGGTACTTCAGTAACTGTAGAGACATAAGAGGAATTGAACACAGTAACCCAAGTTCTCTTTTAATTTTAACTCCTGCACCTGAACTCCTCCTATTTAATTCCTCCTATTGAAGTGAACTAGAGGGTACATGTATCCTGGATGGTACATGTATTTGGCCATGACCTTTGTAATGTGAAACAGATACCCTGTCCATTAGGACACATCATCATCAACCTTTTTGCCATCCAAGTGAAGTTACAGGTGTTAAACTGGCTACAGGAAGGCTTGGCTGTGCCTGTTTTTCTTTCCTTGGATAATGGTAGCTGTTTTTACATTTGTACTTTTAATGTTTCCGATCATGTTTCCTACCAGACAATTGCAGCTGGAAGTTTACCAAAATGTTGTGGTCCCTTTCTCTTTCCTCCATTCCTCATTTTCTCCCTGCCTACAGTTGGATCTCCTGATCAAGTCTAGGTAGTTGTGATAAAAGTTCTGGTTTGCCTGCTGGGGAATGCTATCTCCTCTGAGTAGGCTAGAATAGTGGTTTTCAAACTATGAGTCAGGACCCAGGACTGCATCGCAGACCTGAAGTACTGGGTTGTGACACCCCCTGCTGCCACCACCAAAAGACTGGAATGCATTGCTGAAAGATGTATTTGTTGGGTTGCGGTCATAAATGATTTTTTTTTTTAAAGTTTGAAAACCGCTGGGCTAGAACAGTTAATGAAATTTCTAATTATGTACCCTCCTTACAGTGCTTCTCTTGTGCATTTTCTTGGTATGAGATTCTTTGCATTACAAGAACCAGCCATATTTTACTTAACTGCAGTTCCATGAGTAACATTTTTCTAATAGCATGCAATATTGAACCTAGTTACTAACAATAAAAACAATTTATGATTCTGTTTTAAAATGCCAATCCTCTATTGGAACATAAAACTAGTAGGTCATGGGATCTCCCTAAAGCTGGCATTTTGTCAAAGATTAATCTCTTAAATAACTTCCTCCCAAAACTGCCTAATTCCTGAACACAACCACCACATTATTTTTAAGAACTTTTTGTTTTAAAAAAAACATACTTCAAAACTCTAGGCGAGCCTCTTGAAATCCTAGTAAAATAGATGGTTATCAAAGATTGTCTTAATTATAATTTGTGGGAGGGGAGGTTAACACTTCAGTGTGATGAATGAGAAAATGAATTCACAACAACAAGGAAAAACTGAAGTGCATCATGCATTTAAAATTTGGATTGCTTTGGGTGTGTCACCAAGGAAAGACAGCTCTCCTGCTCTCAGATCACAAGGTTTCATGGGGTAAACCAGTTTTCCCCAAAATGAGGTCCTCAGCCAGTCTCTTTCTGAAATATAAAGATTTTTCTTGCCACCTAGCAGCTTCCTTACACTTTCCCAGTTAGGTTATTCCCCACAAAGAGCAGCTTTCCATTCCATTAGTCATCTATTTATCCCCATCAGATTCTGCTCCCCATTTGTATCCCAGGAGATAGCTGTAGTAGTGATTGAAGGTTTGTGATAGAGGTTGAGATTAATCTTCTTGATATGAATACAGCACAAACTTAGCTTTTGTTTCCTCTTTTTACAACAGTGAAAGTAAAACTATGGGGACAGAAGCATTCATTGTTGTTTATATATTCAAAAACCTTTGAGATCATTAACAAGTCCATCTTCACAACACCACTGTCAGTTACAGATGGAAAATTATTATTATAAGAATTACATATTAAGTTAAAGCATTCATTTTTAAAAATGGTTATGAATCTTCAATGACTCAGGTTTTGGGTGCCTAGGTTGAGAAACTTCTAGAACTTGCTTTTTTGCTTGTTTTTTTTCACTTTGCCGTGTTTGTGTGTGTTTGTTTTTCCCTCCTTAAGTGCTGATTACTTTTGACATCAGCTGGATGTCAACATGTCTGTAAATCAGGTTCTAGGGCTATGTCTACACTAGAAAAGTTAAGTCGACTTTAATAAGGTCGACTTTGTTATCGACTTAACAAAGTGAACTAAGTTGACTTAGCTTTAAGTCGACTTAGTGCACTTTGTTAAGTCGACGTAACCACCCTTAAGTCGACTTAATAAAGTCAACTTAAGGGTTACTCCACGTCCACACCGTCCTTAAGTCGACTTAAGGAGTTGACTTAAGGGTTAAGTTGACTTAATGAGTGGTAGTAACGAAGTCAACTTAAGCTTTCATTAAGTTGACTTAAACAACACAAAGCTATGCTGTTCGGTGTATTTATTTTTAAAATTCTATTTTTCTTGACTAAGTGGAAGAACACCTAGATAGAATAACAGGCTTTATGTCACAGTGTAAAAATTGCTGAGGCAGAGCATAACAGTAGCTCTTCCTCTGCTCTTGCAGAACTAACAAGGTGATACCAATGGGCTTCAGTTACTTGTGTCATTCACTGCATTTCAATTACCCCATTACCAACATTTCCCACTGGCTTCCTCCACCTAAACATGAAAAGGTGTTTATCAAATTTTCCCTGATCAGTTTTGAGATAACACCAGAACTGCAGCTGGCTAGATGAATAGTAGGTATTAGAACATCCTTTCAAAGACGTTTATAAGGCAACTTTTCATCTATGTGTGCTGGGGGGGAAGATACACTAATCCAGGTCACTATTCCTTGGAAATACTTATTTAATTCCCATCCACCTTGTTTTGTGTTGATCACTATGGAAGAACTTTTCTAATTGGACATTCAAAAGTTCCAGAATATGGATGGCACCAATACTATCTCAGTCTTAAATATTGCACCAGGCATTGAAAACCAGGAAAGGAATTGTATTAAGTCAGTTTAAACAGAGAAAAGGGGCCAGAATCTCTTCCCTACCCTGACTGCTTTGTGTCCTCTTTGGTGGTGGAAAGCAGCCACAAAGCTATATTCATGGTCTCTTGAGAACAGGAGAATTGCCTGGTGATCCAATGCTCCTATAACTGGTGGCCTGGCTAGGAGTGTGGTTTTCGTTCTCTTGCATCTTAATGACCTGGCTGGACCTGGCGCACCAGGGTGTTAACAGCTCAGGTAAATTAGGGCAGCCATCAGTCTCCTCGAATTTATGCTGAGGATGTCCCAGTGATTAACCAGCCCCAATATTAAGGAAACATGCTCTCAACTGAACTAGATGTTCAGGATCTGGGTCAAAGCATATAAAATTGACCCAAATATTGGTTGAAATGTGATTTTGTGTGAAAGGGATGAATACTGAGTTTTGTTTTGTTTTTTTTAAAATAAAACAGTACTAAATTTCATAAGTCTTAATCCCAGATGGTGTAAATCAGTGTAGCTGCATTGTAATTTATTAACACCACTGGAGAATCTGGGCCTAAGTGTTTAAGGTAGATTTTTGTATGCAAAAGTTGTTCCTTTAAGGATTTTTATATGCAACTTTTTGAAATGGTAAAAGGATTTTTGACTATTACAGAAATGTCAGTTCATAACATGAATTTATGGCCCAGAGAAGCAAGTGTTAATCTGCAAAATAAAATATAACTAAAGACTTATTCTTGCACAGAGAGAAATATTGTTTTGCCAATAAAAGAACTGATAACATTTGCAGGAGTAATTTGTGAAGAAAATTTACTGTGCACCATACAGTTCAAATACACCCTGAAGGGTATCCTTACTGCTTGAGTAGAACTATATGTTATGCTTAGAGGAAGTGTTGCAAATTACGTTCTTGGTCATTCAATTTATCTACTGTGGAAATATTAGGATGTCCTCTCTGGGTCTGATTTACTTTAGTGAAAGTTTTTCCATTCAATCTAATAGGAATTGCATTGGGTCCTAATAAGGCAGTGTAGCAGGACTCAATATTGCTCAGCATTCCTGCCCCTTTAAAATCAGGCATTCGGGAGGTGCTACCTCATATTGGAAACATAACTTCCTAAGACGCCAAGCAGGATGTGAAGAGCAAACCGTTTCCTCAGTAAAGAGGACCTGTGAATAAGAAGCACCTGGATAGGGTGTAGACTGCTGCAGTGTCATCACACCCAAGGGAATGCCTGGGATTTGTTTTTGTGCCAAAATGGGCAGCTGTGAGGGAGGATGGCAAGAGGGTCAGGATTTTCCTGGAAGTGTAGTTTGGAATGTCTTGAATGGCACTTTATAAAAGTGACGTTATGAAGCTTGATTAAAAAGGAAGGATTATTCCCAACTGTTGTTGATAAAGCTTTGGAAACCCTAAGACAAAGTGAAGCTAAGAGTGTATTCTATAATAATCCAGACAGTAGGAGGGGATGCTCTATTTTGGAACTCTAGCTGTGTGATGGGTACAGCAGGGAGTTAGGGGAAACGGAAACTGGAAGGGTAAATACCCTATTTTTAAAAAGCGATACTGCTCGGTGGACACCAGATAAAATTCTTACAAATCGTATCTGGTATTGTTCACTATATCACCTAGCACAACAGGAATTAATAATATTGTAATGGTTGTATCAAAAAGCTGCTCTAAAGGGCATATCCATTAAAAGGTTAAAATGTATTGGAGGACATTTTACACGTGAGTACAAATTCAGCAGAATTTCCTGTTCATGACTTTCTCAAGAAGGGCAGGTCCAATTATAGGGAGCAATTGAAGGAATAACACATTCTTTTTCTTGAAACAGGCAGATGCCTTTATTGGCTACTTTGAAATAGTTAACAACCTAAATGCTGTAAGGTTCATAATCTAAGGCTTTGTCTACACTAGAAAAAGTTAGGCCGACTTTGTTAAGTTGACTTAACAAAGTGGACTTAAGTGTCCACACTGTGCTTAGGTTGACCTAAGGAAGGATTAGGTCGACCTACCTGGCGGTTCTTATTAAGTCGACTTAAGCTTTCATTAAGTCAAGTTAAGGAATTTCTTAAGTCGACTTAATGAAAGCCTGGTGTGGATGGGGACTAAGTTGGGTCAACTTAAGCCTCCTTAAGTCGACCTAACTTGCAAGTGTAGACATAACCTAAGATCTTACACTAATTATATTTTCATTTATTAAGCCTATATTAATATTAGTTTACAACTTTTCTTCTCTCTCATGACATCTGAAAGTTTGAAAATAAGTGAAAGTTTAAATTACCTTTATCGAGCAACATGGTATATAAAAAGAGAGAATTTCTCTGCTTGTGACATTTAAGTTCTTGATCTAGATGCTTCCTGTAGGTTTTCCTGACTCTCTCTCTTTTCCATGGAATTCTTGATGACAAACTGCCTATGTTATGTATTACTCACTTCTAATGCAACTGAAACACAAGGGCTATCTCTACACTTGGTCAAATAAGTCAACTTTGGTAAGTCGACTTAGCATGTCCACACTATAAAATTAGGTTGACTTAAAGTAGACCTTGATAAATTGACTTAGATAATCCACACTGGATGCCTAAGTCAACATCTAGGGGCTAGGTGGACCTGGGAGTGGTCCATGGTCGGAGGGGGGCACCCTTTTCAAAGTGCCATGGGGCTCTGCATTTGAGCTGAGCAGGACAGGGACAGGGGCAGGGTATAGGAGCGGGATGGGCAGGACTGTGTCCTGCCCTGTGGGTGGGCACACCAGGCTCTGGCTGTGCCAGCCACCCTGGCAGGGAGGTCAGTGGAGGAACTCTGGGGGCCCTTTAAGTTGACTTAAAGTCAATTTAGGGCTAATCCACGTCTACACTGGCTAAGTCGACTTAATAAAATTGACTTAGCCAGTAAAGTCGACTTTAAACTAGGTTTTATAAAGTCGTCTTAAAATTTCCTTAAGTCGACTTCAGGGAATTTTAGTGTAGACACAGAGTAAATTAAGTCGACTTAAGCAGGCTTAAGTCAATTTAATTTACAAGTGTAGATGCACCCAAGGATGGGAAATTCAAATACAGTAATGTATTCTTTTCCTAAAAAACCTTAAATAAAAAATCATATTTTGACCATATGATCAAGTATTTTTACATATTTTTTGGCAGTACTAATTTGGTTTAGTCATTTAGAGGGAAGAGTATATAGTCCTTTACCATATTATCTAAGATGTTCTCTGCTGTCCTTACTGTGCATTTTTCTTTAACCCTCAGATCTTTCTGAATACCTATTCTTCCAATCCATAATAAGTCAAAACACTTAAGTGCCCGGAATATCCTTGAGGAGTAGAGGCTTTTTTCAGCATATCTGTTAAGAGTAGGCTCTTAAGATAACTTTTACTTTTGCAAAGCAGACTAGTATAAGGTCTATACATCACTGAAATCATGGGTGAATCTTGTGCTTTTCCTCTGCACAAGGTTGAATTTCAGCCTTTGAGGACAAAGCACAATACAGCAAATTCAGAAACTTGAAATTATTTTGAGGGGAAATCAAAGTATCTAGTGAAAATGCAAGACTTGGTTTTGCACATCTAAATGTATGATTACACACATTAGATGCCATCCATTGCTATTGCTGTTTGCAGTGTAGCTGTGGTGATCCCAGAATATTTGAAACAAAGGTGGATGAGGTAATATTTTTTATTGGATCAACTTCTGTTGCAGGGAAAGAGACAAGCTTTCGAGCTTACCCAGAACTTTTCTTCAAAGACCTATAATCCACAAACGTCCATATGACAGTTCAGATATAGCACTTGAAAATCTATCCTAGAATGGTTTCATCAGTCTTCAGATGCTGCCAACTAAATTTAAGATTACAGTTTGCAGTTAGTCTACTTTATGCTAAAAAGAAACTACTCTTCTTAAATAGGCTGTAATATGACTGTGTAGAGGTTCATCCCTTAGGTGGTGGATAGGGGTAGCCTGTTTTCAGGAAAGCCAGATATAGTTGATGCAATTTAACAGAATAAGGGCTTTGACCCAGCCTTATCTAGGAGAAGGGAAATTCTGTTTTCAACCTGCAGCAGACTGAACTTACTTTGCCTCTTCAGGAAAGTTTCCCTAAGGAAAAGAAAGCTCTGATCTGAGATCAGAGCAGTGTGAAAATACTGGTACCTGTTCTTGGAGGACTAAGATAGGGTGATCCAGTGAACTGGAAAGCATGGATTGGCCAATGAACTTCGGATGCATCTACACTACAAGCTAGTAGTGTGACTCTCAGTTTATGTACACATTCATGCTAGTTCTCATCAAGCTCGTGCAAGTACAAACAGCAGTGGCACAGCTTAGCTGGGCTGAGGATATATCCACAGGTCCCCTTGTGTCTGTAAAGACACTTTGGGATGAGAAGAAGAGGTCTAAATAAGTCGTCATTCCTCCTAGGTCTCTCCACATAATTTAGCTTTCTCTTATAGGTGCACAATGGATCTTTTTGCCTAATTTTTTTCATAGGTGATAAGCAGCCACAGTTCCCAATGGCTCCAGCTGGAGTTTTGGGTGCTCAGCACCTATGAAAAATCTAGCTTTCTGCATGTGACCCTCTTTCATGTATGGAGGAGTTCAACACAGAAGTACCACTATGGTACCCCGCACCAAGAGTGATGGCAGGAGCCCATGGAAGTACCCCTCTCAGGACAATTGCTTGTAATGGCTCTTTGTTTGCAGGCCTGGCAGATCCACCTTTGCTGGACATCCTTTTGCTTACACAGTAGGGGAAATGGGGCATTAAGAGCATCATATCCTCCTTTGTCCTTTGGACAGGACTTATGGCAGCAGATGGTTTCTGTTTCCCTTTTCTGTTGGGGAGGATCTCTCTCTCCCTGCAGGTTTGCCCATTTGCATCCCTCAATGATGGAGCATAATTTAGGCCTATATGCATCAAGCAGCATCCACAACTTAATGTTACAAGTGTTTTCAACAAAACTTTTTTTTAAAGTATTTTTTTTAACTATGGTGTTGAAGAATATTCTTTGACCTACAAGACCTTGCTATCATCTGACTCAATGTCTGATAGGCTGGGTCTACAATGGCTACAGAATTCAGTGGAAATCAAAGGAAGATATACAAGATACGTAAAATAACTTGCATATCTCCCTTTGACTTCCTAACATCTAGTTACCACGATGTCTCCTGTATGCTGAATTGACAGGAAATGCCCTCCCTTCAACTCAGCGCTACTCTTTTTCCAGCGGGGTGGACTTACTGTGTAGACTTCCAAATCGATCGAAGCAAATTGGGTCTTCACTGACCACTTGATCAAACTGACAGCAGCAAATTTGCTGCTGTCCGTGTAGACTTGGCCGTAGTGGCACATTTCACACATTGGGAGATAACGTGCTAATGCTTTTGCACAGCTCAGTTGCTAAAAGAGGCTCCCACTGCTCCAGAAAATGATTACTTTCCTAACTGGAGTTGTACAATACTTGAAATTTACATGTCACATCAGGAAAAACAGATGCCACCACTCAGATAACCAAAAGTGTGGTAACTGTCATTTCTGCATAACTTTACTCACTTCTGGTAATTCTGAAGTATGCAACACTTATAACTAAGGGAAGAGATGAGCCTGAGTTAGACTGCAAGTCTCATTAAGGACATCTCCTCAGCTGTGGGCTGAGAAAGATGCAAATTCAGTTTCCAACTATTTGGGCCAGGACGCCTTATTGGCCAACAGTTACAGACCCAAGAAGTCTCATTGACATCAGTAGGACTGTTTACCCAAGTAACAGCTCACCAGCAAGAGTAAAGGTAGGTTGTCACATTCCATTTTAGTTCTTCAGCAAAATGGGTGTGGGAGAAGGGTGACTATTTTTTTTCTAGATCAGGGGTCTGCAACCTGTGGCTCTGGAGCCACATGCGGCTCTTTGGCTTCCCCCTTGCGGCTCTGGGCTCCCCCAACCACCAGGGTACCCTGCAGGAGGCCCATGCCTGGCTCTGGGCTTCCCCCAGCCACCAGGGACCCCATGGGCAGCCCATGCCAAGCTCCAGGCTTCCCCCCCCTGCATAAGGGGACCCTGCAGCAGAAATCCTGGCTCACCTCCCTGCACCTCCCACCAGGAGGCTACACCCATTGTGGCTCTCAAAACACTTTGTTATTGAAGGAATTTTCAAAAATGGCTCTTCTTATCTTTTGGGTTGCAGACCCCTGTCTAGATCATACATGAGCAGAAAAAATCACAATCTTTTTTGGCTTTGCAATTCATTTTGAAGGTCTTTCAGCTCTTTTCTTCTGAGCCATGCTGTCAAGATGGGTTTAATTGACCTGTGGAGACATGCAAATGTGTTTTAATATGGTTCAGAGTAAAAGTATTCATCTAGAAACAAAGAATGTAAGCCATACTTCCACAAAATAAGGGACTATAACCCAGGAAGAGTGACTCTGAAAACAACTTGGGAAGTCATAGCAGATCAGCTGGACATGAACTCCCAGTGTGACACTGCACCTATTTGAGATTCCCATTCTCACATCTCAGGATCGCAAACTCTTTAGCCAGAGAGGTAATTTTACCTCTGTATTTGGCACAGATGTGCTCTATCCAGTTCTGTTGCTCATAGCTCAAGAAGCATGTGGGTAAATAGGAGAGAGTACAGAGAAGAGCCCCAAATTAAAGAATTAGAACACATACCTTATAGTGACAGATTGAAGGAGCTCAGAGAAATTACTTTAACAATGAAAGATTAAAGGCTGACTTGGTTAATCTATAAGTGATAATTATTTAATAAAGGCCTTTCAAGATAGCAGAAAAAGGTCTAGAACAATCCATTGGCTGGAAGCCGTAGCTTAACAAATTCAGATGAGGCAATAAGGCCACAGGTTGGACAAGCTTGTTATATAGGATGTTTTTAGTGTGGTGATAATGACTTACCTTTATTAAACACTGCACAAGCATATATGGTAAGGAGAGTTACAAAGTTATAATAAGTTGCTCACTGTTTTCTACCAAAACACGCAAACTTCCTGAATTTTCCACAGAACGTAGAATGACTGTGCTTACAGTGGCATTTATGCTTCATCTTAGGATCAAGAAGGGAAATTTTACTTTCCTTTTTGGTTGCTTCCAGCCAACTGACTCTCTTCAATGACCAGTAACCAGAATTAAAATTGTAAAACAGAAATATCTCCTTTCTTGTGTATCTTGTATATTAAAAAACAAACAAACAAAAGAACCTTTGAATAAGGGCTGTTTTAGATGTCTGGAGTTGATTGCCAAGGTTGCTCAAATAGAGTACTGCAGTAGATGAGAATTTGTAAAAAACAAAAACAAACAAACAAACAAAAAAACAATTACAGAGAACAGACTTAATCGAAAACAAAGAAAATACAAATTAATCCCTATTCCTCCCTTTTTAGGAGCTGATATCTGAGGGATGTTATCAGTAGCTGTCAAGTTGGAGCACAAGCAAGTTTGAAGTAGTCCAGTTACAAACCACTGTGGTCGACTTTAAGTCGACTTAGTGAGTCTACACCTAAATTTTAAGTCGATTTGGGGGGAACTTACAAAGTCGACCTAGAGCGTCCACACTGGATGCCTAGGTCGACTTCTAGGGGCTAGGGGGACCTAGGGCAGGTCCACTGTGGCAGTGGGGGCACCCCTTGCCCAGTGCCAGGGGGCTCAGCCTTTGCCCCATTGTACATAGGTACAATGGGGCAAAGGGGGACAGGGACTCTGGCAGGGCATAGGGGTAGGGTGGGCAGGGCTCTGCCCTGCCCTGTGGGGGGCATGCCAGGCTTCCCCTGTGCCCCCCCCCCCCCGGCAGGGCTTAGGGCTACCCCAGGTCTACACTGGCTTAAGTCGACTTGAAAAAGTCAACTTAAGCCTTAAGTCGAATTAAATCTAGGTTTAATAAAGTTGACTTAATTTTCATTAAGTCGAGTTTATTTTCCTTAAGTTGACTTAAGCAACTTGCTTAAGTCGATTTAAGGAAACTGTAGTGTAGATGCAGGGGAAATTAAGTCAATTTAAGCAAGCTTAAATCGACTTAATTTACAAGTGTAGATGCACCCACAGAGTGCAAAAAACTAACAAGTGAACTTGCACTCTGATCATTCTGCTGCCAGTTCGTTAGCTAACTGAAGTTAATTAGCTCATCTGGCCCCCATTCTAGTTAGCTAAAGGTCTCGTTAACCCATCAGCTGAGGACTGATGAAAAGGCACAGGAAGGAAGTGCAAAGGAGAGGAACAGAGCTAGTTGAGTCCAGTGTCAAGGCTTCTTTATACTTAAAATACTACAGCAGTGGTTCAGCATAAACACTACCCAAATCAAGAGAATGGACTCTCCTATCAGCCTAGGTAATCTACCTGGAAGGTGGCAGATAGGTCAAAGGAATAATTTTCCCATTGAGCTAGTGTTATCTACACAGGCTTCAATTGGCGTAACTATGTTGCACTGAGTGTGGATTTTTCATCCTCCCTGAGTGACTTGGATATGCTGAACTAATTTTCTAGTGTGAGGCAGGCTTTAGAGATCTCCAGGAAGGGAGAGCTCTTCCCCTGTTGGGTGCTGGGAAATTATAAGATTATAAGGAGAGAAAAATCATCTCATAGTTTATCTTTTGCTTTTTTTCAAAATTTGAGGTGCCTATGTATATAATATATTATAACTGGATTAAGTTTGGAAAAGGAACGCATATATTTACTGCTTTGAGGGGAGCTATTCAGCATCAGGGGTGGATTACTGCATGGGCCTATGGGGCCCACACAATGTGAAGGTGCTAGGGGTTGGGGAGCAGGGCCACCATGTTTCAGTGCTGGGGACAACTCTTGGCAAAGTTCAAAGGAAGTGGCCTTCTACATAAAGAAGTTCTATAGTCACTGCTCATCATCCCACACAGTCAGCATGATGCAGTTCAACCAATCTGTGCTTGTCTCCCAGGCCCAGAACTGGCGCTCTGCATACTGAAAATGATGCATCACAGCCTGCAACAAGCGGGAACTGTTTCACGCTATGGCTTGTAGCAGGGTGGCCTCAGCAACATTGCAATTTTCTGGGCAGTGGCTCTTGTTTCACTATTGAAAATACTGCAGAATAAGGCGTGAGGTATTTGTAATGCTCACAATATTAGAGCAGAGCAGGATCCATGACTCTTTGGGCGTGTGGCAGAGGAAAACGGTACAAAAACCGTTTCCTATTTGTTTGTGACAAGAAGGGAAGGAGAGGTAGCACACTGCATCATGAGGACAACCACCTTCCCACAAGCCTCTATGTCTAGTTGCATTGTAGGAGAGCAACCCACAGTACATTGCTTTGAAAACCCAACCATAACTAGTGCGGATGCCAGAGCCTAATGCAAGAAGTGTGGTGTGATCACATGCCTGCAAATTCTAGAATTCAGGAGATGAGAGTTAATTTTCAATAGATTGACTTCCCTCCACAGTGTAGACATGGCCAAAGAGATGACTTGATCAGTTTATTCTCCAACTAGGTACTTATAAATATTTGATAATGGGCTTTTTTAATCAAGCAGACAAAGATATAGCAAAATCTAGCAACTGTCTCAAGTGGGATTTTCTCCCACGAAAGCTCATGTGATAAATATGTTACTCTTTAAAAGTCCCACAGGCATCCTTGTTTGTAATGGAAAAGCATCAGATTATCAGAAAGGAAGACATTCAGCAGTTAAACACAAGAAGGTTGTCTTTTGATATTAGATATTTGATATTTGGATATTAGGAAAAACTTTCTCACTAGGAGGGTGGTGAAGCATTGGAATGGGAGGTGGTGGAATCTCCATCTTTGGAGATATTTGTCTGGTTAAACAAAACCCTGGCTGGGATGATTTAGTGGGAGTGGTCCTGCTTTTAGCAGGGGGTTGGACTAGATGACCTCATGAGGTTCCTTCTAGCCCTAAGATTTTATGATTGATCTGCCTTTCACACTATACTGTGTTTTTCCTGTCTCAGTTGCTGTGTCTGTAATAATGGCTGAGCTAAAAGCTATCTGAAGGGAAGGATAGAGCTAATCACTAAAGTAACCATTTGTGATTTGCTGTACAGAAGGAATCTTTCACTACTACATATAAGAAATGTGCATATTTGCTGTGTGCACACTTATTGGAATCTGGACTTGTGTTGTGCTGTTGTTTAGTAATAGTAAGTTGGACTAATCAGTTTCTAGCTGTTCTGACTGGAGAAAACCCTTTCAAATATGAACTGAAATAGGGCTGTCCTTAGGGATCTGATATTACAAAGGAGTCTGCCTCTTGCTAATGTAAAGTCTCACTGAAGTTAATGAGACTTTTTGCAAGTAGATGTTGCAGGATTAGGACCTTAATGAGTGTTTAAGAACTCTCATTGTATATTATCAAGGCCAGATCCTGCAAGCTTTACTCAAGCAGAACTTTCATTGAAGTTTAGCCTAAAGAATAAGGATGGTAGGGCTCTGCCTTGTTACTGCAAAATGGTAGGCTGTGTAAGAGTAAGTCAGCAAGCTGAAATGAAGCTGTAAGGACAAAGAACACTTTCACTTCTCAAGCTAACAAATTGTGATTTAAAATAGTTTACATTTGCTAAATTAACTGCATTCTCTGCTAGTTCCTGTGGAATATTGAACTGCTTCTGAATTTGTTTTACAATCTCTCACAAAGTGAAACGGCAAGTGACACAATTCCACTGGCGTTCCATTTTTTATAAGCAGTGCATGCACAGTGGGCATATATGGCAGAGGGCTGAATCTCAGCATTGTCATTGACCTCCCTTTCTCCTGTTGATGCACTCTGGCAAAAATTAAGCAAACCGATGTCAGTTTTGCTGTCTTTCCTCAACCTTTTCCATTGTTGCATGAGAGATATAGGCTAAATGTGACCTTGTATTCATGCAAAACTAGTATAATCCACAGGGAATTGTGTCTTTCCAATGGATCTGCAGCACAGTAATAACTGGGGCTGCCTTCTACTATTCAATGCATCCTTCCTGAGAAATCCTCAAGCCAGAATCATCAGGCAGGTTATATCAGTAGCCCCCATGGGAAAATCCATGTACCATAAACCCATGTCTATTCAGCAGACTTTACTATCTCCTGCACTGCACCAAAGCAAAGAATGGTATTTTCCCCTCTTTTTAAACCAGGAATAGACTTCTACTATTGGAGGTGGGAGGGACTGCAACACAAAACACATGCCAGAAATACAGTGGCCATATAATTCTGGACTAGTGGTAATTTATAAATGGGAAGTTTTTTTAATCAGAAAATACAGCAAGCATATTGATGGACATGCAATATGTATGAGACTTGATTAGAACACAGGTATTGACATGCAGAATTGTTAAAAATAATTCTATTCAGTGATACTTATATTTTGCCTCCATCATGGTAGTTATTGTTTTCACTTATTATTCTCAGTTGAGGGCTGTAGTCATGCCTACATTTGTCTTCTGTAGTTTGAACACAAGAGTGTTGTTTCAGTGTGGTAGAACCAGTCAGTGCCTCCTCCTTTGGAACAAGCAGATAAATTGAGACTAACCTTTTCTTCTATTTTTTAGTACTGTTGTAGTCCTTCTAGGTAGAGAGATGCAACTCTTTAAAAATTCCCCAACAGTTTTTTTTCCAGAACATACGTGATCTTGGAAGAATGCCTGTTGATGAGGTGTGGGATTAAGACTTCAGTGTCAGGTGACTGGGTTAATTTGTTCGTAATATAGTTCTTAATTCTGACATCTGAGAGTAGTATGACAACCCATACTTGAAATGATAAAACGTGTATACCATGCCCTGAGCTTTCTATGACACAACTTTCATTATTTATAATGTGTGGTCATTGTTTTGAAAAGAGGCTAGTAAGCTTGGGTAACTGGTCTTTTGGGTGTCCAGTTTGAGACATAAAGGGGCATAATGTTTTCAGAGAGCTAGTGTTCAGCACTGAATACAAATCAGGTTTCTTTAACGTGTCCCAGGAGGCTCCGAAAAATTGAGGCTCCTCAAATCACTATACTCTCTTTGAAAATTATTCCTTATATGGACATAGGGTAAAAGAGAGAATGAATACCTGGTGGCCTGATACATTGTCCTGTCTGAGCTTTGTCTTTTGAGTTTCACAGAGCTGTAGTACTCATGAGCAGTGAAGTTACTTCTTTGCTCATATTTTTTTTCTTTCCCAGGGCACTCTTATACTGTTTCAATAAGTCTGAAAATGATGAATGAGTTGTCAACATAAACGATAGATGTAGCTTTTCACTGAAGCATTTCTGAACTTAATGCTGGCTTGCAAAGTGGTGTATAGAGTTGCAAGGTCCAGCAGAAATTACTTTAACAATTGTTTTATGAAATGATAATCTGTTGTTCATTGCATCTATCATGTGCGTAAAATATTGCCAATTCCTCTTTGAATTTTTCAGTACACTTCCAGAACTGGTTTAGATTTACCAGAGATCAATTGTAAATTGAATACAGTCTTAGCTGTACAAGTAATTTGACTACAATTGCTTTCAATACTACTTCACCAACTGCTAACTCTGATTTAGAAAGTACAAATTATGTTTGGATACATCCATAGACTTTGAGCAACACCTCTTTTGTTCAGCCAAGCATAATGGAACATATCGTTAGCTATATCATTCGGAAATAGGATGTGATTTTTTACATGTATGACTCATGAATCAATAGCACTAGAGTATTCAAGTAGTTATTGAAGTATGTTATTATCTGTCTCTTTCAACTTCAGTTAGATCTAAAATATACAGTAACAATTCTGCATGTCAATACCTGTGTTCTAATCAAGTCTCATACATATTGCATGTCCATCAATATGTTTGCTGTATTTTGTGATTAAAAAAACTTCCCACTTATTAATTACCACTAGTCCAGCATTATATGGCCACTGTATTTGTGGTGTGTGTATTCTGTTTAGCACTTTAACCAGTCTCATGATCAAAACAGCTTATTGTTTACTTTAAATGTGACACATCAATTAGTAGAATTCACTTACCATTGTTTTTGTCAAATATTCGTAGATTTGTCTTCTGCTGCATATCACTAATAATGCTGTGTTCAATGATTTCTTGGTAATGTATCTTGAATGAAGACCAGTACCAAATTCAGTACCATTTCTATTTTGCAGTTCTAGCATGATGGCAACAGAAAATAGTTTGTTGGGCTCAAATACAAGGCCATGCAAAGACTGTGTGCAAATGATTACATTTTCTCCATGACTTGTTCTTTTGTATCAGCAGCAATATTAGTGTTTCTCAAACTTTGTACTTGTCTTTTTTTCCAATGGCTAAAGTTTCCTGCTTAATATAAATTGTATGACCAAAAATCTTTGGCTATGTCTACACTGGAGAATTTAGGTCTACTTAAATAAGTTGACTTTAAGTCAACCTTATTAAGTCGACTTAGAGAGTCCACACAGGACTTAAAGTGGGCCTTACTAACTCGACTTAGAGAGTCTATACTAGACTCTCTAAGTAGACTAGTTCGGTCCAGGGAGAGCCAGCCCCTGAGCGGTCCGGGGAAGAAGGGAGCGTGGAGCTCCCTTCTACCTCGGACCACTCGGCTCCCTTCTGCTCAGGACTTCTCAGGTCCTGGGCAAAAGGGAACCCTTCTAGCCGGGACTGCTTGGGTGCCAGGGAGAACTCCCTGGGACCTGAGTGGTCCCAGCCAGGAGGAAGACGGGAGACCTGCGCTCCAGCTGCCTTCCTTCCTGAGCAGTCCCGGTGAGAAGGAAGCTCCCTAAGTCTAAGTTGACTTAGGGCATCCACACAGCTTAAGTTGACTTAAAAAGTCAACTTAAGCTTCAAAGTCAACTTTATAGGAGGTTTTATAAAGTCGACTTAAGGAAATGCCAGTGTGGACGCAGAGTAAATTAAGTTGACTTAAGCATGCTTAAGTTGACTTAATTTACTAGTGTAGACGCACCCTTTCTTCCCAATGTATACTCCTGTTCATTTAGAAGTATCAATAACTTAAATACTATAACTTATGCTGAATCTCAGTTTAACATTATTTTCTATCCAATCTATGACTGAATTTCAATATCTGACATCTGATCATGCTGAATTTGTAGAACTTCACAAATATCACTTGACCATACCATGCTGGAAATGAAATCAAAGGCACAAAATATACTTGATCTGTGAAACACGTTTCTTTTCTTTTCCCAAGGAAGCTTGGGGGGGGGGGGGAGGGGAGGAACCTTCCCTATTTTCTTGATTACTGTAGGTGGGCTTCTTTGTCAACAACCACAATTCAGTTTAAAAAAAGTTGTGGCTTGATTTCTGCTGACATCATTCTTAAGGACTTGCAAACATACCCTGTGAAGAGAAGACTAGGAAGTATGAGTCATTTGAAAACGGGTACTAATAGACTCATTAAATTACATTAGTCAATGTCACTGAGTGGTAACTCATTTGGGGGAAATAAGTCTTCCTTTGCCCTAAAGAAGGCTTTGTCAATGAGAGTGCATGTGTCATTTCTGATTAATGTTGTCAGAACTATTGAAGCTGACGCAGACCTGCATTGTTTCGTTCCTGTGAAACAAAGTCATTGACGAGGGGGTGGGTTACAGTCTGTTAGATGACATGTCTTTCACAGCCTGTGTGCTTGTATGAAAGAGTGTAATTGTCAGGCTTGATGCAAGCCTTGTAGCTGAGACTTATTCCAAAACCTTTGTGAATGTCACAGTGCTTGTGCTCTGACAATGTCCTGAAACGCAGAAACATCCTAGCCACTCCAGTAGCAGTACAACACTGTCATGGCCTGGGGGGAAGAAGGAGAAAGTTTTTATGCTTTTCTCTAGAGCACGGGACATAGATGAAATACTGAGCTCACATTACAAGAACATAGTACCAGATCCTCAAATGTTTAGACACGTCACTGAGTTCAATGACAGTTCAGGATCGAAACATCTTTGAAGATCTGGGACATAGTTTTCTTTACCAGTGTGCTATAGCCTGTGCTTTTTTTGTGTTTAAAAAAAAAAAAAAAAAGAAGTGCTGGTATTCATATCTTGATAGCAAATTTCAAAAATGCCTCTCCCACCCCCCCTATCCCTCTTCTTCCTGTGCCTCCCCTCTTCTAGCAGCATGCTCCTTTTCCCTGCTGACCCCACTCCCCAGCTGGGCAGTGGGGCCAGCAAAAAACGTGGTGGAACTCTGTACCCCTGTGTACCGTCACAAAAAAAGCATTGGCTATAACATTGTTTTATAGTGACTCATTTTTCTATGCAGAAACCCTTCAGCCCTTTACGTTAGTAACTGGATTGTTACTGTACTGTGTGTGTGTGTGTGTGTGTGTGTGTGTGTGTGTGTGTGTGTGTGTGTGTGTGTGTGTGTCAATCTCAATGGCCAGACTGGGTCAAACCAATGGTCCATCTAGCCCAGTATCCTGTCCTCTAACAATGGCCAATGCCAGGTGCTTCAGAGGGAATCTCTAGAACAGGTAATCAAGTGAACCAATCCATCGGCCTTTCTAGCCACAGGCAAAGAGCAATCCCTGCATATCCTCACTAATGCCCATTGATGGACCTATTCTCTAGGAACTTATCTAGTTCTTTTTAATTAATTATTATTATTATTATTTTATTTTAACCTTGTGATAGTCTCAGCCTTCATAACATCTTCTGGCAAGGAGTTCCACAGGCCGAATATGTATTGTAGGAAGAAATAGTTCCTTTTTAAATTTTAAACCGGCTGCCTATTAATTTCATTTGATGACACCTAGTTCTTGTGTACGAAGAGGGGTAAATAACACTTCCTTATTTAATTTCTACATGTCAGTCATGGTTTTATAGAGCTCTATTATATGCCCTCTTAGCTGCCTCTTTTATGAGCTGAAAAGTCCCAGTCTTCTTCATGTTTCCTCATATGAAAGCTGTTCCAGACCCCTAATTATTTTATGTCCTTTTCTGTATCATTTCAAGCTCTAATGTATCTTTTTGGTTATGGGGCAACCAGATATACATGTAGCATTCAAGATATGGGAATACAATGCATTTATAAAAAGACAATACAATATTTTCTGTCTTTGTATCTATCCCTTTCCTAATGGTTCCCAACATTGTTAGAATTTTGACTCCCACTGCATAGTGAGTTGATGTTTTCAAGAATAACTCCAAGATCTTTCTTGTGTAGCAACAGCTAATTTAGGCTCCATCATTTCATATGTATAGTTGGGTTTATATTTTCCAATATGCATTACTTTCCATTTATCAACATTGAATTTCATATGTCATTTTCCTGCCTGTCACCTGGTTTTGAGAGTTCCCTTTATAAGTCTTTGCAGTCTGCTTTGGGACCACCTACCTTAAGTAGATCTGTATCATCTACCAATTTTGCCAGCTTACTATTTACCCCGTTTTCCAGATCATTTATGAATATGTTGAACAGTACTTGTCTCACTATACCCCTGGGGGACACCATTATTTACTTCTCTCCTTTCTGAAAACAGACCATTTACTACTACCCTTTGTTTCTTATCTTTTAACCAGTTACTGATCAAAGAGAGGACCTTGCCTATCACCCATGACCATTTACTTTCCTTAAGAGCCTTTGGTGAGGGACCTTGTCAAAGACGTTCTGAAAATCTAAAGTACACTACATCCACTGGCTCACCAGTGTCCACATCCTTGTTGATCCCCCTCCAACAATTCTAGTAGATTGATGAGGCACAATTTTCCTTTAGAGAAACCATGTTGACTCTTCCACAACAAATTATATTAATCTATGGTCTTATCATTCTGTTCTTTACCATAATTTCAAGCAATTTGTCTACTACCGAAATCAGGCTTACTAAGCCTGTGATTGCTGGGATCTCCTTGGGAGCATTTTTAAAAAACTGGCATGATATTACCTATCATCAGATCATTTAGTACAGAAGCTGATTTAAATGATAGGTTACATACCACATTAGTAGTTCTGCAATTTCACATTTGAATTCCTTTAGAATTCTTCGGTGGATACCATCTGGTCCTGGTGACTTATTGGTCTTTAATGTATTAATTTGTTTTACTGGCATGGCAAAGGACAAACAGATCACTACTGCACCCATCTTACAGATATTTTTTTTTTCAAAACCACATTGCCAGTCTGCAATACCGAGTTAACACTGACTTGTATATGTCCATGGAAATGAAGTCAACTATTGCACAGTAGCTCAGACTGCATTGTTCTCTGAACTATGATGATGCTTATGAACTTGCTATCTCTGTAGTGCTGAGAGCTCATTGTGTCTTTCAGTACTATCATTTGATTAAAATTCAGTGCTAATTAATGGACTGATGTAATCAAACTTATCCTCTTTGGATCTTATGGTTCTCCCCACACTGGCTTTTTCCAGTCTGCCTGAAGCATTGCTCATGGGGAGAACTTGCTATTTCCTTTGTGTGAACTGGTGACCTACTCCATTACTCTATTTCTGATTGTGCTTTTCTGAGTTCAAAATTATCTGCAAGTCTCTTAACCATGCCAAAGTCTGCATATCTAGTTTCAAATTTCTTTAATAACAGCAGATCCTGTTGACAAAATATAAAATGTATAATAGTTACAAAATGGTGAACCAAGATAGACACAACTAAAAGCCCTGCTAGGTAAGAACAAAAATTGTCCTACAAAATACAAAACTTATGAGTCTGTTTGCTTTAAGTAATATCTTTCTCTGTCCCTCTTTCTTCTTCTGTTTGTCTTGGATTTTCTATTGATGTGGGGAGTAGCTTTAATTGTTCACTGAATATACATACACACAATCCCTAATATGTCTGTTCCTGTTACACAGACAAATTTATTAACTTACACTTGCATTTAATGAAAGTGTCGTCCTTGTGCTGTTTTTTAACAGCTTTCATTTTCTCCCCATTTGAATGTTTACCAAATGTGACACATGTAAAGAGAAATTTTCCTTTCCCCCTGTGTTCAGCCTGGCAGGAAGATGATCCAGTGACTACAGTGTTACCATGGGATTCAGGAAATCCAGGTTCAATTTCCTACTCTGCCAAAGATTCCAGTATGACATTGGGCAAGTCACTTTTGGGTAATGTTTTCAAAATCATCTAAATCCTATTTTCAAAGATAACTTAGATATGTAAACCTAAAAAACAGATCTTGTGTAGTCCATATGCAGTTCTATTGATTGCCTTTCATAATTCTTTGAAAGAGTGCTTCATTACCTTATGAAACACGAAATAGTCTGCTTAGAAGAGATGGTTTAATAGTTACTCATATTTTATTGAATACTAATTTTTTCAAGTCACAACTTCTTATACAGCAGATACTACCCACATAACAAAGCCAAGAAATCATCCTTTAATCAAAGCAGAACAACAGATGAAAGGGGGTGTATAGTATATAACATCTGTAGAACTGATGAGTTTCTCATGGGATTAGTTCGTGGTAGACAGAAATTGGGTGTAAAATAATTTTTTACTTCCATGTGAATAGTCAGCTCCTGAAGGTAAATTCTAGATTGGAAAGAATAATGTATAGATCTTGTTTTATTTAATAGAACTGTAAAAATACTATCAACACAATAAATAGATGGTTGAATATAGTCTATTTTGAGGTAACACAACCATTAGTTAAGATCAGTTCAGTGTGTGTGTGTGTGGAGGGGGGTGTTTGTTTTTGTCAGTGTTTTCTAATTCCTGAAATTTCTCTTCTGAGTGCACGTCAATGTTCTTGGGAAGGCTACAAGTATACAATGAAATGTCATGTTTTCCTGGCTTGTGAGATAGTTGGGATTCCTCCCATTGTACATGTTGGCAAACCAAGGCACAGTGAAACTAATACATGATTTTTCCAAAGTCACACAGCAAGTCAACAGAGAATATAAATATATGTATTGACTATGAATAACTCATAATTTTGGCTGCCGATGCCCACCTCAAACCTCCATACTATATTTTCCTCCAGTGCCAGTCAGATTGTTTCTTAGCCTTAACCGCTTTTCAAAATAATGGACTGCATTTATTGGGGACGTATTTGCTGTTCACTTAAAATCTATACAAATAATTAATCATTGTTTTAGGTGTGCTATAGGAAATTTAGCAACATTTGTTCCAAAATAACCTGTAAGTTGTTCTGTTATCTAGATCAATCTTTGGATCACTGAAATGATTACATAGTATGATTTAGAATAGTGTGAACAAACAGTCACTGAAACATTTAAGGCCTAACTTGCTACTTATTCTAGTTTTACACTCAGGTGATTCTTTTGATTTCAGTGGAGTTAATCTGTATACGACTGGAGTAGTGCAGTGGTGAGTCAAGCCCTGAAACCATTAACTTAAAAAATATTAGGTTTCTTACATTCATATGAAATGTAGCTCTAAGAGTCTGTTACTTATAGTTACTGAGGCCATATTCTATCATCTGTTTTCGCATAAACCTCTAGTGTAATGCATGTAGCCTAAGTCATAAATTCTTCTGTTAGACATAGCTGAAAATCTCTTTATTGATTCTTAACTAAGTGGCCTGTAGGAATGAAATGCTAAAAGATTTTCTTAGTATTTTGAATATTCTAGACAAAGCCATAAGAGTTATGTATGGATATTTTACTTTGAATCTTTGGGTGTTAAAAAGAGGGCTTGTGTTTTGATAAGGTTCTATCCTAGAAATAAACTCCCCTGTAAATGAACAAGCAGAGAAGAGGTCTTATTGAAATATCTGATGAACCAACTGCATGTAAAAGAGATGCCTACAATCTAGATCTTTCTGTCATTTTAAAGGGGAAAAATATGCACATCAAGAGATGCTTTGAAAACTTAGGTAATTGGATTTTTCTATATAATATATGACAAATCCAAATTGAAAGAACAGAAATTCTGTTTCATTAGATCTTCCTTCTAGGTGATTATTTGAAATGAAATTATTTAGTTCTTTCCTATAATCTAGTTTCCAATTAAAAACAAACAAAACCAAAGCAAGCAGACAAAGAACTTTTGTTTGCATGGAAGAAAAAACTAACTGCTGAAAACTGTTTGATATGCTCCTGATTTTTATCTCTGTTGACAAGTTAGATCATATAAACAAATACCTTTTCCCTTCATCAAGTTCAGAAATAGAGTACTGGATGGCTCTTTTTTTCAGGAAATCTACCTTTCACATTCCTTTATAATGATCATTTTTGTTGTTGTAACTGTTCTGCTTAAACGGATGGCTATAGTGAATAGATTTCCACCAATTTCTGATTAGTGATGCACAAAATCTACATAACCAGACAGGGTGTAGTACTGACTATTTACTTTGCTGAGCATCCTGATTTAGTGTAGCAGCCTGAGGTAAATATCAGCATTTCTCTCTCATACCAATAAATCTTGCTGGTATGGAGAGGGATGTGAGGGTGCACATGCACTCTCCCCCACAACTTGCTTCCACAGCAACTATGCCTGTATCTACATTGTTTGTTTGGGTCTCTCTTGCTTTCTATTTGATAAGACTGTCAGCAGGTGCAGGGCTTCTTCTCTTGTATGGAGAGTAAAATCTTATGTCTAATGGCTATTCCAATGTATAAATTGGAATAGCATCTAAGCAGCATCCCTGCATCCATTCCATTTTCAGTCTATTTGCATAGATATCTAATTTGGGGGATCTATGTGGGTGGAGTGGATTTCACCCACATTGAGTTGACTTCATTTGAGAGAAAGTACTGGCTATCTTAATTCAAATACAACAATCCTAGAGTCTGCTCTACAACTTGCTTTGCAAACCGCAGTCGGGTTGATTGGTTTGTGACTCAAATAGTTACTGAAGAATAAAGATATGATTGGACTCCTGATCTAAATTATTAGTGATGGGAAAAAAAGGAAATTGTCTGAAGAAATGAGCCATAATCTCTGATTTTTATTTCAATTGATATTTCTAGCTAGAAATAATTCTGTAGTCTAGAATTGGCCTACATCTTTCAAATTCTCGACACACTTTTCACAAGAAATTTTAGGAGGGTTAAGCTAAGTTCCTCTTTTCAACTAACTTGTATAGTTGGCAAAAATTTGTTGAACATACAGAGTTTCATTTTTCTCCATAAACATCATAACTTTTAACCAGCTCTACTTTTTTAAACTTTTGTTTGTTTGTTTTTTACAGCTATATACAAAATGAATCCTAAAATTGTAAATTTCAGATTGTGGCTCAGTTTAATATTGATGCCCCAAATAAATAAATTGCCTCTCAGAGTCTGGGAGAAAGCAAACAAGGGAACTGGTGTGTGCAGTCTGTCTTAAAGGGTTCATAAAACTATATACATTGTAGTCAAATTCCAAAGGGGTAGCCTGTTAGTCTATTGTAGAAAGACAACAGAGTCCTGTGGCACTTTTAAAGATAAAGATAAATATAAATAAAGATAAATAAATCTGTTAGTCTTTAAAAGTGCCACAGGACTCTGTTGTCTATATACATTGTAGAAATTCAAAGAATTTTAATGAGCTGAAGTGGGGAAGGAAATGAAAATTCTGAGGCCCTGTATGTATTGCCTTACTGTGCTGGAATGGAGAGTGAAGGGGAAGACACACTCATAAGAGACAGATCAGAAAATAAGTACAACAAATGTAGATGTGCTTTGAATGCACTAAGTGAGTGTTTCTTTGTAAATGAATGGAGTTTCAAGGATAATGTCCTGTATTTGACAAGTAGACTTTAAGGCCAGAAAGCACATTATGATTAGTCTGAATCCTGCACATTGCAGGCCATGGAACGTCACCCACCCACTCCTGTAATAGACCCCCTAACCTTTGGCTGAGTTACTGAAATCCTCATTTTCAATTGAAATAATGGTTAATAGACACAACAGGCTTTGAAGTTCCCTTACTTGGCTTTATTTAGCATGTCTGGCAAGGACTGCCAGCAGACAAACAGGTTTGCCCAAGCACTTAACAACCCTCCCATTTATCATTATGGCAACCCCCAATGGCCCCAGTAACCTGAGACACCACACTCATATCATGATTTAAAGATATCATGTTATAGAGAATGCGCAATGTACACTAGTTTTAAATCTGCAAGTGAGAAGTGACCATGCCCCATGGAGCAGAGGAAGGCCAACCCCCACCCCCCACCCAGCATCCCTGCTAATCTGACCCTGGGGGAAAATTGATTTGTATGTTTTTTAATAATGATACAAGATAAATGTACAGTAATATCCCCTATAGCTGTTTATAGAAATACACTTCTGTAGTTTCAATTCAAACTGGTTATAGGATGGTTTCCCCATAATGGAGTTCACATTCAACATGGGTATTGGTGCAGTGAAACTGTATTTAAAGGAGTCCTCCGATTTTAGGCTTGATGGGGCCCTTTCAAAATGATGTCTGAGAGGCTGATCCAGAGCCCACTGAAGTGAATGGAAAGAATCCCATTGACTTGAATGGTTTTTACATCAAGACCTTCATGATTAATTTCAGCAGTGATCAGACTCCAGCTGTTCTTCAAATTCCCCACCTCTTTTGAAAGCCAAACATCTCCAACTGATAAAAAGAAATCAAAACATTTCAAGTTTCAACATGTAGTACTGCAAAAATTCTCTGATGATCCATGGAATAGGTATAATGAATCAGTCTGGTTTGTTATGTTGGCTATCTTGTGTTGGCTAATCCGATGTACAGCAAGATTCAGCTTTTCTATTCCTTTATAAGACAAAATATTTTATTTTCTCCAGTTAACCCTTCAGCTTCTGGTTTTGTTTTTTTGTTTGCAATTGCTACCTTAATGAAAAGCTTAAAGAGATTTATTTTGTAAATTCCAATTATTCCATTTGTTTCCTTCAGAGAATAACCCTCTTTGGGAAAGCGATAGCCTTAGTTATCTCTGCTATTTCTTTTTTAGCACTGGGTAACTCAGTCTATCTATAGTTATGTTGCTTTATCTCCCACTTCGAGGAACACGCATGAGGTGGAAGCCTCTGGAAGAAGCTGCCATTTATCTTGTCGTCAGTGCATTTCTTGGAGTAAAAGGAGTACTTTGTCTTGCTGTTTTGTAAAGCTTTAGAAAAATTTCACCTAACTGGTGAATCATACACACATCCATATACAGTATTCAATTTCCATCCTGTCTGTAAACACCAGTGCAATTCTTTAGAACAGAAACTTCTGTTATCAAGATTGCACTAAAACTGCAGCAACTTTTTTTAGGTACTTCCTTTAACTAGAAATTATACATTTAAGAACTATGCCCATAATTTTCAAAATTGACTGACTTTGGGTGCCCAACTTGATAATACCTTTTAATGGGGCCTTAATTTCAGAGGATGAGTGCTTGGCACTCTTGAAACATAAGGACCCATTACAGCATCTCAAATTGGGTAGCCAAAAAATGTTAGCTAAATTCACAAGTCACTTTTGCAAATATAGGCCCACAAGATTTCAGGAGGATAATGAAAACCTGCTTTTTTACAACTAATACACTACTAACTACCATCCATGGAGTTTTCTTTTGCTGGAGTGGGTGGGTGAGGTTTTGAGGCCTGCATTTTGCAGGAGGTTAGACTAGATGATCATACTGGTCCCTTCTGACATTAGAGTCTGAGACTTTGTAAAATGTGTCTTCATTATTTTTATTATAAATGTGTAATCTTTCTGTTTTTCTGTTATATTCCAAGACCTTTAAAAATGTTGTTTTTGGACAGTTGCTCACTTTGATTGAACTTTTTTTCACCAAAACAACCATTTGGCACCTAAAGAATAGACCTTTTCCTTTATATCTTCCTTTTAGTTTATGTAATTGGCATATTAAGCTAAGTAAATATAAATTAGTTGTACATAGCTTACTGGTTTAACTAAATTGATTTAAAAAAAAAATCTTATTAGGTGTTTTGAAAGTTTAAAGATTCAAGTGCACCTTTCCTCCAACTTTCAGAGCTGTAGGCAGCTATGAAACAATGTTCTAGCAGAAGGCCCATGATGTGTGTGTACCATTTTGCTTTTAAAGAGATGGGGGAAGGAATGCTGATTAATTTAGGCTCTGTAGTAAAGGAGAGAGCAGCTAATCTTTTATTATTCAACTACTGACTATGTGTAAATAAAGGATGCAAGGTACAATCAGTGTTCTCCTAATTAGTGAGAAGAAACTCCTGAAATGTCGTTTTTTTTCCTACCATGTAATCTGACAATTTCTCTGATCCTTTTGTGTTGCCTATAACTACCACTCCAATCAAATAGGTTTCACTAATGGCTGAAGAATCTTTTCTAGATGTCCCCCTAAAAGTGCTATATAAGTAGCTCTAATCATGGAATATGGAATTAAGTGTGCTCTTCCAAGAACAGCAGTTGCTTAGTTATCCTCATGAAGGAATAACATTATTGCATTAGTACTTTTCAAAGAAATGTTTATGTAAATGTATATGGCACGTTACTTGGTAGAAAGCGGCAGAAATAGTGGTACTTGTCTTGGAGAAGTTAAAACAGTCTTGCACGTGAGACTCCTAAGGGGCGGTGTCTTTATTTTGAGAGACAAGTTTCAGACAGAGGAGGAAATAGACTTCCAGCATCTTATGCCATTTAAGTGATGATATCTTAGACGACTCCCCAGCAAAGAACAAGTGGTAACTGTTTCCCAGGGCTCAAACTAGTCCTCAGGGGGAATCTGAGTGGAGATCAGTAGAAATCTTAGTTTAATGTGACCATTTTTTTACGGCGAGTGATTTCTCAACAACTCATTAACATTAAACTATTAATCTTGTAAGCAAGCATCTCCCTCTTCAAAATGGAGATGTGACAGTGGCAGGGCTGTTAAAATGCACGGATCCGTTTGAAAGGACAGGCATGTGCATCCCGTTTTCTGCTGGAATGATCTGGGTCCAATTCCGGACCTTGGAAAAGTCAAATTTCCAGATTTCTCCGCTCGGGAGAACGTTGCCAGTTGTATAGGATTTTTAAAAACCGCAGCGAAATTTGCTTCTTCCTTAGACCGATCCTGCTTCACGTGGTGCCTGTATGTGACAGCATTCACTCAGCAGACTGGATGGGAGGGTTAGTGTGTCCCCGAAACTCTATCCACAAATTCCTGGGTGGGGTTGGGAGAGCCACAGCGGCGTCATACGTTGCGCACACCATTCCTTCCTGCTAATGGGAATTCAGAGGTGAAGGAAGCAAGGAGGGGCGTCAGTTACACTTCCTGCTTGGTTCTCAGGGTCCCCCTGTCCTCTTCTCTGCCCGCTCTGAGGCTGATTTCATGCCCCGGGCAGCTCCTCTCCCTGTGTAACTCAAGCTCTCTTGGAGAGAGGCTTTCCTCCGGCTGCAGCGGCTCCTCCCCATCACTGAAGTCCCTTGACCCGTTTACTCTCCCCAGGGCAAGGACATTTCCTTTCATCCTCCTCTTAATCGCTTCCGCCGCAGCCCACGCCCGCCCTAAGCTCGGATCCCGGCCCCGGCAAAAGGTAGCGATCAGCCTTTCTAGTCCCTCCGCGCAGGGCTGCGATTACCTGCCCACAGGGCTCCAGCACCGCCTCCCGGCGGCGGGATCCCGCCCTGCTCCCGGGGAGACAGAGATTGCGAGGCCGGCGGGCGGGGCCGGCTCCCCAAGCCAAAGGTGGCCGCGTCCAGCCTCCGGTGCCGAGGACCTGAGTGCGCCTCTCGCGGGCTTCAAACCTCCGCTCGAGTGAAGGCAGCAGGGACGAGCGGGTGTGTGACACCCCTCTCGTGTGTGTGTGTGTAAGTGAGAGAGCGAGACACTCCTCGTGTGTGTGTGTGTGTGTGTGTAAGTGAGAGAGAGACACTCCTCGTGTGTGTGTGTTAGACACCCCTTTCGTGTGTGTGTGTG
>ML685886.1:1011313-1055803 GCA_007922175.1 Pelusios castaneus | reverse complement strand
TGTGTGTGTGTGTGTGAGATACCCCTCTCCTGTGTATGTGTGTGTGACACCCCTCTCGTGTGTGTGTGTGTGTGTGAGAGAGACACCCCGCTCGTGTGTGTGAGAGACTTTTCTCTCGTGTGTGCGTTACAGATACCCCTGCTGTGTGACACCCCTGTTCTGTGCATGTGTAAGCAAGAGACACACCCCTATCGTGTGTGTGTGAGACACATCCCTATCGTGTGTGTTCGAGAGAGCACTGCCGTGTGTGTGTGTGCGAGAGAGAGACCCTGGTGTCTGTGTGTGACACACCCCTATTGTGTGTGGCTGTGTGAGACACCCTCCTATTGTGTGCGTTCGTGAGGCACACATTTCTGGTGTGTGGGATAGTGTGTGCCAGTGTGACACAGACCTGTCCTGCGTGAGACACACACCCTATCGCGTGTGCAGTTCACACCCGTGGTCGTGTGTGAGCGTATCACACACTCCTGTCGTGTGTGAGTGCGCGTGTCACACACCCGTCTCTTGGCGCAGCCCCAGAAGTGGCGGGGATTCCCGCAGGAGGCTGTCCGGCGGACTGGCCACCCGCCTGGTACCGGGAGCGCCCCGGCCGAGAGCTCTCCCTTGAAAATGTCCCGGCTCTGCCCCACGGGCTGGGGAAGTGGTCGGGTTTTCCCTGCTCCCCCGGCCCGCAGAGCGTTCCACCTGCTACCGTCTAACTCGCTGTATTGCCGCACGCTCCATTTAGAGCCCTCGGCGGCGCGGCGGTCAAAGCAGAAGCAGTTTCTTTCCACCGCCTTCAAGGTGGGGGGAGGCGAAGCCGGGGATGCGCTGGCGCCGCTATTCGAAGGGATGCGGGGTTGTCTCGGAGTCCAGTGCAAACTGCAGCAGCAGCAGCAGCAGCTGCCGCCGCCGCCGCCGCCGCGCTCCCCTCCCGAAGGCGCGGGCAGGGCGGGGCCGAGAGGCTAGGTGCTGCCAGCCGGTCTCGGTCTCCGGCGGGCGCGGCGCTGCGGAGAGGGCGGGGCCTGCCGAGCGGGCGGCAGCGGAGGAGCTGCGGACTGCTCGCCGCTGAGGGTGAGGCTGATTTTTCTCGCTGACCCCGGACTCGCCGTGAGCTGAGCAGCCTGCAAGGAGCGGCCCCCGCCTCCACCCCCGCCCGCCGTTGCAGCAGCGCGGTCCGGAAAGTTTCCCGGGGGCTCCGTGCACAACCCGGGGGCGGGGGACCCCTCGCCTTGGTATCACTGGGAGGGATGCTCGGGCTGCCGGCGCGGAGGAAAGGCGGCTGCTGAGGCTGGGAGCGTTTCTCGTCCTGCCGGGTCCTGAGGCGGTGATCCCTGGGGACAGCAGAGGACTGGAGGCAAGGTGCGCTTCGAGGCGAGGGAGGAGCGAGCAGCCGAGTGGGGCTGGGCTGAGCCAAGGCTTTCCGGACTGGCTCGGGTCCGGCTGGTCACCGGTGGAGCGAGCAGTGTCCTGGAGCATCCTGCCCGCTTGCGGTCCGGCCGGCCGGCGGCGTGGAGCACCATCCGGGAGCCGCGGCACGGTAAGTGGGGGCACCGCAGGGTTCCGGCTCTGCGCTCCCGCTGGGGCTGGCGGATCGGACCGGACCGGCGGGCGGAGGGGAAGGAAAGTTGGCGCCCGGTGGGGACGGCTCTGGCAATGCTGCTGGGGGTGCTTAATGAGGACGGTGCTGTATTAGTGCCGGCCGGGGGTTCCACCTCCACCCTCGGCCATCTCTTCGCCTTTGGGGCTGGCATCGAAACCCCGTTTCCCCGCTGGCTCCGATCCGGGCAGCAAGGCGCGCCGAGCGGAGGGCAGGGCAGGAGCAGAGCCGCAGGAAAGCCGGGCTTGACTTGCACAGACGCCCACCCGTCTGCCCGGCAGCCGGCGCCGAGTGATTCAACTCCGGAGACTTACCCGACTTGCTCTGCTCCTCTCTGCCGCTAGAGGCTCCTGGGGAGCGCCGTGGCCGTGCGGAGGGGACCAGCCCACACCCTATGGAGCGCGCCGGTGGCAGGCACCTGGGCTGGGAGTGGGAGGCGCCTGGAAGCAGGCTTCCCTTTCCAGAGGGGCTGCGGCGTTCTGCGGGCGCCCTGCTTGCTGGAGGCGCGGCCGGCCCTTCTCACTACCCGTGGGAGCTGCTCTCTCCTGTCTCCCGTACAGCATAGTCAGAGCAAGCTTCATTATGTGCTGCTTCCACCCCTTCTGCTTCTAAAAAGTTTTTCTTATCTTAACTTCTGTGTGGCCCAGATGGGATTGTCCTGGGCTGTGGTTAGAGGAGAGTGACTGCAGGTGAGAAAGGGGAAGATGACCTGGGTCTGAAGACCACTACAGTGGCATGTATTATTGCCAAAATACGTTGGGACTTTGTCCTAGAGGCCAGTGATGGTCCAAGTTGAAAGGCATGTGAATGGTAACCGTCTTAGGGGTTATGAATGACAAAATACTGTAAGAATAACTAAGGCAAATAAAGCTGCATCCTGCTCCTATTTCAATGAGAGTAGCAGCAAGGCCTGGTTGGGTTTTGATAGGATGCAGGGTTTTTTTCTATTTAAATCCTTTTGTACCTGGCATAAAGGGTCTGCCACACCTGTGCCAAGTATAATGGCAAATGTACCTCTCGCAGTTTGCATGTTTAATTACCTCTGAGTGCATGTGGTGATTTGACACCACACTGCAGATTTTGCATATCCCATATTTTAAGGAGGACTTCTTTAACTATAAGTGCTGGACTCTATATCTTGTGTGAAGGAGATTAATAAGACAAGAAGAAAACCACGTGAGAGCCCATTAGTCTTGGTGACTTGAGTACAAAGTTTAAATGTCAACATTTGAGAAACAGTCTTAAACATATTAAACTTTTTTTTCAATGGGACAGGATAGAGGAATGTGTGTGCTCTCACTAGTTTCGTATGTGGCTGTGTCATATTTGCGATACCATTCCAAACAGTTGCCAGATCAAAAAATAAGAACACTTTTTTTTAATGACATAAAAAGTAAAAGGTTAAATTTCTTAAATAAATCACATTGTAAAGGAGGAAGGTACCCTGGTGGCTCACGGCTGTGATATGAAAATGAACCATGCACGACAGTTAGTTTGACTGAAGCTACAGTACTAAGCTACAAATGTGAAAATCATTTAGTGCCATTTATCATTAAGAAAAGTGAACCATGGTGCCTCCCCCCCAAGTAGCCTCACCATGCTTTATACAACTGTTTGCCATAGCTGGAGAGATTCACAATATGAAATGTTTCTACCGGTAGCAGGTTGAGTATGGATATATGTTATGTGCATGCATGTTAGACAGCATGGCACTCAATGGTCATGCATGGACAAAAAACACTATAGCAGCGTTGGAGCAGAAGTTAAAAGCTATTACATCCCAATGAAATCTAGGCATTTTAAAGCAAGTTACTGCTCCCCAAAGTAAAAAAAAAACCAAAACATTTTCTGTTAGAGACAACACCCATGCCAGGAGCGGGCATCCCTGTCAATGAGAGCTTGCTGTGTGGTCCATTCTAATAAAGAGAGTAGGTATAGGGGACGATATCAATGATTGTCCTGACTCTTACTGGCTGTTTAATATTTATACATTTAGAAATGGTAATATGAGAAGCTTCTCAACTGCTTACTTATTTAAAATCTAAACATTCTGAAATGGGATAAACTGTGCAGGTCAGTTATGTTTCATACTAGGTGACCAGAGGAAAGGGAACACTGTGTATAAAGTCTCTGAAATCTGTTCACTGATTAAGAATAACCATGAAGACCTAACGGTTTGTGATATGGCCACATGTGAGCTGGGTGTTTTGTATAGCAAATATTGTGTTGCATTTATTTATTTCTTTTCTAGACATTCTGTAAAAGGGCTCTAGGTGGAAATATTTTCCTGTTCAGTAGGAAGAGGAGGTATTGAATATGAAGTATTCAAGAAGCTTGTCAGTGCAGATAGAGATCTGTAAGCTCTAAATTCGTAATGTGTTAACATGTAGTTATGAATAATACTATACGTTTCTGTATATAATTTGCCCTTCATACTTTGTGAAGCTGTTTTGTTCTTCTCTTTTGAAGTTGAAAGATAAAGGGGTCTGGAGGTAGGGAAATAAGCTCAGCGACCTGATGATACATTTTTTTAAATGAAACTGTGCATGTTCATTGGTACTTTTTTCTTTGGTTATTTTAAAAACATCAGAGTAAGGTAAACATGGCATCTGCTTATAATGCGTAGTCCTAAAAATCTAGTGAATGTTGCTATTCAGTTACAGTTTATGCTAGAAAGATGCTTGTTTTTGATGCTGGCCTCTTGATAATTTTATTCTTTGAGATCATCCAAAGGACTTATCCAAAGACTATTGACTTTAGTACGCTTGTATCAGACCATATATTGTAAGAACAAGTGGTTTTCAGTGAGCAGGTGCGATATCTTGTAATTTTGTTGCCATTTTTTTTAAATATCCAGATTTGGGCTGATTAAGTGAATCTTTTTCAGTGCCAAGATGCAAATTGTTAATACTCAATTGATAAATCCTCTTTCACAAATGACCTATTGGGTTATGAAACTAATTGTAATTTAATAGTGTTTCTTTTAATAGATCACAATAAAAAAAGTATATTTCTCAACATTTATCAGTTCAGACACAGTATATACATTCAGGACATTTTTTAAAAAATGGTATATCTTTTACAACTGCCAAATAATCATGTATTGACATCCTTACTTCATCAGTAGACTTTATTTTTATAGCTAAGCCTGTGTCTAATTATGGATTTATACAAATTGTTCCATTCTAAAAGATGAGGTAACTATTAACTTTTCCCAATGCAGTTTTCAGGTCGGATATTTTCAATCAATCTATGGAATTGTTGTTTTCTAATTTACAAGAAGCATGTAAACACTTTTTTTTCCCTGGGAGAATAAGTTAGACAAATTACTATCTTTAAAATCTATTAAAATAAATTAGATGAACTCCAGAACTAATGAAGCTGAAATAGTTAATACTATGGACACATCTCAAGATTTGTTTTATGTAGCATACAAATCACACGATCATTTTAGTCATGATTCATTATTTCTGGATAAAAAATCCAAACATCTTAATGTTCTTTTTAAACAATTATGCTTTTATTGTTTTCAGATTTTAAAAAAACAACTAATTTAGGTTGCATACAATTTCATCAGCATTCTCATCTCTTAAGACGCTCCTATTTTCTTAGCTATTCAGTCAATAAGGGGAGGAAAAAAAAAAAGACCAAACTGTCAGTAGTGTTGTATAGTGACATTTCAGTGACCCAGTTTCTGGAGGGGTGTGCGTGTTTTTCAGGAAACAGCATTTGAAATATCTCACGTGATAATTTGATGAAAGGGCTAATCTTTAATTCCCTTGGAGACTTGAAAAAGACATCACTACCTGTATATTGCAGAGGATTTCATTCACATACCAATGTGCTGTTAGCTATTTCAGTATGGTGGTGTTTATAAAAGTTGTTTTGGATTAAAATAATTTGATTAATAGGCCTGACAGTGGGATTTGCTAAGTGACTTTTTAAAGCCCAATTATATTTATATATCACATTGAAATGAAACCTAAAATACTTTAATTCTTTATAAATAAAAATAGCTTCTTTTGATTGTGGATGAAGTTTTAGTTGCTCTTTGTTTTAAAAACTTGTTACTTAATAAAAAGAAAAAAACATTTTATTGTAGGTTGCAAGATACATTGAATGGCATATATTCCCCAGACTTAGGTGACTTTCCATATTGAAAGGGAAATTATATTTTCCCTAGCAAAATGAATGACTGAATGAGATGAGTATCTAGTTTTTTTCCATATCACTTATTTGTTGCCTGACTCCTAGGAAAGAAAGTAAATTACTTTTCAGTTACAGAACTGATGTGACATAATATCAAATTGTGTAAAAGGAGGCTCTTTAGCCCTCAAACTAAAAACCAAATGCATGGTGCATCAGAAATGTTTGTTAAAAAACACTAGCATAATTTTCTCTTCAGTAGCAGTACCGTAATGTATTTAAAATAGTCTAAATTAGACTGAACAAAAGGATTTCGAGTCTTCACAATCTCATTTTAAAATATTACTATGATTAACTGCAAGATGTCTGTTTTACAGCCAGACTGAAGAGGAATAACTACTATACAAACTTTATTGCTTCTATGTACCAGGGGAGAAAATAACTGTGATTTATGTTAAATGTATTTTAAATAAACTACTCTATATACTTGATGTTTGTTTTTAAAAAATTACAACTTCTGTGCTTTGGGGATTTTTTTTCTTTAAATCTTCCAGCTGAAGATATGAGTTTCAAATAATACTTCAGATGGATCATAGCAGAGTCATAGGTATTCTACAGACTATTATCTAATGTATCTCAGCAGCCTCACTTGTGATGACTGCTTAGGTTACAGGTACTGAGGAGGAGAGTACATGCAATGCTGCAGTGGCACACCTGAAGCACACAACAGCTGGTGTCCAAGAAATGGCTCAGTTTTGATTATAGACACATAGCAGCGAAGAAAAACCAAAAAGATGTACATATTTCAAACACACCAGGCTCCAGCTTTGTAAACCTTGGAATACATCATAGCCAGGAGTCTGATTTCACACCCATTGAAGTCAATGGAAAGCCTCACATTGAGTTTTATAGAGTTGCTTCAGGTCCCAAATCTCTGTCTCTCAAAAGAGTGGAGATTCAACTTCAGCCCTTTCCATAGCAGCTGCCTTGTCATGACTCAATCTTCCTAGTGGAACCACACTCATAAGAATCTTTTGCAATTTTCTCTGCTCAGAGATAATTCTGTTTGTTTTGATGGAATGACAGTCATCTGTCATTACGAATCTGCCTGCTGCATCTTCCTCCATTCTAGCTGCTAATTCCTTTTGTTTCTATTATGTCTTTCCCCTAATTTTTTCCTTTCTCATATTCCTGAGGAAATGGCAGCATCACAGTGAAAGATGTTTAGAGTTGCAATTGTTTTGACAAATTTTAAATTAGCGAGTAGATGAAGACCTAGTGGGATAGAAATACATGATGGCCACAACTCTGGCGGGGGAGGTGGACCAGGATTTTTTCAGGCTGTTTTCAAGAGTGAATCCCAGTCAGGAAAAACTTAGTTACTTTTGTCAGCTTTCTGAAATTTCTCCCTCCTACGAAACAAAAAGACTTTAGATTTTCCTTGACTCTGTCCACGTGGATCCCATTCAAGATGCTTCGTGAGTGAGCTCTATGTGAATAAAATATCCACAAGAACCACAGTTATGGTAAGATAAGTAACTGTTCTTTCAATTGTGGATGCAGTGGTGAGAGAACACCACACAACAGGAGCAGATGCATGCTATGGAGGACATAACTGGGCTTTCATTCTTCAGGAATGTCTAGCTGTGAGTAGCCAGACACAAAACTGAACTTAATATGTGGTTATGGCAATGAAAGATGATTGTCCGCAGCACTAAATATGAATGTTTTACCTATTGCTTTTTACCTTATTGGATCCCATCCCAGCCTCCCTTTTCAAAGCCTTAGTTAAGAGATGGACCTTGGAATGCTGTAGTGGTCTTGTGCAGAATCCAGTGGGAAAAGGTCCAAGGAGAAGAAGAAGCTCTTGTCCCCAGGCTCACTCCCACCCTGTTTTTTTTTTTTCTTTTGGAGGGATATCCTAACCTCGTCCCCTGATTATTCTGAGGACTAAGTGAAGCATGGCAACTCAGCCCCAGCACTGATAGTCTTTTTGGAAAAAAATCAGATTCTTGGGACCTACTTCTTGTTTTCACATGTGCCCATTGAACCACACCTCTCATCAGGCCTTGGGAGGCTCTGTCTTCTCTGGAGTCAGATGGAGCCCAGTGATCTGCTCTCTATTCCCTATCATTTTCTGATGAATGTGGAATTATACAAGGACAGGCAAATGTTAAGGGAAAGCAATTATCTAATTTATGTCTACTTTATCGATTTAAGAAGCATGATCAGAAAGAAGGATTGGGGCTTGGGAAATCTGTTTGTGGATAGAAAGGAGAGTGATATGTCTATTTGAAGGCAGTGGGATTTTTTTGGCTGGAGAATAAAAGGCCAAATCCTTATCTGGAGTAAATAGTGTAGCTCCTCAAAATCAGTGGAGCTACCCTGATTTGCCCCTGTTGAGAATTTAGTCCTGTGTGTTTTGACATAACTCCGCCCTCCCTTTTTTTTTTTTAAATGTTGATGCTGGTGGTGTTTTTAAATAAATTTCTTTTTTTAGCCTTTTGTGTTCTCATACTTTTGTGCGCATATTATGGGAAATGCATGGGTACATCTGTGGCCTTGTGACTCCAATTCAGCCCATTAATAGATTTGGGGAAATGTGTCTAGAAATGTCAGTAACTAATGGAGAGGTATATTTACCTCTTATAAGAACATGCAACACAACTATTAGGAGGACCCTAAAGATGCATATGAATTTTTGAAAGTCATGGGGACTATTTAAAAATTCAGACTTCAAAAAAAAATATGAAATATGTATCAGGATTTTAGACTATGGCTCATGGGTTTCGGTTAGTTATTTTCCAATCATCGCATACATTGAATCAACCACATCTTGCAGGGATTTGTTATAAAGATGTATCTATGCCTATTTTTCTGTCATTCCCCTTAAAAAATAAAGTCATCATCAGATGTTTTGGTAATTGTTCTAACTAAAGCTGCTAACAGTCACTCTTTCAGAGTAATGTAGCTCTTATGCCAAGCTAATATTGTGGGGGAAAAGTGAAAACTCTATGAAGACACAGGCTATCACTTACAGTTTGAAACTATTTCTAAATTACAGACCTAATTCTGCTTCCAGAAGAGAGTAAATTTGGAGTAACACTAGACTCTGGTAGAGTAATTCTGGAATGATATTGTCAATTATGACATCTCTGAGACTACTGTTTTCATAATTGACAAGAACAAATTTGGAAGGACATTAAACCTCCATGCTTCAGGTCTTAAGTCAATTTCCAACTGTTAGAGACTTCTGCAGTGGGTAGATTATTTTTTTCACCTTTCTTTGAAGCATCTGGTACTGGCCACTGTCAGACAGAATACTGCAATGAGTAGACCTTACGTCAGTACAGCAGTGCTTATGTACTAGGCTGTGGTCCTAACAAACAAAACATATAAGATTTTAACCACTTTTAGCTAAATTCAAAACAAAACCAAAAACTCAGCAACAGCAACCCTGATTTCTTTTCCAGGCCTATTATTGGTTTTCCTAATTTTTGACTGTCTGCTTAAATCAATTCAGGTTGAACTCTTTTTGACACCTGAATAAGAGCTGAGCATGCAAAAAGACTTGAAAATTGGTTAGCTTGGTGTTTTTGATGCATTTAATAAGGTGATGTAAGAAACCAGCCCCCAAGGTGCAGCTAAGGGAAGTCAAGAAGAAGAAGATGGACACATTATGGCAGTGGCAGTAGCAGTAAGCTTAGTGAGAGTATCCAGGTAGGAGGTGCTGACTTTTGATTTTGCTGGTGGGTGACTTCTGCCAGGGCCAGCAGTCAGGTGTGGCTCCCTCACGAGGTTTTTCTCCCACCCTCCTGGCTTCTTCGAGGGTTTAGTTGCTCAGCTTCTGTTGCTGAGTCCAGCCCCTGTGGCTTCCCCAAGCATTGGCCAGTGGGACTTTTTTCCTCCCCACCCTCCTGGCTTCTGCTGGGGGTTTCTGGGGGCTGGCTTTAGTTCCCCAGATGTCTGCTCCTGGGGAGCCAGCTGGTGACCAATTTTCCAGTGGCCTTGCACTGTGCATGCCCCATCCTAGCTCTAATCTAGTAAAGTTCCTTCTTCAGGGACTTACCTGCTGCCTGGAGCCTGACTGGGCACCTAGAGAGGAGCCGCAACCACACACGCCATCTGCCTCAAGGCACGTTTATGCACGTCTCGGGAGGTATTAGAGAGAGGTGTGGGGTGGCCCATTGTGTCCCCAGGTGAGCAGCATGAGGGGCTGGCTAGTTGTGCTGATGGCCTAAGATGAACACACTGTCCCTAAGCTTTTTTTTTTTTTCTTTTGTTACACCAGGGATCTCAAACTCAAATCACCACGAGGGCCACATGAGGACTAGAATACTGGCCTGAGGGCCTCGTCACTGAAACCTTTTCATACAACTATACAAAAGTATAGTAAAAAATATATTTTACAGATTCCAGGTGTCGTGGGCTGCAGAAAGTAATTCCATGGCCCGCATACAGCCCCCAGGCTGCATGTTTGAGACCTCTGTGTTACACAGTGCCGAGTGGGGTGGGGCAAGACTTGGGAGTTGGCCCCTCCTTAGTGTCCCAGGCTGGAGCTGTGCTGTGATTCTGTTATTCAGCCTCTGCTGGAGTAGGGAGACACCTGAAAAACATGTTACACCAGTCAACAACTGATGAACTGGCAGGGCTGCCAAACAGCAGCTGCCTAGGTAAACAGCTGCTGGCCGCCTGCCAACAGTGATTGTCCTGACCTAGGCAGATGGTCATCTGATGGATGCTGAGTACCCATTATTTTGCTTCCATAAGTGCCTCAGCCCTTCAGCACTCATGGAATTGGCACCTTTTATCCACATTGTACCCAGTTTACTGCAAAGAGTAGAGAAGATTAAACTAGTTTCCATGTGTCTGAAAGATAGGTTGTGTGTGTGTGGGGGGGGGGGGGCGCGCGATAAGGTAATTTGTGTAAGGGGCTGTGAATATCAAATCTCATGAGTGATGGAGAAAATCTTTTGAGAGAGCTAGAACTGGTCATGTGGTTGTGATATTGGTCTACCAATGATACAAGGAACTGCAGGAAGATTGGGAATAGGAATCTTTAGGAAAAAGGTTTAACTTTAAGTTCTCTGTTAGCAATTCTTCTGAAATATTTAACTCCACACACACAGCTAGCAGACGAGGGCATTGTATATCCAGTCTGCAGGTGAAAAGGATGGTATGGAGAGGAGGGTTCTAATGTTGTGGGAATAGAAGCGATAACCTTCACCTTTTTAACAAAAACAAATCACATTAATTGGTTGGAAAATAAGTAATCCCATCAAAATGTTAATACTAAAAGAAGGGGGAAATTGCAGTAGCATATATGCAGTAGTAGTGAGAGATTACTGTATCTTTGATATAGTGTTGCCCTTATTATAGTGCTTTTCCTATGGCTGGGAGAAAACAGCAACTACAATTTCATCTGAAGCTGATCGAGCCAGATGATAACATCAGGAGAGCTGAATGTATTGTGGTGATGCCTTCTTCATTTATCATGGAGTCATGTCTTCTGACTGATTCAGGTTGTACAATAGTTTCTATTTGAAACCAGATTTTGACTTTTGCTTCCTCATCCCCGTATCATCTACACATTCACGGAAATCTTTTTCAGCTTCAAATTTTGCATTTTCTATTATATTCAAATTTGACAAGGGAAATGGGAAGATGGTATTAGACAAGTTGAGAGAATCTGCAAAACAGGTAACTGAATGTGTAAAAGTGAGCTAAATGTGCAACTAAGGACAGCAGACATAGTCAGCCTACAAAGAGTTGCCAGGCCTCATTTTCGCTTGCATGAAGGTTCACTGCCAGAGTGATGTAAATCAGAATTCTGGGAATTGCTAAGAAAGGAATAGATAATAAGACCATATAGTAGTGTGTAGCCGTCCCTCCTGGTCAGTCTCTAAGGTCATGACCTTCCCCCCCACCCCATTGTTTCACATGTCCTGGTGAGCTTAAATATTGGTATTAACAGTCTCTGATGCCCTAGCCTTCAGGCAGGGGCCAGGCTAGCAAGCAGTCTAGAGTAGCTCTGGTCCTCAAGCAGGGAGGAGCACTCAACAATTGTACAGGATCATTGGCCTGCACTCGGGGTAGGACTGAGCAGTGTGAGTCTGGATATGCAGACATATGCAGACCTTTTGGCCTATGGTGAGGAGGCATCCTTTTCTTGTGGCAACTTTGCCTGGCTGAGCTGGAGGGCTTGCCATTGGTCCTTCTGCTTCTTGTCCCACTCCTTTGCTTCCTTCCTGGCTCTGCCCCAAAGTGGTGGGTTGTTGTCCCTGCTGGTCAGGCCCCCTTGCTACAGACAGATATCATATTGCCTCTTTATAAGTTCATAGTATGTCCATGCCTTGAATACTGTATGAGGCTCTAGTCCCTCCATCTCAAAAAAAGATACATTGGAAATGGAAATGATACAGAAAAGAGCAACAAAAATAGCCAGGGGTATGGAACACCTTCCATATGAGGAGAGATGAATAAGACTGGGACTTCCCATCTTGGAAAAGAGATGATTAAGGGGGAGATATGATAGAGGTCTATAAAATAATGACTGGTGCAGTGTAAGTAAATGAGAAAATGTTATTTAGTCCTTCTCATAATACAAAAACTAGGGGTCACAAAATGAAAAACAGCAGGTTTAAAATGAACAAAAGGAAGAATTTCTTCACACAATGCATAGTCAAACTGTGGAACTCTTTGCCATAAGATGTGAAGGCCAACCTTATAACAGGGTTCAAAAAAGAATTTGATAAGTTCATGGAGGCTAGGCCCGTCATTGGCTATTAGTTAGGATTAGCAGTAATGCAAAACCATGCTCTGAAGTGTTCCTAGCCTCTGTTTTTCCAGAAGCTGTGAAAGGACAAAGGGATGGATCACTTGATGACTGCACATTCTGAGAGAGGCCAGTGCCGGGTTGTTCACAGGGAATGAATGGAAGCCAGGATACTGAACTAGTTGGCCATTAGTCTGACCCAGTGGGGTCATTTGTATGTTCTTATCTTCTAAGCTCAGTGGATCAGCTAAACAACCAGGCTGTAAAGGAGGAAAATACATTACAGAAAAACTAAAATATCTTTGTCAGAGTTTTCTCCATTCAGGATGATGGGGAAATAATTACTCTAGAGTTATTCTGTACAGGTCGTGCAGAGATAGGGATGTAGCAACTGGAGAAATTTAAATTACAATAAATCATACAGGCGGAATGGCTTTCATCCAAAATTTTGAAGGAAGTGAAGAACAAAGTAGCTGAGCTACTAATAAAAATCTGTAATTTATCATTAAAAATGATGACGATTCTGGAGGGTGACCAACAGAGTATCCATCTGTTTAAAAAGCTGCTAAGGTTGAAGTTAGGAATTACCAGTGGGTATGCTTTATTTCAGTGCCTTATAAAATAACTGAATAAAAAATCATTAAGGAAAAGTTATGTTGCATCTGATGAGCATATGATATGAGCATCTAGAAGAGGATGAGAAGGGCAAACTTGCAGAGCTTCTGAATGGGGTAAATCATACCTCTAGTCTTTTGGGATTTCTTTCAAAACCATCTCAATTATTGATAAAAGCGAACCAGTTGATAAATGTTTAACTTTCAAGTGTCTATTGTTATAGTACCCTCCCTTCCTGATTCATGAATGCACTTAAGCAGGTCTTAAACCGTATTGTTTTGAATGGGAGTTACGTGTGTACTTAAATTTAAATAAACACCCAAGTGCTTTATTAACTGGGGTTGTAGGCTCTCAGGAAACTGTTAGGAAACTTGGTAAGTATTGGTAGCATGCTATTAAAGATTAGAAAATACTTAAGGCCTAAGAAGCAGTGTTGGAGAAATGCATTTTTTTTTCCCCCAGAGTGGGTAGTTCAGAGGCAGGAGCTTAATAGTGTAGTATCCCAAGGTATCAGTCCTCTAAGTGATGTCACTCCATATAACAATGGATTCCAATGAGGATTTGCCAGAACCTTCTTCTCGCCATTGTGTTCTGCAGTTGAGATTCTGGAATATTGGTGGTCTGATTTTCTGCTCTGGTTATAAAGTGCTTAAAAGCATCTTACCACTTAGGTTATAAGAAAGTCATCATGCTACATTCCTTTTAACAAGTGTAAATAAAAAGGGAAGATGTTAAAATTGTTCTGGAACTGAAAAATAGAATAAATAAAGCATTTAGCCCATTATTAGGATTTTTAAGTGATTATTTCAACTGTACTTCTGCTCCTCATATAGCTTGTTTAGTTTTGGGTCTCCTCTGTCAAAACTTACAAGGCTTACAAAACACTGAGGATCATTACATGTTAGATATTTAAAGGAAGGAATTCTATGGAGAGGGAGATTGCTATGGGGAGTATAAATTCCACACTGACCAACAAGGGGTTAAGTAGAGTTTGATAGCTCTGTGAGTTTTACCTTGTTACACCTGTATGGTGCTTTAGAATCAGGAAGGAATTTAAAGGGAGGCATTCAGTACAGCTGGAAGAGCGACACCCAAAGAGCAAGAGAAAGAGAGAGTTGTAAGTTTCTGCTCTGTGAGAAGACCCTGACAGGAACCAGTCAGAAGGAGAACCATGAAGAAAGATACAGGAGCCTAGCTGGCTAATGTGGTGGACCTTGAGAAAGGGGCAGGATTCTAGTAACAAAGCTCGTGTTGAGTTCTCTCCTAGTAGACCAAAGAACTGGGGAGAACCTAAGAAGGACTGAAAGCTGAAGCCTAGGAGGGGCAAGAGATTTTCTCTTTTTGGATGAGGACTGTGGACCATGGAAGAAAGGTGAGACTGAGGAAGATGTTCTGTTCATTGCCATTATTGTGTCAGACATGATTTGTGTGGGACACTAGAACCCTGGAAGGGGTAAAAATATAGTGTGACCCAGCCAAGTCAGCATTGTCCCACACCACTGAAGTCTTGAGTGGGGAGGCAGAATGGCTGAAATGCCACAAGGGAGCACTCTGGGGAAGCAGTAGCTAAGATGGTCTTGTGGACACCAATGCAAAGACCCTGCATAACAAAACAGAGGAACTAGAACTACTGAGGCAGGAAGTAAAGCCAGATATTCTAGGGATAATCATAACAGGGTAGGGTAGTGGTCTTGAGTGCAGGTCTTGAAGGGTCTATGCTATTCCAGAAAGACTGAAATAATGGTAAAGGTGATGAAGTAGTATTGTGTATTAATGAGCTAGACTCTAGCAGGGGTTCTCAACCTTTTCCTGTGGCGATACAGTTGGTAGTGTGGCCAGCCATGCCAACACCAGTGCCCCCTGCTGCCAAAAAAAACCCTACCACTGCCAGAAGTTTCAGAGGCAGCACAACCCTCCCTGCCAGCCCTCCGCTCTTCCCCAGGTGAAAAGAAGCCACCAGCAATTTGGGTGGTGGCTCAGAGCACAGGAGCTCCCACCAATGAAAAAAGCTACCATCTCCAGGAGTTTCAGCGGCAGCACAAAACACCCTCCCACCAGCAGCCCCCTGCTGCTGCAACTTTCTCCACAGCCAGAAGACCGGGGACTGTGTTTGTTTGGGGGCATTGTTTTGGCAGAAGGGTGAGTTGTGGAGGCACACTTAGCTGCATGCTGCAACGCATGACTGTGCTGGGACATAGCGATTGAGAACTGCTGCTCTAAAGAAATTAGAAGTGATGGAATGGATAAAAGAGAATCGGTTTAGGCCAAAATCATTTTGGGAGAAGAAAGCTACTAGAGGATCCCCAGGATAGTGCTTGAAGTATGCTAAAGATCCCCAGCATCTGATTTGGATATGGATAGACACCTCTAATATTTTAATGAAATAAATACGACAGGGAATTGAGTGATTATGTGAGACTTTAACTTTCCAGATGTAGATTGGAGGACAAGTGCTACTAATAATAGAGTCCAAATTTTCTTGGATGTGGTACCTGACAGATTTCTTCACCAAAGAGGTGGTGTCACTTTAGATTTGGTATTGGTGAGTAGTGAGGACCTCATTGAAAAAACTGGCTGTATGGGATAACATTGGCTGTCATGATCATGAGTTAATTCAGTTTAAGATAAATGGAAGGATAAACATAATTCTAACTATGATCTGTTATTTCAAAAGGGCAAAAGTTTAAACAATTAAGGGAATTAATTATGGAAGGGAACTGGACTGAAGAACTCAAGGATCTGAATATGGAGGAGGCTTGTGAATTACTTTAAATCAGTTGCAGAAACTACCTGCAAGCATCCCAAGCAAGGGGGGAAAAATGGAGGGAAAGATTATAGACCAATCTGAATGAGCAAAATGCATATTAAGAGAAAGCAGAAAGCCTACAAGTTGGGAATGGAACATGGAAAGGATCAGAAAGGAAAGGTACCTCTTGAAAATCAGAAAGTGTAGGAGAAAAACTGAGAACTGCCAAAAGCCAAACAGAATTGGACCTTGTGAAGGAAGTTAAAACCATTAGTAAAAACTTCCATAAACATATAAAGAGAGAGAAGAAAAAAAAAAAAAGGGAAAAGTGGAGCCATTAAGCACTGAGGATGGGGTAGAGATGAAAGATAAATCTAAGCATGGCCCAACGCCTAAATGAAAGAAATGGAGCCATTAAGCACTGCGGATGGGGTAGAGATGAACGACAAATCTAAGCATATCCCCATGCCTAAATAAATACTTTGCCTCAGTTTTTAATAAGGGTAATGAGGTGCTTAGGGATAGTGGCAAAGTGGCTAATGGAAATAAGGATATGGAAATAGAAATGACCATATATGTAGTAGAAAGTCAAATTTTAAGCAGCTTGTTGAGACTAAAGCAGTGTCCCCATATAATCTGCATCCAAGACTATTAAAGGAACTGTCATGTGAAATTGCAAGCCCAATAGCAAGATTTTTTTAATGAATCCATAAACTTGAGAGTTGTAGCCTATGAATAGGGAACTGCTAACATTGAACCTATTCCTAAGAAAGGTATGAGGGGACAAAAGGGGATCTGGGAAACTACAGACCCTCCAGGAAGGCATTTGTTACAGACACAGTTCAACGTGGGAAATTAAATTTGAGAAGATGGAGATTAATGTGAGAATAGAAGGGTGGACAAGGATCTATTTAAGGGGAGACTACAATGGATCATGCTGAAAGATGAACAGTCAAATTGGATGGAGGTTACTGGTGAAGTTCCTAAGGGATTGGTTTTGGGATGAATCTTCATTATTCTGTTCTTGTGTGGCAATTTAGATGTCCCTATCTAGATAACTGTACCTCTGACCATTACTGCCATCTTTGCTCAGATTACTGTAGACAAATAAAATTTTACTTTGCCTTATGGAGAGATGGAAACCTCTTTATGATTAAAGTTAGAGCCAGCTTCCACTGGATGTCTCTACTTCAGCACTTCCTCTGCCCTGTAATAATTCAATTTAAGAAAATAAGCCATATTGACTTCAAAAGCAAACTAGACATTTTCTATGAAGTTGAAAAAAAATAGTCAAATTATAGCTACCCCTTTGTCTTTTGAGTTAAAAGTTGTCCTGATTTGGAATTTTGACTCTTGTGAAATGTTTTGTTTTCTCAGTTTAGTTCTTGTTACCACCTCCTCAAACTTTCCATATGTTTGAGTCTCTTGGGACACTCATGTGCTATCTATATCTGAAGGAATTAAAGTTAATAGTTGTTTCACTGACATGAATGAGATGTACACATACGCTGTCATAAACAAGAAGATGGAGTGTATGTGCATATGTAGCTCTCCAACTGCTGCTTAAAAAGAATTGTTAGATATAGCAATATTTCTGTAGAGTTCAGCTCAAATGGTAGAAGCCTGTCTTTTTGTAACTGAAGAGCTAGTTCTTTTTCTTTTATTCTGCAGGTGTTCTGTCCTGTTATGAAGAGGTGGTAGCCTCTGCATATTTTATGTTTGCACAGAGTCCCATTGTAAGTCTGGTTTTTGATCCCTCTTGTAATTCAGAGAACAGAAGAAAATACACTTGTGCATTCTTTTTTTTTTTTAGAATTTTTTCATCAATAGCTAAAATGTTTTCTGAATTTCTAAATTATTTTTGAAGACTTCAAAAGATCTTGAAGGGCTCTTAAAAATATTGTGGAAAAAATATGGAAACAGTTCCTACTACAAACCCACTGGTATGCTTTAGTTTACAGCAATCTCAGAGCTGTTTAAGTAGTGCTGGACTGTAACAGCCTTTAAACAATGGTAGTGCAGCCAAGAATAGCTACACTGTTGTGGTAATCCAGTTATAGTCATGGTGCCCAAAGCCTTTCTTCTGACATGCTGCCGACACCTCTTCTTTACTTCCCAAGGATTCTCCCCTACACGGGGAAACTGCTATGCAGCTAGTTAAGCTGGCTTTCTCTGCTTTGTCCAAAGGAGCATCAGTGGGGGGTTCAGATCAGGATTTGACCCTGTCTCTAGGATCTTTGGGTGCTTTTAGCTGTCATTTGAGCCAATTACAATTGGATAAGGTTCTGTTTTTCTACTGCTATATACACAATGTTGTAAACATAGTAACTAAAACATTTCTAGTGTTCCCCTTTTTCTTTTGTAGCTTAGACAGGTATCTCAGCTCTTGAGATCGAAGAATTATTTGAAAACAGATCCTAGCAAAATGGTAGCATTAGGCATAATTCAACCACAAAGTATTTGAAACGTAAACATTTTCTGTTTTACGGAGGCAAATTCTATCAGCAGTAATCCTTTACTGCTCAGAAGAATGGAACTCTATTGGATTTCAGTTCATCTGTTATAGGTAAGGGTAGACAAATAACTGGTATGTATCTGAAGCTTCCCCTTTTAGTTGAATCATAGTCTATTTTCATTATTTTTAAACACATATATGTAGAATCTCTTTACACCAACTCTAGACTGCTTGCTAGCTTGGGCCCTGCCTGAAGGCCAGGGCATTGGAGACTGTTAATACAGTTAATACTTCACTACAAGCCATCAGAAACACTATCCCAGCATGCCTAGTGCCTGAACTGTGTGACTTTGTACACACCCACCACCATTTCAGGTTTGGAGATGACTTATACCTTCAAGTGAGTGGCACTGCTATGTGTATCCTCATGACCCCACAATATGCCAACATTGTTATGGTTGACTTAGAACAACACTTCTTCTGCTATCGTCCCCAAGTGCCACTCCTCTACTTAAACTATATTGATAACATCTTCATCATCTGGACCCATGGAAAGGAGGCCCGTAAGAAATTCCACCGAGAAGTCAACACTTCCCACCCCACCATCAACCTCAGTCTGGATCAGTCCACACAGGAAATCCACTTTCTGGACACTACAATACAAATAAGTGCATAACCCTATAAACATGAACATCACCCTATACCAGAACTCTACTGACCATTATACCTATCTACATCCTTCTGGTTTTCATCTGGGACACATCACGTGATCTATCGTCTACAGCCAAGCCCTAAGATGCAATCAAATTTTCTCCAGTCCCGCAGATAGAGACAAACACCTTCAGGATCTCTATCAGGCATTCATAAAACTACAATACCCGCCCAGGGAAGTAAAAAAAAACAACTGAATGACAGAACTAGATGAGGCCAAAAGTCTACTTTTCCAGAATGAGCCCAACAAGGAAAACAACAGAACACCATTGGTCATCTCCCCCAAGTCAAACCTCTCCAATTCATCATCAAGAATCTACAGCCTATCCTGCAAGACAGTCCCTCAATCTCTCAAGCCTTGGGAGGTAGGCCTCTTCTTGCTTCCAGATAGCCTCCCCCCAACCTTAAAAAATACTCACCGGTAACCATACAACAGGAACACTAAGACAGGTAGTTCTCCCTGCTGCAGGCCCCGTTGCCAACTCTGCACACATCTACATAAGTGACTCCATCATGGGACCTAACTAGAACAGCCACTCCATCAAGAGCTCATTCACTGCTCTTTTACCAATGTGATATATGCCATCATGTGCTGATGCTGCTCCTCTTCTGTATGCATTGGCCAAACTGGACTATCTCTGGGCAAAAGAATAAATGGATACAAATCAGATAGCAAGAATGGTAACACGTAAAAACCAGCAGGGGAACATTTCAGACTACTTGGGCATACTGTATAAACCACAAACATGTTAGTTACTGTGCTTCGGGGAGGAGGGGGGGGAAACCACTTTAAAAATAGATTGGAACGTGAAACTGCAAAATTGGAATTCATATGCAAACTAGATACCTTCAGACTGGGTTTGAATAGAGATCTTGAATGGCTGGGTCATTTCAAAAGGTGATTTCCTCTCAATTATTCTTCATAGCTCTGGCTTCCCTCCAACACAGTTTGATTCAAAACAGCTTGTTTATTTTGCACAAATAGGCTAGCAGTCTATCTGTTTGAATTAGCATGTGACCCACTCGTCTCTATATCTATATATTTACAGCTACCGTGCTATTTTTTTTCCATTTCATGCATCTGATGAAGTGGGATTATACCTATGAAAGCTCATGCAATAAATAAACTTGATATTCTTTAAAAGTGCCACAGGACTCCTTGTTTGTTTTGCTGAACTAGACTAACATGGCTACCTCCCTGAAACACAGATAAGGTAAGAAGTGTGTGACCAACGTGGCAGGAAGAAAGTAGAAAACAGCATATAATAAGTTGTTATAGCACGGCTAGTGAGCTATGCTGCATAGTATAATTGTATGATGTAGAGTTTTTGTCTTATTTCTTGTTTTAAGTGGATCAAGAAACATCTTATTGCCACTATACAGAGATCAGAGACTTAACCTGCTCCCTCCCCCCAACTCCTCAGTTATTTATAACCCTGTTTTCAGAAAACAGGCAGAAGTTTGGCTGTAGATTGGCTATAGATTGGTTGAGCAGATAGCTCTGATCAAAGTTTTATGAAAGAAACATTGAATTTTTGCAAATGCCCGCCAAGGGACACCTATTCAGAGTTATATAAGAGGGTTGTTATATGAATTTATGGTGGGTGCTCCAGAAATACCTAAGACAAATAGATTTGTATGCACCTTATTGGAAGCACTTATCTGTGTGCAACCCACTTGTCTTATGAAGAGGAACACATCAGAGATTGCCATTACCTAGCAGACCCCAACCTGCATTCCATAATGCATGTGAACACCACACAGATAAAGCCAGACATCAAAAAGTCCATTTTGAAGAGCTTTCTCATCTATATTCCTTCTCCCATAATCCTCAAAGATTTTTTCATTTTGCTGTGTGTTTTGTAAAGTGCTGGATACAGTGCACATGAAAGACTCTAAATAAAGTGGCTGCATATACTTATGTAAATTTATATGCAAATTAGACATTGCCCTCTGGCTCCTGGAAAAGTTACCAATACCTCTCATGTCTTTTTTTGCACAGGTTGTTTCCCATTCAGAACGCACTGTAGTTTACCAAATATTTAGTATATTGTAAAACAAATTAAGGATCTCGGGTGAAGTTCACATTCAAAATGCACACAACTGTGTGCCTACTTTGTGCTTTAAAGTATAACAATTAAAAAAAAAATAAAAAGCTTAACTGAAGTGGAAGGCTAAGACCCATTGAAAGTAAATTGGTTCTTAAATGACTTAGGCCTTCTGGAAGTTTTTGCTGTATGTTTACAAACATAAATGACCAGTTATCCAACCAAAAGAAAAGTGACTTATTGATATGTTTTTTATTCACAGTTATTGTAGTTGTGCAAGCAAATTAGGTGGACGACCATAGCTTCCTTTTTCTACATGTACAGCTGACTTTCAAACTCAGACCTTTGTTTTAATTTACAATTACTAGATGGAAATCTTGAAATTTCTTCAAGTGGATTGAAATTATTGCCTATCATTTTTCTTTCATAGACCGGCGGCTTTAATACAAACAAACCCTCTTTCAGAACAGGTACAAACATGAACTATTTATACGCAAAAGGAAATTGTGTGGACTAATCACATTCTACATTTGTTTTCTTATATTTGCTACATTTGCACTTGGATAAGAACTTCATTCCACACAGTCTAAGTCCCTAACAAACCACTGGCCACTCTTTTAGAAAAACAGCAAGGACCTTCACTTGTAGCTGCCAGGATAACAGAGGGGATTAATAATGAGCTCCATTGTTTCCTTTCTGCTTTGTTCTGCAATGTCATTACTTGTTTGACATTAGATTCGTTCCATGTCATAAATACAGTACTAGGGTCTAGAATTCTTCTTTTTCTAGCTGATTTTGCAGGAAATGGAAAAAAATAACCCCTGAAGCCTTCCAGTAAATAGCATGTATTTTAATGGAAGATAAGTGCATTGTTCCCCTTTAAATCTGCTGCATTTTAAGCTTTCTCTTAATGTAAATGCCGAAGTATCCTTAAACACTGTATGCACAAATGATTAACACATTATAGTGATTCTGCTAACAACCTGTTACTAAACAAATATGTTTTATTTCAAAATGAAACATGGGACTGAAGATCAAGATGTACTATGAAATATTTATATTTTTATGGGGGAAGTCAGTGAGTGGTCCTGTATTTTATATTTTAGTATGTAATTATAGTTTATATGTTGCTTTTCTTAACATGGGGTCCCTTCAGTCTGAAGCAATGCTGCTTTATTGATGTAGATTTTTTTGTGGACGCTATAGGGATTTTGCTCTCTACCTGTAACTCGGTAGAGTCCAGGTGATTCCCTGGGAATCAGGCATTTGCGCCTGTACTGAGAATCCTAAAGGGGAGAAAATGTATATACTACCTCTGACCACCTTTGTTTCAGAACTAGTCCATATAGTTTAAAACAAAGAAGTTGCACAAAGAATATATTTTGGTTTTATGTCACTGACTTCTCCTCCACAGGAAACAGATGTGTAAGACCCAAATGTCTGCTAGGTTTGGCAAAAAAGCAACAATATCCTCGCGAGTTTATCAACCTACAGGGGTAGCCTGCATGATTCTTAAGCCTAGTCAAATGAATCTTGGGAAGGAACTTTGCATAAGATTGTGCCTTGCAGGTGTGGAGTGGACAGGAGAATACAAGACAAGTTCCTTCACTTCTGTGTTTGGAAGAGTTGGGCCAACCACAGAGCACAAGGAGTATACAGTGTAGGGCTATCAGTGAGAATGACCTTCCAAAGCAAGGATGAGGGGGATTGCTCTTTTTCCATACTGCAGACTTTCAAAGTCTGATGTGCCTTTCGATGAAACGCAATGCCCATCAGGATCTTCTGCTGTGAAAAGCTCTCTATAGAGGGCAGTGACTTAAAGTTCTTAATATGACTTAAAGTACCCCTTTTCCTTCCCCCCACAACACCAAGTTGATTTTTTTTTCATTTGTTGTGGCAGCTGGCACATTGGGACTACAGTCCTGGCTGATGCCTGCCATACATGAAGAATACTAGAACATATCCCTGATAACTACATATGAAGTTAATTGATTGCTGTAAAAGCAAAGTCGTCCCATTTTAAAGCATCCTTCTACCAGAAATTGACTGAGGTTTTGTTATATCAGGGGTAGGCAACCTTTGGGGCGGGAGGGGTGCCAAGTCTTCCTTCTACTCCTCTCCATATGCCACATGGGCCGGTGCCCTGGCCAGGGTGGTGGCAACAGTGGTGTGTGTGTCTGTGGGCCCATTTCCTGCTCCTTCCCCTCCCCCCTGTACATGCTGCGGCATTAGCGTACTTGGGGGTGTGTCAGCTGACCCTTCCTTTGAGGATTTGCCCCCTGTTGACATTCCCAGCAGCTGCCCCTTCCCCGTGGGAGCCGAGTGGTGCTCTGGTAAGAGCCAGCGCAAAGCAGGCAGGGGCTGGTGGGAGAAGCTGCTGCACAGCACCTGGCCAGGGCCAGTGGTTCACCAATGTGACCCCTCAGCCTCTCGCCCCCTCCTGCACCTTCAAACTGGGTACATCTAGAGACCCAAAGCATGCAGGGGCCAGGCAGCCTTTACCACCCCCTTGTGCTGACTCTAGCCAGGGCACGGCTGAGCCCCAGCCCACTTGGGAGAGGGATGGGGCTGGAAAGAGTTAGTGGCCACTGCACAGAACTGCTTGGGGCTGGGAGGCGGATGGTGTGCCGCTCAAAAGGTGACCCATGTGATGTAGGTTATGATATGCTTTGGGTTAAACTGTAGGGCAGATGTCTGTAATTGCAGGCAATAAGGATTACATTTTTATCACATCTTGAATGATTAAGGAGTGAGGTAGTCTTCTAAAGTCTGTCATTTGAAAATGGTATTTTTGAAAAACATGACTAAATCTGATTTGATTTAGGTGGACTATAATTTAAATTCTACCTTTTGGAGCTACAGCACTAGATGAAATGATATTATTTTGTCCTTTATTAAAGGACAAGGTATTTTTCAATCTGGCTACGAATGCAAATTAAAGTTACCCTTCCATATATTTGTGTTGTGTAATATAAAGATCAGGATGATTTATAAAAGGAAAACCTTTTGCCAGCCGTTGAGATATTAACTAATTGTTATAATAGAGGACATGGCTTCTAATCTCTGTTAATTCTCCAAAGCACCTCTTTATCTTTTCTTTTCTCCCCTTCCCCCCCCCCACCCATGCAATGGATGCAGGCCCCCAAAGATAGTTATTTTTAACCCTAGATTTATATGAAATATTTTTAGAAGACAAAACTATAAATAATTTGAATGAAAATATTTTTCATGTTATTACATGACTTATTTTGTCTACATCTTTTTATTAAGATAAATTGAAATGCAATGGCATAGTTGTGTTTCTATTACTTACTAAGCATAAAGTTACATGTTTTATTATACAATTACTTAATCTGATTACTATTGTAAAACTACCATTTGAAATCTGCAAACCATCATTGATGATGATTTGCCTTACAGTGGGCTGGAAGAACATGAATTTTCCAGAGAGCAATTTCTGATCCTTCCCTTGGTATGTCATGTATTGGGATTTGGTAGAGTTCTATCTTCTTATTCCTCAAGTTCAATTTAACAGAAGGCTTCTGAAAAGGCAGAGCGATGTTTCTGACTGCATCATCATTAACATGCTGATGACGCTTTGCTGTGTGCACCTTTTTCTTCATCAAATCCAGATTAAACCTGAATGAAAGATGATGTAGACAGAAATGAAGCTGGGGTGTAAGATGAGAAATTCTCTGCATAAATTGTTGAGGTTACACATTTGCTTTTTGCTGAAGCAGTTTGCCACTGCTGTGCTCTGAGGACCTGTGGCCTTTCAGTCTTCTTAATAGCACTCTGTAGTGTGCCCTTTGTTTGTATTAAAACCATACCAAAGAACTGGCTGGGGCAGAAGGCAGATGTCTAACCCTTGAACTGAGTGGGTCTTTCTGAGCATGCAATGCCAGTATTCAGAAAATCTATAAAGCAAGTGAACGGACGTGACCAAGTTATCCAAGAGACCATACATGTCAATGGTAAGGAATCAGACTTATTTTCTAACACTCACCGAAGAATTTCACTAGCTGAGGGAAAACACAGTTATCCTTAAAAGCTGCTGTGCCTCTCTGCTTGACTGTAAAGATTCTGCCAAGGAACGTTCCCCAATTCTCCTTCCTGCCTGGCTTACCTCACAAGGGTGTTGTGAAAATAAAATCACTAAGGTTTGTGGAGAATGCAGATGCTATAGTGATAGGCAGCATAGAAGAATCCTTGAGGAAATTAGTTATTCATCTTGAGAGCACAGTATGAATTGTGTGCATCTTCCTAACAATTCCTAACTTCTTAATGCTTGACTTTGGAAATCTTAGTACAGTTCTTATAACACATTTCTGTGTTTATCACAGATATTTAACCAATCAACGTCTTGTTTACTGAGAAGAGATGAATTAAATGATGTATGGGACTGGAGTCTTTTTAAAAGCCAAGCTGTGACTACAGCCTATTCTCTCCTGTCCATTGCGTGGTTCACCAGCGTGCTCTATCCCTATCATTTCAATGATATAATCTGCAGTTGCAGAAATGAAATTCTTTATTCTAGGACATGTAAAAGAAACAGTATCAGACATCTATTAAAACTCTAACAGGTGTTTAATTTGTGATGAAAGAGGTGCTGGGGCTCAAGAAGATAGGTGCCAGAAGTCAAACCCAGAAGTGCCGGGGGTATGAGCTGCCAAACCTCCACGTGCCAGGGCTCAGCCCTGGCAAACCCTGGCACAAACTAAGCGCTGCTGGTACCCATGCAAGAAGGGAATTAGCATCAATGACATTCTTGTCCCACAGCATTTTGAGGACCTTACTCTCCTGTCAAACAAGACACTAATTATCAAGCAGACGTTTCCCTAGAGATAACATACTTCCACACTGCCTTCTGAAATGCAAGGACCATTTTATTGCAATTCAGAATAGAAAAATAAGAGCTGCTTGTGAAGTGGTGAATGAAACCATCGGAAACAGGACATACGTTTCTCAATATTGTTCAGTAGTTCAAGTTGTATGTGACAAAGGGAGCCTGAAATAATTCTGTCAGGTCAGGTGGATTTCTAGCTACGTAAAGGAAACTATGTTCTCATTCATGGTACCACCAAGAGCCTAAGAATGATCTTGGGGTTAAGGTCCTGGACTGGGAATTCAGTTTCCAACTCTGTTGGGACCTTGAGCCACTCACTGAATCCAGCTTGTGCCTTATTTCCCCACCTGTAAAACTGGGATAATACTTTCTCCTCCTTTGCTGATCTTGGTTATTGATATTGTAAGCCCCTTTGAGCAAGCCATCTGGTTTTTATACACAGATACACAATGTACAGTACACTTCCATACAGCAACGTAGTGCAATAAGACACATCTTAGGGAGTGGAAGGAACAGCTTTACTGAGTTGTCCCACCCTAATTGCTCATTGATAGTGTTATAGGATTTTTTTCCCCTGTAATATCCACCACTGCTAGTTGGAAGGGGCTGTCACCTATTAGGTGCAGGGGAACACACATATCAACACCTGAAATGGAGTTCAGTACCGGTCCTTAATAAGGGCACTTCTCAGCAGTAGTGCCTTCAAGTATAGGACATCACCTAAATAGACTTGGTTGGAGGTCAAATTATTTTGTTTTTGTGAGTTTAAAATCCATTTAAAACACAGGTCTATGCTAGTTTGTGCAAGTGGATTTGCTTAAACCAGTGGCTCTCAGTGCATGGCCCATGGGCCAAAAGTGACCCGCAGGAGCTTTCAAAGTGGCCCTCTGCTCCCCTCCTGCTGGCTGCATAGGAAGCCGCTACCCAAAGACCCAGGAGGAGTGCATTGCCACGGGGCTAAAAGACCAGTGCAAGCTCCTTGCTGCAGCCAACGGGATGGAAGATTACTGCTGTGCCTGGGTCCCTAGGCACTGGGGTCCCTGCTGGAGATAGAGGGTTGCGGGGAGCACTGACCTTCCATCTCCCTGGCTGCAGGATAAAGCCTCTGCCTGATGACGCAGTGGAGTGCAGAGGGCTAAAGGATGTGGGTGGTTTCCCTGCTGCAGCTAGGGGGATGGGAGATCTTATCCCCCTGGCTGTAGCGAAGTCTGGACTTCTTTCACTTTTCAGTTCTCACACTTTAACATTAAAAAAGGGAAATGACTATATATGTTTCACCTTCCTTTGTGTTAGCTCTTTGCTTTTGCAGTTCCATTTATCCCACACATTTCAACTGGAAGACTTAAATGGCAAAACCTACTTAACATCCCTACCAGCACTGAGCCTTCAGTTATGCACGTGTGAACTGAGGTAGGCACAGAGCCACATTCTCAGTCGGAGTAAACTGATGCAATCCCCCTTAAGTCAAGTTGTTCCAATCTGTATCACCCAGAGATATGGCCTACAATCATTTGTACCTGCAATTTAAATTGGTTGCATATCCAAGCAGCTGATTTGAGTGTGTTACAATGGAGACCAGTTTCTGCAATGTGATGGGCTGTGTGTGGAGTTTGAAATTGGATCATCAATGCAAAAGCGTGAGCTTTTTTGACTCCAATTAAATGACTGTCGTGACTCTTCAGATCAGCCACCAGTTGGGGGACGTCCCAGGCTGGGGGAATGTGAAGGATGGACTTTCCATTGCACACGGGACTTTGAAATTTAGCTTTGTTTGGAATTGGAACAAAAGTGGAAAACTTCAAAACTCTACAAAAGAAAATTTTGGAAGAAATACTGTTGCTGGTCAGTCAAAAGGTTTCTTTCAGTTTTTTAAAATTTATTTTCTTACAATATAAATACATAAAATAGTCAAAATTGAAATGAAAGTCATTTCAAAATGAAAAATCTCAACTTAAAATTCATTCTAAAACCAATGTTTTCAGACGTGTTTCCATTTCCTTCCAAAACAAAATTGCAGTGAAATCAGCCCAGTTTTGTGAAGCTTTTTGATTTAGGCCATGTACACACTAGCATCGCTATCGCGCACTTACCCTATTGCGCGTTAAATGTTCCGTGGTTGTTGTTGCGCGATACCGCGTACACACTCGGCATGCTGTAACGGATCAAACAACCCCCCCCCCCTCCTCTCAGTCCTCCAGCAAAACAAAGTGCACTCTGGGTACCTATCCCACAGTCCCCGATATCATTTCCCGTGGTGCATTGCGCTACCGACGCTACCCAGCAGTCGCCAATAGCAACGGGCGCTAATTTCAAACTGGAGCAACCGTCTTTCCGTCACTGCCTTTTAATAATCGCCATGGATTCAGCTGTGATCTTGAATGCTGCCTTCAGCATTGTGAACACAGCCCAGATTCTGTTGCAGTACGCCTTTGGCTCTGACTCAGAGCAGGACTCGGATGACTCCACTTCGGAGAATGACAGCCATGAGAGCAGAACTGATATTCTGATCAGTTTTGCAGACCAGCTGCACAGCCTGAACCACCGTGTTTGGTCCCGGCAGACAAGCACAGACTGGTGGGACCGAATCGTTCTCCAGCTGTGGGATGATGAGCAGTGGCTACAGAACTTCAGAATGCGCAAAGCCACATTTATGGAACTGTGCCGTGAGCTTGCCCCTGCCCTGCATCGCAAGGACACGCGGATGAGAACAGCCATCACAGTGGAGAAGCGTGTGGCTATTGCCCTGTGGAAACTGGCGACTCCGGACTGCTACCGCTCTGTCGCAAACCAGTTCGGTGTCAGACAGTCGACCGTTGGAGTAGCACTGTCACAAGTGTGCAGAGCCATCAACCGTCTCTTGTTAAGGAGGACGGTGACCCTGGGGAATGTGAGGGAGATCATCGAGGGATTTCAGGACTTGGGCTTCCCGAACTGTGGGGGTGCAATAGATGGGACCCACATCCCTATTCTCGCGCCCGACCATCTCGCCAGCGAGTACATTAACCGGAAGGGATACTTTTCCATGGTTCTTCAGGCACTGGTGGACCATCGTGGTCGGTTTATGGACATAAATGCGGGTTGGTCTGGAAAGGTGCACGATGCACGCATCTTCAGAAACTCTGGACTGTTCAGAAGGCTACAGGCGGGCACCTTTTTTCCCGACGAGAAACTAACAGTGGAGGGTGTTGAGATGCCCGTAGTTATCCTTGGGGACCCCGCCTACCCACTGATGCCATGGCTTATGAAGCCTTTTACCGGGAAGTTGGATCCTGCAAAGGAGCGTTTTAATTACAGGCTGAGCAGGTGCAGAATGGTTGTGGAGTGTGCCTTTGGCTGCTTAAAAGCCCGCTGGAGATCGCTGTATGGCAGGCTTGACCTGCATGAGGACAACATACCAGTTGTTATTTCCGCGTGTTGTGTCCTTCACAATATCTGTGAAAACAGGGGGGAGAGATTTATGAACTCATGGACAAGGGAGGCAGAATGTCTGGAACATGCCTTCCAGCAACCGGACACCAGGGGTATCCGGGGTGCACAGTTAAGGGCGGTGCGCATCAGGGAGGCGTTGAAAAACCATTTTTTTGATGGGGATTGAAGGACAGCGTCACCCTTTCTGTACTTCATGGTACACATATACTATTCTTAGGTACAAAGGTTAAGGGAAATACAGTCCTATTATTTTTTTATTCTTTCTTTACTGAAATTCAATTATCATTATCATACTGTAAATAAAAATAAAGAAAGTCTTGATTCATTAAACAATCTCTGTACTTTATTAACAAATCAAAAATGATAACACAGAAGGAGGGGGGGGTGTCTAAAGATGGGTGTAGGTGCGGGACTCCACGACATAAGTTGGGGGAGGGGTAGATGTAACATTATACCATGGGTGTCCATGGTGCTCTATGTATTGTTTTGGAGGTGAATGTTGTGTGGGTGGAGGGAAAGGCAGAGGAGGCTGTGGGGTGAGGGGGGCGCGAGCCTGGAGCAGACCAACCATGGTCTTCAGGAGGTTTGTCTGCTCGTGAAGGATGTCTATTAGTGCATCCTTCTGCCTCTCCCTCCTTGCGCTGCTTTCTCTCCTGTCCTGCCTGCACTGCCTCCTCCACTGCCTTGTCTCCCTAGCGGATGCCTCCTGGGAATCCATGAGGTCTTTGAAGATCTCTTCCTTGCTCCTTCGAGGCCTCCGCCTTATCTTTCTCAGACGGTCCACAGCAGCTGAACATTGTCCATCGAAGGTCGTTCCTGCGTACATATGAAACATTGTAAATGCCGCTATTGTTCAAACCTTGGTCTGGTGCAACGAAAGATGTTCTCCCTACACATTCCTCGCCTACTACAGCGAGTACATACCGGGGGGGGGGGGTTATGACCATTGTCCAAAGCGAGGGACGGGTTGCTGTGAGTTGCTCCACGGGACAGTCGACTATAGACACTGCTTGTTCTGACCCTGTGTCAGAGATGGCTGGAACAGAAGCTGATATGACACTGCTTAGAGTGCCTATGCAAGCGAGAATGCATCTTCTGCATGTGGCTGACTTCAAGCCGGGACCTTACGCTGCAGGACTGTGCGCTGCAATGCTTCCCGCGGCGGTGCTAGCGAGCATGAGAGGGAAATTCTCCATGAATGGGGGAGGGCGACGGCTCGCTCTACCATCCAATTTTAAAAGAAGAATTTGGAAATATTTGGAGAGCGCTTTCAGTGACTTAAGAGGGGACGAGTACTTGTCAATCGAGGCATTCATTGATGCGGTTTTCATGTAATGACAGTGTCCCCACGCCACATCTGTTACGTGCACAAAAGAAGACAGAAAAAAGGAGGACAGAACGCGTTTTCTTCCTGTACCCGCTAAGCTTTAGCTGATAGAATAGAAAGCACCGCAAGGCCAACTTACCGGAGCTGCCATCGGCTGATTCCTGGGAAGGCGTGCCTAAGGAATCCGTGGAGCTGGTCTCTGGAGGGGTGGCGAATAACTCCTGGCTCCCCATTTCAGTGGCTCCGTCGTCACCGTCCTCGTCCTCTTCCCCCTCTGCATCCTCGTCCAGGACAGCATCCTCGCCTTCAGCTCCCTTGTCATTTTCTGACGATGTCGCAGAGGTGTCAACGGTCAAGGTCGGGGTGGTTGTGGGATCCCCTCCCAGGATCGCCTCCAACTCCTTGTAATAGCGGCATGTTGTTGGCGCGGAGCCAGAGCGCCGGTTAGCCTCTCTGGCTCTGTGGAAGGTTATCCTCAGCTCCTTGACCTTGGCCCGGCATTGCAGAGTGTCTCTCTCGTAGCCCTTCTCATTCATGGACTGAGATATTTGGCCGAAAATGTCGAAATTCCGCCGGCTGCCACGTAACTGTGACTGCACGGCGGACTCTCCCCAGATTCCTATCAAGTCCATCACCTCTGCTGTCGTCCAAGCCGGAGATCGTTTGCTGCGCTGCGAAGACATTGCGAACGGAGCACACAGAGGCAGCAACACCGAAAAGCAAGCCAGAAGGGAGAGTGTGGAATTCAAAAATTCGCGGGGCAGAAGGGGAGGTCGGGAAAAATGACGTCACGGCAATAGAGTACTGACGGGGGTGCAGAAGGGACGGGATTGGAATTGTGGGCCATTTCCGGAATGTTCACATTGCGCGAGAAGCGTACACACACGGGCTGTCGCGCAATAGCTATTCCGCGTTAAGAGATACCACGCTCGTTTTGGTGGTTTACATCTTGCGCAACAAGACGGGTCTTAACGCGCAAAAACTGTAAGTATAGTGTGTACGCTCTGCTTCTTATTGCGCGATAAAGGGCTTTATCGCGCAATAACTTTGCAGTGTGTACAAGGCCTTAGACACAACTGCATTTCAATGACTAATGCTTATGTGGAACATGTAGTTATTACTTTGTAGTAGTTCTCCTTCAGTAGATTACATATGAAGGAAGACCAAATATATGACAACTAAAGAAAAAATGTCAAAATTATCCCTTAGTTTTACTTGAAAATTTCCTCATACAAAATGGATAGAAGGAAAACTAACAATTCCAGATCAAGATCATAAGTTAAAAAAATGCGTTACTGTGTAGATAGTCAAACCGTTTTCTGCTGCACAAATGCTAAAATGGACCTGTATGCTTATAACCTCAGTGTTTTGCTTTAAGAAGTATGCAAGTAGATGTTAAGATTGACTTCAAAATGTATTGCAGAAATAAGACTGCTCAGAAAGTCCTGCTTAGAAATTGTGTGTCTCTGTGCAGTATTTATTTAAATTCATTTTGTAGTAAGGGCACATTATCATGTGTTTGGGGAGGCAGGAAGTTGTTATTCCTAAAACTACCTTAACAGCTTGTGAAATTGTTTACAAAACTAGGGTCAGTGGGTGTAAATTAACATAATTCTTATGATGTCCAGGGAGCTATGCTGCTTTCATCAGCTGAGGATCTGGCTCGTATTGTTTTTCTTTATAAGACATTATAACAGTTTATTATTTTATCATCAGTTGCCCCATCAACTTCCCTCTCCCCCATTTAGAGTGGTAATGGGGCCCAAAAACTATCAGTTATTGCTGATGTTGTTTGGTTTAATATATGCTATGTACGTACTATGACTGACTGGCTGTACTAATCATGCTGAGCAGCCTTAGCGCTTGCATATACAGAGTTACAGTTAGCACCTGAGCTGCTGCCCAGAAAGAATTTACTGTCGCTTGAGAAAGAGAGGAGACAGGAATCAGTTGTAATAAACACAAAGGGTATTATTTCTTTAGGATGCTGGACACACACAAATCCTGTAGCTCCTTTGCTCTTTAGGTTGAAGACTGGGGACTGCAGAAGTTTAACACGTGGTAAGTCCTGTCTCAATGTTAGAAATTCTAGAATGGATAGCTGACTGCTCTCGTGCCTGTACTGAGCCATGGAAAATGGAGATGTGGGAGGGTTCTATTGGGGAATCTATAAAAAATAACTGTAGTAAGCAGGAAGGCTGAGATCAGGCGCAGTTTCTCACATTTCAGATGATATATCCTGGGGGGAAAATGCCAAAACTAAATAAGCATTCTGGACTAAAATAACTTGCCAGTGGCCAATTATGTTACGTTAACATGATCAGTGAATGTTGCACACCAAAGCCAGGGTGCCCCAAATGCTGATGGCTTTTTTCATTGAACACTTAGGCATAAAAAGATTCAAGTTGCTTCCATTTAAAATACACACAAAATGCAAGTTATTTCTTCTCTGAGCAGAGAACACTGTTACTCCAGTGCTGACCTCTTCTCCAAGGCCCCTGTAACAATACATAGTTATGGTTTATGATATTGGTCCCCAGGATCAAGTGTCAACTTCATATAGATTGAGGGGGAAATCTTCAAAAAAGCCTAAAGGATTTTAGGACCACAAGTCCCATGGACTTTAACTGAGACATGGACTCCTAAAACTCTTTAGACATTTTGAAAATCTCCCCCATAATATCCACGGAGTGTAGAAAAAAGATATTAAGTCAGTAAGAGAACATCCATAGAGATGAGTCTTATATTTGTAACCCCTTTGCCAGGCCAAGATGGCGGCAGCGTTCTATATCTAGGGGTTCCCCAACAATATCACAATACCACTCGGCATGAGCCCCCACCCAGTCTCCTGGGAAATTACACACTATTCCCTGGGCACCCTAGAAGGGCAATGCTTCCCCTCTCGCAAGCATGAGTTCGAGTGTAGCACATGAGTCTTTTAATAGACAATATAGAGGCAATATCACAAGCAGCACTGATTCGGAAACAGTGCCAAGCAAGATTCCCACAAAACCCAATAGACAGAACTCATTCCACTCCCCCCTCCCCTCCAGGGTACATAGAGTGTGTTCTTCATGACTCTCATACTGACCCTCAGAGTTTGACTGTCCACCTCTAAAAGGGGTGAGGGGGGGTTAAGCCCTCTCCTCCAATTATCTTCTGCCACCTGTGGGTTCGCCCACACTACCCACTGGCCACTCACACCATTCACTGGCACTGGCCGCTGGCTCAGCCTGCTGGTCATGCCTGCCGTCTGCTGGCTCCGCCTGCTGATCACACCCACCTCTGCTGGCAACACCCACTGGCTCCATTTGCTGGTTACGCCTGCTGTCTGCTGGCAAGATACTCTTCTGCTTGACCTCAGTCAGCTTTTCAGCGATTTCAGCTCTTAGAGAAGTTTTCACTTTCCTGGTGATTTCAACTCAATCAAAATAACAAAAGAAGCTCCCCAAGGCATCTTTGGGTCTAGCCTTTAACTATGGGCATGGAGGTAGGTGTTTGCCTAACGCACAGCTCCAGCAGAGCTAGTGCTTACACCCCTCCCCACCTAGTTTTACAAAACTGAAAACGAGAGTTGCTCACTTTTCCAAGTTCTCTGTTGCTAATGGTGACTTTTCCACCAGCTTCTCAGTCTATAATGGCTATACAATCAAAGGGTAGCATTTCATGAAAAGACAATATTTCATTTCCCCCTTCTGCTAAAACACCAGATTCAGAGGATTTGAATCAGCCACACATACCATTTCCCATCATGCCCAACCCCTGGGTGAAATTATGCTGCAAATACAAAGCCCAGGCAAATCAGTTGCCCCCTTCCCTGCTTACCTGCTAAGCAAGAGAGGTGCTCAGATTCTTAACCTTGCTTACATCTTTAAAAATTGTAAGTGCAAACAGTGGTATGATGTGGAACAAAACTCAGATGCTCCAGATGTGGGGAATTTGGCACACGTGGGTAGGCTGCCATGTTGAGAGGCGTAGGTTGAATTGGCAAGAAAATGCAAAATGCTTTATTTCTCCATACGCCTTTCCCATAATAAATGTTACTGCAGAGATAGAATGTGACTTCCAGTGGTCCGATGGTACTGCAGTGCTAGAATTTGAGGTCCATAGTAGCAAGGTTGAGAATGTCTCAGATGACTGACTGGTATTCTCAGCAGTGATTAACTCCTTATTCTGAGAATCCATGGCTCAATGTTATCAGTATAATTTTAGGCTACATCTATGCTTACAAAGTTAAGTCGACTTAAGAAGGTAGGTAAAAGTAGGTGTTAAGTCGACTTAAGGAAATGCTTAAATCAACTTAAGAAAAGCCCAGTGTGGACGCAGCTTTGTTTAGGTCAACTTAAGCATCCTTAAATCGACCTAACTTGCCAGTGTAGACGCACCCTTAGTGACTAGTGCTGCTACTGGCAACTTGGGTAGGACTACAGAGGTGGGAAACAAGTTGGATTTATTGAGGAGAAAGAAAATGTTTTATCTGTCCTGTTACTTTGCTGCTAGAGCAAAGCTGCAGCCAGCTGGGGCAAGAGTCTAGGCTTCAATTCAATGACTCTGATAGTGTTAGAAGAAGAAAACAGGGAGTCCAAGAGGTGGATTGGGTTAACCGTTACCCTTTATTGCCTGTTCGTTCCTTTCGACCCCCTGAGTGAGCAAAGGGGGGGGGGTGAATTACAATCCTTTTATGCTTGAAAATATGTGAAAGCTTATATTCATGACAACTCCACAAAGACCCTTTTTTGGTTACAATAACACCCAGAAATGAATATTAATAACTATGGTGAATATAACTTCGCCCACTTTTGTTTGTTGTTGACAAGTTTAGTCAATGGTGTGCAGTTGTTTAACTTTACCACAGGTTGCTTGTGTTACAGCAGTGCCTGTAAATTACTGAGCAAGCATTTAGCAACGGAGAGGAAGGGGGAGAAAGATGATAAGCACATTTTCTCCAAGGATCTTATGCAGGAGTGAAAGAATCTTTCAATTACATTTCTTGCTCAAACTATGAAAAGGTAGGAGAGGAAAGAAAAGTTAATATATATTAACTAAAATTCCAATTGCAGAAAAGCAAAGCCTTCTTGCTTATGACACCATTACTATAACAACTGTGGCTCTGACAGAGGCCTAATGTCCAGTTCCAACTTTACTCTCCTACAGATTGACCCTATTTACTAGATTATAGTTCTATCGGAAGTGAAAAATAAACCTTGAAGGTGAGAAACCGAGCAGTAAGTCCTTCAGGTTGTCAAAGCCTTATGCTAGAAATATACTGGTATACCTTGCTCACATGTTTATGAAGTCAGCATATGATAACAGTTCTTATGCAGTGGTGTTTGACACTGCAGTTTTCTCCTTTGGGTACAATGAGAAATAATTGCAGTACCTCCTGGCAAAAATTAATTTTAATGGTGAGCACTGAATATGATTTTGCTTTTGCTAATGATGAACATGACAATTAAGTCATACTTCAGAAAGAATCTAACTTTCCTTTGGTTTTAATCAGCAGTGATCCCTCTGTAATGGGTATCTTACAGTACAGCAGTCCATGAATTGAGCAACAGAATTGTCAGCAGAAATATGGAGTCTGTGGGAAGAACTGATGGATAACAAATGGAAATAATTACTATGTCCACTCAATGCATAGCCCAAGACTAACAGGAATCTCCTCTTTCTTTTCCCCATTAGGGTGTCAGGTTTCCTAGGCAGGAAATTATTTTTCCTCTTCACTCTGGCCCAGGGAGATCAAATACATGGACTAATAGGCTGGGGAAATTTTTCTCTTCCTTTCTTTGGAGACTGTAGATGAAAAGGGTCATCTGTGGCCATGATTGAAACATCTCTTAGGCTGCACTATGCCGACTGGATGCCATTTCCAGACGGCTTAGTGCAATTTGTAAACGGTAGTTAGGAAGTCGGCGGGAGATACGCAAGATATTTTATATACCTTGCATATCTCCTGTTGACTGCTGCCGAAAAGCGCAGCAAGGGTACACGGGGCTCAATAATATCAGTGAGAACTCTTAGCTCTTAAATCTGTAAAATAACTGGGGTGAAAGTATTTAAAAATCTACTGATGATTAGTCAGTGGTAACCGTGTTATAATAGTGGAACATACTTGAATCAAATAACTCCCAAGTCAGAATTAGGGTGAGATAGGAAGTGGTGTTGCTGATTCAGTAAATGGCAATTTTGCCCCTCTCTTACTGTGGTGTGGTACTGTGATATAAACATGGAGTAAGGAATCAGGAAGCTAAGTTCTAAAGATTGCCTGAAGCTTTGAGATAAGGACTGCAGTTTATGATAACTTCTCTCCTCAGACATAATGGAATTTTCTTCCATAAGGGTAAAGCTAGTGTTATATACAATGGCTAGTTTTTGTAGGAGAGAGCTTTCTAAGTGCCTGCTCTAAGACTGTGGAATGAACTTACCACAGAAACAAAGGGCTCTCACAAATCTCACCACCTTCCAGTCCAAGTGCTAGGTACATTTTTTGGCCTTGTCTGCTAACACGAACACACAGTACTGTATCTGCTATTGTCAGGTTGGTCGGGGGCATGTATGTGTGTGAAATAAAATGATCAAGACAATACTCCACTGCACACACGTCTTCCCTGGGGAAGGAATGAGAGAGCAAGTACATGACAGACGTTAGTCATGTGGCTGAACGTCCTACTGGAATGTTCTGAGATACGATGGTGATAAATGCAACGTAAGAATCTATATAGACTAGAACAGGATAGAATGCTGCTCCGTGACCCGGGATTAGTCGTCGTACCTGTCTTGATCATTTTCTCCAGTTCTAAAAAGGGTATTACTCACCCAATTCATGATGCTGTTGTAAGCATAAATTTGTTTGTAAGATTCTTTGAAGATAAAAATATTCCAGTTTTCTAATTACCAATGCCCCTGCATGGTATTTACAGAAAACTGCTGCTGAAGGTGCTATTTATTTGGTAGAGGTGGAAAATCAAAATTCTGATCACTGTTCATAATCTTGGTACTTTTACAAAACTAAGAATATTTGTTTGGGTAGCTGTATTGAATTTCAGCTGTAATGGCCTTCTGCCATCCTAAAATCTCCTATAATTTTAATAGAGTAAGATCTTAGAAATGTAGGGTGGGATGGAACCTCGAGAGGTCATTTAGTCCATCTTGTTGTATTAATTTTGATGGGAGATACATCTCAGAGAATCAAAGGCTATGACTACACTTGCTAAAATTAGTTCGAATTAGTTAGTTCGAACTAAGCAAGCACTTGCTTAGTTCGAATTAGCGATCCCCATTCATTTCAATGGCCAGTTAATTCAAACTAAGAAATTAGTTCGAATTAACATGGCCACATTGGTTAATTCAAACTAGTTAGTTTGAATTAACCCCTTAGTTCGAATACCCTATTCGAACTTATTAGTTCGAATTAAGGAAGCCCTTAATTCGAACTAACTAAAGCCTAGTGTAGCCATGGCTTTAGTTAGTTTGAATTAAGAAGGCTTAATTCGAACTAACTTGCCAGTGTAGACATAGCCAAAGGTGTTAACATGATCCTGGCAGTGTGCAACATTAATGGCTTTAAAAAAATGTTTAGGATACCAAGTACAGAGCCTATTTAGTACCATGGCAAAATCGACCAATAACAATCATTTTAATCTTTTATTAAAGATATTGAAAAGAGAGTTTTTTGAAGCATTTTAAATATAAATATTAAGCAAGGCTTTCATTTTAACAACCTCCCTTATTCTATTTCCTTTTAACTATAGAGACATTTTAGAATGGATAAAAAGAAATCCTGTCTGAGAATATATCAGGTGGTATTAAAGGTGGTGACAACTGTCCTTTTTATGGGGAAAAGCTAGTTCAGATGGGCTGGAGTTGTTTGTTTTTTGCTGCTGTTAAAATCTGATCCTATTTCTTAGAAAAACAAACAAAAGGAATAATGCAAAACTGGGGAGACGAGAACAGCAAAAATAGAAAATGCACCTCTCTAGTTTTGCAAATAGGAATCAACTTGACTGCTGTAGGAACACAAACATGGTATGTGGTCTGAGATCTGGCAAGCTTTTACCAGCATCAGGCTGTTTAGAACACTGTTAACAGTCTGTCTCTAGTGACTCACAGGCTCACAGCAACATTGCAAAATACAGTTTTGGTTAGCTAAACTGGGTTTTCTTTAAGCAGAAGGAAAAAGGAGAGTTGCTTATGACATTTGAGATTTTTCATGAAAAAATTAATTGAAATTCTGATTTTTTAAAAAAAAATGCAATCAAGCTACACATCAGATTTAAAATAAATCATTTTGCACAAAAAATTCTACACATGTTTTGGGGATTCTGAAAAGTCAAATTTTATGACCATTCTCATTGTCTGTCATTTCTTATACCTACTGCAGCACTTGCCACAGCTGCCCTCTGGCTGTATTGACAGGTGAAATCAATGATGGTTGAAGTGATGTGTAATATAGTTTTGAAAAGCAAATTTTAATGGCCAAAGTCACTATAAAATCCAAAATAAATAAATATATTGTACAGCTGCTTCCATTTCTTTAATACAAATATGCATCCTTCTCAAGTGTACACGGTGCACCTTTGTGTTTCTCTTCTATTCTGTTCTCCTTCACATAAATACACTTAACCATACGTGAGGAAAGTGGCCAGCAGTAGCAACAGAGAAAAGACAACTTAAAATGAACATTTCTAGCTACTTGGGAATATTTCCCAGAACTGAAAACGTGAAGTATTATTACTAAATATAATATACTGCTCCTGCTGCCATAATAGCTTCTGTGGTGGTTAAAAAGGAATCTTTTCTGTTTTTTCCTAGGCATCTTTTGTGTGTGTTGGAGGGAATTAGGTATTTACTTGCAGTCTTTCAATTAAACCAACTTCCAACCCGAAACAGTTATTAAAGCATGTTTTGGAGTAGGACCTATATTATTTTATTAATGCTTCTGAATTAAGCATTTTTAATGCCATGCAATTAATTTCTACTATGTGTGCAATATTGTCTGATATTGCCTTTCTTTGTTTTAGTGTATATAAAAAAGAGGTAGCTTTCAGTTATGTCTGAAAGGATCTCAGCACTAATCTTTTGCTTCTTTTTTGAGTTTTCATAGTATTTTTGTTTTGCACCAGCTTCATTTTAGGTATGCACGTTATTTTAAGTAACTTGAGTAACTCAGTTGGACTGCTGCTGAAAAGGGCAGACAGTGTGGACCTATCCTTAGTATGCCAACTATTCTTATTCACTTGTTGTTTCAGAATATAATTTCGCCTTTTACGTGCTTTGTCTGTTGGCTGTCCTTGGCTTGCGGTATAAGTTGTAGCATTGCTCTGCCTCTTATTTAGTTTTAAATCAGGGGCATCATTTGCTATCAGATAAGGGGCAGTTGTTCCCTAGTCTTTTTATAGGTCTATATGCTTTGTTATGTCTTGCACTCCCTCCTCCTACCTTACCACCTTTGATGTGGTCATTAGGAAAGTAATAGTTGCCTACTTTTTCTCATTTGTGATGCTAAATTGTCCTAAATGCTGACACAACTTTCTACCACCCCTAGTCTCCCCAATTTTTCTGAAATGATGATCCCATTTTAAAGCCTAGCTGACAAGATCAGTTTTAAATGTAGGAGGATAGTACTACTTTTGTTTATGAGCAGGTATGAAGGCCAAAGGGGTGCTCATCACTGAATCTTTGGATCCAAAACCTTTCTCTAAATCACTGTCATGCCTATCAGTTTTTCCAGTTTCATTCTTCTCTGTGTGTTTGTACTTTTGAGAGGGTAACATATTGTTGTCATGTCCATAGTCAATTGTGTGAGCTCCTGAAGTGATGTTGTCTGCTTCACCATGCTTTAGTCTGTTCAGCACCTTTATTATGACATCACTTGCCTTGGATCAAGGAGGCAGCATATCATCCAGATTTTGTTTTTGTTTTTTCCTGGTCCACAGTCATCTCAACTAATTTGGCGCTCTGGGAAGTCATTAATAAGGACTATTTAGCTCTTCTTCCTTTGTCTTTAGATGATGCCACAAATGGATAATTGCTCATCTCTATATGTCTTTAATCATCACCTGCCTCCTCCTCAAAGGCAGAGACACCTTGCTGATGGTGAAAGGGTTTTTCGATAAATCGAGGACAAAGATCTTAGAGCACTGAATGTGGTTACCACTTTCTTCTATCTTGAGCCTCCATAACCATCCCATCCCTTGTTCCTGCTTATGATATCTGACTGTTCCTCCCTGTAGTGGGACGGTTTCCCCCACTTTGGTTGGAACGGGGTTAAAAGCCCTGTGAAAGGAGCAGGTGGCTGCAGGGACCAGAAGTCTGGCACGTAAGAGAGCTGCAGCCCCTGCACTGGGCCGTCTTCCTCTGGCCTCTGGGGAGGAATGGTGTGCTGTTGGCCTGGCTGTGGTAGGCAGGACCATAGATAGTTCACTTGGGACTGCCGGGGCTGTGTTGGCACCCAGACATCTTCAACGTCTTCAGAGAATGAAGAGATACTATATTCTGCAAGCTCATTTTCAGCCAAATGTATTTGGGTTGAACTGAAATCTGCTGTGAACTTACTGGAGGAGAAATTGAAAGAAAAATGAATACAGATGAGGTGGAGCAGGAATCAGATGGAGTTCCTGAAGCGATCTCCTGAAACAAACTTGAAATGTACTGTTACCTTTTTCACCTTGCAGTACTACTAGCTCTGAGAATTATCCCATGTTAAAGGGTTGGTAAAACAGTTATTAGGCAGTGACAAGCCTATTTATGTGCATTTTAAGTTGAACTTTTAAAATATATGTTTTACATGTTTTCTTTTGTTAAAAGTTCTTGTTGATCACTCTGAGTTGCTGTATACTTGGCTTTCAGGACCCCCTCCTTTTTCTTCACTACTCTTAATGCATCTTCCATTCAGAAAAGTGATGCTAGTTATAAATCTGATTTATAACTGTTTGTCCCTTAATGGCTTCTTAGTAAAGTCACCAATTATAGAAGTTTTATAACAGGCAACCCTGTGAATGCAACCTGGAATCAAAAATTAAGTGGGTTGTTCTTGCCTTACATATCATCAGAAAATAAAGGTTTTGCAATTAGCTCTGAATTAACAGTTCTGCTTGACAACATAGAATCAAGGTTCCTTGTGTAGAACACCATAGAATCAAGGTTCCTTGTGTAGAACACCATAGAATCAAGGTTCCTTGTGTAGAACATCGTAGAATCAAGGTTGTGTAGAACAAGGTTGTGTAGAATCATAGAATCAAGGTTGTGTAGGACACCATAGACTCAAGGTTCCTTGTGTAGAACACCAGAGAATCAAGGTTCCTTGTGTAGAACTGCACTTTAAAACCCGAGCAAATACAGGACTTCTTTTTTTCCCCCTAAGAAGATATTAGAAACAATCCAAGAAGAACTGTCCTACAGTTTTTCAAGCTGCTACAAGGATTCAATCTCATGTCTATATAGTAATTTTTCATGTCAGTTGTATTTGCTGTGGTACTATGAAGAAAAATCTGGGGACTATACTGAGTCCCAAATGAAATGAGTCAATAGTCTAGTGCCATGCAAAAAAAGTGATGTATTACTAGGAGTTTTTGAATGGAAGACATGGAATGTAATTGACCTGTTCCTTGGCACTGGTGAGGTCCAGTTCCTGGGTCCAGTTTTGAGCACCATGTTTTAAAAAAATTGTGAACAAATGGGGGAGAGTCTAGAGGAGAGCAACAAAAATAAGAGGTATAAAAGTATGACCTATGAGGAAAGGTTGAAAGAATTGGAATCCTTAATCTAGCAAGAGAAGAAAGAATTGAAGGCAGGGTGCGGGGACTTGGTTAGTCTATATGTATGTAAATGTTTATTAGAAAGATAATATTAAGATTGGCGAGACAACCTGACCTATGAGGAAAGGTTAAAACAAAGCTGATTCAGTCTTGAAAAAAGTAGGCTGAGGGGGGAACCAATGATAACTTTCAGATGTGTGAAAGGCTGTTACAAAGAGGGTGTTTATCAACTGTTCTCCATGTCCACTGAGGATAGGTTAAGAAGTAATCTGAAGCAAGGGAGGTTGAGGTTAGAGACTGGGAAAATCTTTCCTACTAAAAAGACAGGTAAGCACTGGAACAGATTATCTGAAAAGGTTTTGCAATCCCTGCCATTAACAGATTAGAGAAACACCTGTTGGGGTGGTCTAGGTATACTTTACTTTTGCCTCAGAACAGCAGGCTGTTCCTGCGGTTCCTTCCAGCCCTATTTATCTGAGTCTTGGGGTGTAGAAAGGGAACAGTTCGTGCTACCATTTTTCAACTTTTCTTACAGCTGTTACTGCTCTTCCCATTGTGTCGTTTTTCACCACACTCCCCTGAGCTGAAGGCTGAGCAAAAGTGGAGAAGATTTTAAAAGTGCCTATGCATGGGAAGAGCTGCCATGGCAGCAGGTACCATTCCTTGCTAAGTCAGCACCCAGCTGCACTGAGAGGGGCAAGCCAATAAAAGGGACTAGTGTGTCACATGGCAAAACTGGCAATATCTGCGTGCATTGGCTTGACCAACCTAATTCCAGCTAGTAATCTGAGTTTGCCCAGCAAAGTCCATCCAACTAGTAATTGTTCAAGGCTTTCGTGAGACTCTAAGTGTAATAATTGTCATCCTGCCTTTTTCCTCTAAGATAAGGGCACAGAAGGATCTCCTATCATATACCAAAGGGATATTTTCAGGGATATAAACAATATATTTTTAATAGATGTGGGATATTTGTCTGAGTAAGAGTTGATTAAGGATGGTAGATTTGGCTCCCCACCACCACCCGCCACCCCTTTTCCAATGCAGCACTCTCCCACTGGAACTGCCTCCATTGCATAGTGCCAAACCTAGCAAGGAAGAGTCTTACAAATTGTTGACTTAATTTAGAGTTCTAACTAGTCTCTGACTTCTGTAAGCACCAACACGTAAAATGTTTTTTAAAAGTAAGTTGGAATAAAGTTCTTGCATTCAAAAGGATTACATAAGGGCCATCCATGTGGATGGTAGCATGTTAATATGGAGATTGAGACAACAAATTATCTTGGAAGGCTGGGGGAGCCATATCTAGGTATGTGTGGTTTTTAATTAATCGTATATTTTGAAAGAGGAAGGAGAGTCTTCATTTTCAAGTAAGCTGAGCATAAATCACACTTATCAAACACCTTTTGCCAATGCATCCAGCACTGTGATATTATATAACAGATGTTATTGGAGATAAGAAAAATATGAATCACTTTTTCTCATCAGTTCTTCTCCCCATTTCCTTCTCCAGCTGCAATGAGAAAGAGACACATTCCACACATTCCCTCAAACCAATTTCTAAATTAGAAGATAAACATGTTAAAGATTTCACTATTACCTAGAAGGACACTGGATAAAATTAGCTATGGACTAACATGAAAGAAATGTATATTAAGAAATCAGAAATCAATGGTCAAATATGGTGAAAATTTTTCATCAAAGATTGCTTGAAATTTTGCAAATTAGAAAAAAAATCTTATTTTAATAGCTACAAAATATCATGCCAGTGTAATGGAAAGTATAATTTTTAAATGCTTATTTGGTGCATATTGCTGGGAATTATTACAAATAGTGTGCATAAAACTGGCAAGATGTTGAACAAATATTACTAAATAAAAGGGTTTTTTGGTGTGTGTATAAGACCATGGACTTTAAAAGTTGTGTTTGGTGCAGATACTGGAACCTCTGGAACTAATTGTACACCTAGATAGTGTCCCTGCCAGCAGGTAGAGGATCCTGGGGAGCAGCTGCCACACACACACACACACACACACACACACACACACACACACACACAC
>ML685886.1:950510-1011303 GCA_007922175.1 Pelusios castaneus | reverse complement strand
CACACACACACACACACACACACACACACACACACACACACACACACTCTAGCGAGGTTTGAGTCAATGAGTGTTTTTATTGGGGGTGAACAAGGGGAAATGGAATGGGGCAGTGAGGTGGATAGGGGGTACTGGGAGATGGGTCTCTCTCTATTGAACAGTATAGTGTCACAGTGGGAATCGATGTAAACCAATGTAAATTAATATAACTTAATGTAAATAAATGTAAACCAATGGGGTTTTTTACAAGCATAAACATACAAAGCAACTGTACCAATGAGAGACAGTTAGTAAAAGTGAGGTTAGGGGAAAAGACCAGGGAGTATGGGCAGGCAGTAGCAGAGGGATAAGGAAAAACACAGTAGCAGAGGCTGCAGTAAGCCTTGAAGCCCTGCAGGGGGAGACCTGAAGTAGTCAGTCTGCACGCCAGGTGTGGGGGCACCGAAGATGGGCTGGAGTGTGCTTGGAGCAGAGGTGAGCAGGGGAACAGACCAGGGAAGCACACTCAGAAGGTGGGGTGAGTAATCAGTGGCAGAGGAAGAGGGAAGAGTACAAGTGCAAGGGATGCAGCAAGAGGCAGTCTGTAAGAGTGTACCTAGAGGCTGGGTTAAGGAACAGAGGTGGGGGTGGGGTGAGTAATCAGTGGCAGAGGAAGAGGGAAGAATGCAGTGGCAGGCAGTCTGTAGGGGTGTGCCTAGAGGCTGGGTTAAGGAACAGAGGTGGGGGTGGGGTGAGTAACCAGTGGCAGAGGAAGAGGGAAGAGTACAGCTGCAAGGGATTCAGCAAGAGGCACTGAAGACCTGCAGGGCGAGGCTCAGAGCAGTCTTCAGGAGCCTGCAAGCTAAACACAGAGGAATTAAAGAAGAAAGGCAGCAAGGGACTTTGGAAGTTCAGGGAGAGGGGGAAACAGCAGCAGAGGACTTGGGGTGTTCGGGGAGAAATGAAGACACAGAGGCACTGATTTAACAACTTAACAGCAACTATACAACTTATGCTAATAATGAACAACAGAAAGAAGGAAAAACAAAAAGGAGAGGAGCAATACAGTAAAACAATTATCTTTAACCTAGCTTAACTATGGCCACACAATATAACAGGTAATGGCAAACAAGTATCCCACTTAACTGCCACTAAACACAGACACAAAATGCAATTCTAACAGGACTACAACTTATACAAGCTGATAAAATACAACTTAACAAAACTAAGCCTAAACCAACTAATAAAACGAAACCTAATGGCACGCCTTATACTATACTGGCCCTATTGACCAGGGGGAGCAGTCCCAGGGGCAGAGTGGTGTGAGCCCAGGATAGAGCTCCTGAGGGGGTTAGGGGATGGTGGCTGCAGCAATGGAAACAGCTGAAAGCAGGGAGCCCCAGGACAGAGCATACAGAGGCAGAGCTTAGCAGCGGCACAGGCTTTTCTTTAAGCAGCAAGGGGACTGTGGAGTAGGAGGGGGTCTCTGTTACAGACCCCGAGGTAAATTTAGAGAGAGTTTGAGAGGGGGGAATCTTACCAATCCCCAGGAGAGCAGCAAGGACAGAAACTGAAGCAGCAGCAGCAGCATAGATGAGTGCAGAGAGGACTCGGTTTTCGTAGTTCGTAGCTCGTGGTTCAAGAGATCTCCAGGAGAAGATTCGTTGTTCGTGGGAGGGGGGTTTAAAACAGGGGTACGCTCAATTACATAGCCGGGAGCAGAGAAAGGTCCCCCAAAGACCCTGGGGTGATCAGGCCAGGAGGCAGTGCAGGAACCTATTCTGGGGGCTGGCCCCAAAATGTCTGGTTTTAAAGGCAAACTCAGGCAGCTTCCCGCCAGTAACTCTGATAGGCTCCCTGAATTACAGGGGCGGAGAGAGGGCAGGGAAAACTGTAGGACAAGTCCGGGCAGAGTCTTGGGCTGCAGGTATGTGACTCATAGTCACAGGTGTTGGTGTGTGACTCATGCCCTTTGTGAAAAACAAGCCACTCTGGTCTTGCACTCCTGGGCATTGTCCACCCTACGCCGAGCCAGGGCTGGAACAATAGTTAAGGGGCCTCCTCCCTAGGCAGGGCCATGGCACAAAAGAAGCTGTAAAAAAGCCATTCACATGAGCAGCCTGGGAGGGCTGGCCACACAAACAAGGTAGACAGAAAACTGGCACAGGGGAACATCTGTCAGGGACAGATAGCTTGGCAGGTTTTGCTTTCTTGCAAGCCCAAGTATAGGACTGCATCACAATAAAATACTGTATATTGACCCATCCAAGTACAGTGAACCATGCCACCAACCCAGCCATTTTTTATTGGTCTTATAGCACAAAGGGACCAGAAGGCTACCTTTACAGGTTATAGTAGGTGGATGGGGAAGAGCAATATATAATCTGGCAATCTCATCCAGTGTATTGGCCCCTTAGGACTCCCTTTATGCCCGCGTTAGAGCAGTTCTGAGGCTGTTTTAACTTCCTCCAGGAGCCATATTTTAGCCAGATGCCCTAGAGATATGACTCCCTAACCTATTTGTTTCTCTCCCAACCCCAGCTGCCATGAGCTGTATAAGATCTGCAGTGGTACTGGGGTAAACAAAAAGTAGTTAAATATTATTTTTTGTCAGTAAAGTAAGGAGACTGGATGTGGAATGCAAACTGGGAACAGATCTATTGATAAGAAGGTGGTGGTATTACACAGCCATTTTTATTTACTGTGCACAAACTTTAAGTGGCTGATAAATTGTTCATGCACAGTGTTTTCATTCTGAGAACACAGGATTGTCATTTCTTGACTTTCAGGAGGATGTGTCAGTTTCTCTAGGACCCTCTGGTTGCTTTGCACCACTTTGGGAATGGAAAATGGCCATCTCCTCAGTTTATCTGGCCCTCTAGGCCAGGTTTGTGACTGCTTTGTATCACCAGAGCCACACACAGAAGTATACCCCTGAATCTGATGCCAAGACTTAACTATTTTTGGTGTCTAAAGATAGTCATCTAAATTCATATTTGGGCAACTAAATAAAAGTGACCTGGTTTTCATATAACTAACAGATACTTCATAAAAATAATAGCAAGTAGCGACAAAATAAAACATCAAAAAGATTTTATGTAAAATTAAACAGGGCAGCTATTGGCTTTTGTTTATTGGTAAGAACACAATCTGCTGTCAGAAATGGCTGTCATGGTCATTAGGATTGTGAGGAGCTAAAAATACGCCACTTTGTACATCTGTTTTTTTTACTGAGTTTCTTCATCTCGTAGGGATACATTTTCAAAACCAGAGGCCTGAATTGTTCCCATAAAATACATGTATACTTAAGCAAGTTTTTGTGCATGTAAATGGTACATTTTTGTATGCAAAGTAGTTAAGTACATATATAAATTGGCTTTTACACACATTTACTGGTTTGGAACAGGTACTTCTGCTAAAATTGCATAATCTGTAGTCTGATGGTCAAAAAGAAAAACATTGGCATTTAGGATTTAATTCAAAATACCATAACAGTACATAAATATACAGCTATTCACAGAATTAGGTGTTTAAGCACCATACTTAGAGTTTGAAAACGTAAGCACAGGGTATAATTTTGAAGATATGAAATAAGGAGAAAATACGTTTATGGATTGGTGGGAGTTCTCTTCTCCCCCTTGCATAATAAGCATTCCAGTGGACAGTTTGGTTGGGGAATATTCCTGTTGGTGATGGGAAAATTTCAAACTGCTTATTTAAACTGGAGGATCTTGGTGGCAGAGACCCTCTTTCTGTTTTCTATGGTACCTATGCAGGGCCTCGCTCAACGGGGTCCTGGTCCGTGACTGAGGCTCCTTTCGCTACTGCAGTACGCTCCGGTCACTTTCCTGCGAGATTTTCTTTTTTGAGGCTGGTTCATTAGGAGAGCAGAAATATCACTTTTAACTCCATGAACACTTGACTCAGAGTTGAAGTGTGAAAATACAGCAGGAAATATCTGATGCACACTGTGTGTGTCCTGAAGTGTAACCCATCTGTTAACCTATTCACCCCCATTATAATCATTATGCAATCTAGTTTGCATGGTCATTACTCCTCTAGTTTTATGATACATAGCCCTACGACTTTAACATTTGAGTGATAAAAGGCAGAAGGGTTCTATTTCATCTAGGCTGAAATTCAGTTCTGTACAGAGTCTTAAAGATATTTAGGTGTCTAACTCCTAAATGGCAGTTAAGCACCTAACCCCCTTTGAGGATCTGGGCCATAGGACCTAATTGGGTCTTAAACTATAGCCAGGTAGATAGTGAGATAAAGCTGGCTGAGGAATCCTCACTAAGCATTTTTGGACAACCTCCCCCCCCCCTCAACAAAACAAAACTTTTCTTTATGGGAAAATGAAAACATTTGCAATAATATTTCCATTTTAGGCAAAAAATAAAAATAAAAAATAGGGAAACGGTGGGAGTTGTTGAGAAATGAAAGCTGCCAAACTGAGAAATGTTCATTTTTGTTTACATTTTTGTCTATATTTCTTTTTAAATTGGAAAAACAAAAAATCTGAGACTGAAAAATGTCAGGGTTTGGGACTTTTCAATGAAAATTCCAAAGTTCAGCAAACACTTTCCATACAGTTGTAAGGGTTTGGGTTTTTTTTTGGTTTATTTGGTTGGTTTCTTCCTCCATTTTCTTCAAGACTTCCTAACAGGAAACTAACTGCATTTCCCAACCAGCGCTAGTGCTGACCCTATGCACAGATGTGATTTCACCCTTGGGCTTCCACTGAAGGCAATGGCGAAGCTTCCATGCACTTAAATAGGAGCCAGAGCAGGCACAATTAGGTGTAGTGTTCCTTTGATACAGACTGATAACAGTGACTGAGGACAGTGATAATTTTGCAGACTCAATGTGAGTTGAACATATCTTCCCTTTCATTCTTGGAAGTCCTCTTCCCCTCAAAAATAAATAAATAATGAAATAAAAAAAAATACAAAACACTGGGAAGCACTGAATCAAAATGGGTCTAAAAAGATATTTACACAATGGAACTGCAACTATCTAAAACATGTTCCAAAGGGGTAGCCGTATTAGTCATGGATTTTTCTCTCATTATAACAGGTGATTTGAGTTCACCTTCCTATTTTGATTTGCTGTTACAGCCTGACCTGATCCTATGTCATACACTCCCCTGCATTTAATTTCCTCCCATTCTGTAAGTTTCCCATCTTCAAAGCGTGTGAGGAGTGGGATTTTCTCCCACAAAAGCTCATGTGATAAATAAATCTGTTAGTCTTTAAAAGTGCCACAGGACTCTGTTGTTTGTCTAAAACATGTTTGAGCAAACCAAACTACAGTGTCAGTCTTAGCTCAGAATGAAGATAAAGCCAAGTTAAAGGAAAGGAATCTTAAGTTGTGGTACTTAGTAGTATGCTTTTGAACAAAAGGTTTAGAATAATTTTTATCCAAGTTATTCTTTGATATTTTGATTTCTGACAAAGATTATATTTTGCAATGATACCGGTATAATTTAAAGTTAAATCAAGATTTTGATACTCCTGACCTGACATCTGGTAACAGAACTTTTTTGAAAAAAATTGGAACTCAAAAGGTTTTGCAGTTACCCACTGTGCTCAGGTAATTAGTCAACATATTTGCATTTTTTGTTGAATTGGAAATGAGAGCTAGATAAAACTATCAGCTAAACTCTGTGTGTTTGACAGTGTTGCTGTGAAAATACCTTATTGCTTCTCTATTTTTTTCTTTACGTTAGCCTTCCTTCCTTGCCTGAAGGAAGAAAACATTTATTATAGTTCGTCCTTTACACAAGAGGAAAACAAGTATCTATGGTCTTAAATGGGAAAGGAGCCCGATATAGCGACTATAGAGGTGAATGGATGTGCTGGGGTCTGTTCCCAGCTATCCCCAGTGACTTACTTTATGATAACATTTGTTAAGTAACTTGACAACCTGGTTTTTTTTTTTTTTTGCAGAGTGGGCAAGCACCCGTTACTCTCATTGTTTGGGAGCTACAAGACAGACACATAACATCTCTGAAAACAAGTTCCTCTGTGCCTTGATTTCCCTGTCACCAAAATGGGGATATTTCCCCATTTTATCATAATGTGGCACTTAACATTAAGTCAGTCATTTGAGATATGCATCTGCTATGGTATTTTGTTATATTTTATTACCTCCATTTTCAAAGTTGTTTTCTTTGTGCCTTTTTGTGATGTCATAGGATTACAGATAATGCAACATTAGCAAATAACCACATGAGTAAAATAAAACTAATTCTATCAACATAATGAAAATTCTTTTAAAAACAGCAAGGTCTTACTATTATTATTATTATTATTTATTTATATGTAGTGCAGTAGTGACCAGAGGTCCCAATTAGGATCCAGGCTCCACTGAACTAGATGGCTGCATGATTTATAATTAAATGCACTCCATGCACCAAAGATCTTGCAATCAAAATCCTCTATCCTATAATCATATCCACAAAGATCCCTGCACACCGACACAGAGCTCCACTGACTTCAAGAATATTAGTATTAATATTTACATGCTCTGTTGGATTTCCAGCAATGCACCAAACCTCTTTTGGTAGTATAGCCAAAGACTGAAAAATAATGATATAAAACACTGAAAACTGAACAGACTGTCTGAGGATTAACTGCATTTCTCTTAAACTTGTTTGATATTCATTATTCTCTTTCATGTAAGTATTCTAGCACTCCTGTTCAGGATAATATAATTTAAGGGATTGTAAAATTTCTATTATAAATCTGTTTTAATGAGTTTGTATCTTGGCATTAATTTATTTTTGGAGTGGGAGATGGCAGAACTTGCTATACATCCTGTCTCCACCCAACAGAGGTGCAAACCACATAAATACACAGTAAATGGAAAAACCAATGGATGAATTTTTTTTATCAGTGGTTACAACTTTTCCAATATTTCAACAGGAAATCTAAATTGAATTAATATGTTGTATTTGTCTGTTTCTGCATCTATATATGGCTATATCTACACTTGCACTTTTAAGTCGACTTTAACTAAGTTGACTTAGTGTGTCTACACTTAAAATTAAAGTCGACTTAAAGGGGAGCTTACAAAGTCGACCTAGAGCGTCCACACTGGATGCTCTAGGTCGACTTTGTGGGGCTAGGGGGACCTTGGGCAGGTCCACGGTGGCGGGGGGGGGGGGAGCACCCCCTGTGTACAATGGGGCAAAGGGGGACAGGGACCCTGGCAGGGCAGAGCCCTGTGTGTGACACTGTCTGGATTTAGGGAAGCATTTAAGATATTATTTTCTATGGATATCTCATAAATGCTATAATCCATAGGAACTATGTCATGTTTGGTATCAATAGAAAGGTAGTCATTTGCTGGGAATGATTATATAGCTTATGTCTAGGAATTCTATTTTGATTAGAAGTTAAGAATTTGATATCATATCCATACTTTAACTTGTGTCCTTCTGGAGAAATGTCTTAGACGGGGGGTGTGAACAACCATTGTCTCCTTAATGTTTAGGAATTTTCCAGGTAGAATGGTCCCAGGGAATATCCTGATGAGCCGTTAAGGACATAAAGAATACAACCATTGTATCCTTAATGGCTCATCAGTTTACTCCCTGGCTACCCCTTTGGAATTTCCCTAAATCCAGACAGTGTCACACTGTGCCCACATGCCCTGCCCTTTGGGGGGCATGCCAGGCTTCCCCTGTGCCCCCCCCCCGGCAGGGAGGGCATTGGTGTAGTCCTGGAGTAGCCCTAAGTCAACTTAGGGCTACCCCAGGGCTACACTGGCTTAATTCGACTTTAGAAAGTCGAATTAAGCCTTAGGTCGAATAGAAAGGTGGTTTAATAAAGTCGACTTAATTTTCATTAAGTCGACTTTATTTTCCTTAAGTCGACTTAAGCAAAGTGTAGTGTAGACGCAGGGCACATTAAGTCGACCTAAGCCAAGCTTAAGTCGACTTAATTTACCAGTGTAGACGCAGCCTAGGTGATGACACCAAAACACCAATGAGCAGAGGAAGTTCTTTATCTGGTTTTGTAGTAAGTGTGTAGTTTTGAGTGTAACAACAGAGCATGCTCTGTCTTTATTGTAACTAGAAGACTTCCACTTGTAATGCATTAGATTCATATAACAGTTGTCAGTTTGGAAGTCTAATGACATATTTCCACTTCTCCCTACTTTTGGATCAATTTTGGGGTGGGAGGAGAATTAGGACATACCATTGCTTTCATAGCAGAGTGGGTGAAGGTACATGTTGGCATTTTAATCCAGTTGGATCAATGTCATAGTCCAAAGTTGCCACTTTATAAATTCATCAATTATTTTAGGAGATTTGTACAGCTCCTTTCATGTCAAAGTGTCTTCAAATGCCATTTATTTGACTATATAAAAAATATGGTGGCTTCTTTCTTTGAACCAGGAGTACTGCCTCTTCTTCCTCCCCCAGCCTTGTCCAACACAGGATTTTGAACCATTGAAATCAGTGGGATCTCTGCCAAACCTAGGACAAGCATATGCAGGTACATTCTGCAGACCAAAGTGCTACACTATCAGTGACTGGATTTCAATACCAACATCAGCTGTGCTGAATATCAGTTCTCTGTGGAACTTTGACTATCTGAACCTCCTATGTTCAGTACTGGCTCGTTGAGATCCTTTCCTGCACCTTTAAGTGCTACATTGCAGAATTCAAAGCCCAGAGGGACTAAGCCAAAGGCTTTTAACCATACAAATGCCTTCTTGATCTTGGTCTGCTCTGAAAGTTGGAGAGACCTTTCAGCATAATTTAGTGCCCTCTAACTAATGGCAGTCTACCCAGGCTGTCCTATGTTCTTTCTGCACCCAACTCTATCACCAGCATAGCTTGTACTTGAGAACTTGTGAGGAAGTCCTTAGAAGACAGCCTTCAGCTTTTGCTGGGGGAACCCTTCCACAGATGGTAGGAGGGATTTTAGGGCTGTGTTATAATACTGAACATCTCTTTGCTGGGCATAGATAGGCTGGAGTAGGGATGCCAATTTCAGCCATCTTTATTTAAACACAATAGTTTTGGGCTATTTTGGGTCTTAATTTTAAGTCCATTTCCTTGGGTAAGTACTTCCATTTTTGTTGAAGCTGTAGTATATTGCATTTGGCAAGGCTACTTCTGGCAGAATCCCTTTTACAACAAGGAGCTTGTTACTACCAACCTAAGCCATCTTCTTTCTCCCTAGACAAAATATTTGCAAGCTATGGAGCAAATGATGTCTGAGATAAGTAATATTTCATTGCTGAAGTAGTAACTTATTTTATTAAAGATTGGTCAACGTTCACTTAGTTGGACAGTTGCATTTATCAAGTTACATGTAAAATATTTGTCATTCAGCTGCGAGCAGTCAAAATTATTCAGTATTCACCGAAATAATTAAATAAAGAAAATTACCTGTTAAGGCTAGACTACTCAACACTTACTAATGGAGGAATATTTACCCATAATAATAATCCTCTTGCAGCCAATGAGTCTGAGTGCTTACTATGTTACGTATGTCAGAATCTGGCCCACGATAAGCCCTATAACATTCTCCAGGAATCAGAATGTACATGATCCTGAAAACATATGCTTAAGTTCAGCTGAATCAAACAGAGAATCTACTTGTAAGTAGTCATGTAAGTAAAATGAAGCATACCTATTAATGTTTTTCAGTACCTGTGCTTTTTTTTTTTTGCCCAGTGTACACAACCCTATCGTGGGCCTGTATTGACTGAAGAACCCATGCACTAGCATATAGTGCTTATAAACTATTATTTGTTTCTTTGTTGCATATCAATTTGATAGCTGTATTGTTTCTTGCCTGTATTAAACTTGTTAGAAAAAATACCCGACAAGGACAAGTATTTTTTTTAAATGAACTGTTGTTTTACTTTAGAAATGTTGCTTACCAATGATACAAATGACCCTCTGAAGTGCTTCAGCCTTTGATGTTACCAAAAAAAGATTTAATGGAATGCAACAATACATCAGAATTTGCTATTTTATTTAGTGATTTCCAGTTGACGTGCAAAAATAAAATGTAATCTTAGAGAGAACTACCTTTTACCTTCTGTTTCAAATTGAGAGAACTGTGAGAGACAACGAACTTAAATGAAAGCCATTTATTTTATTTTTTTTTCCTCTGCCTAAAGCCCTCTTTAGATTGATATCTGGATTATGAATAGAAAGGTAACTTCAGAATAAAGAAACAATATTGTTGAACATACAATGCATTTAGTGGAACACTGCCTGTTATTAAGCATGAACATGAAATTGAAACACTGCTTTTTAATTAGTGTATTCTGAGGTATAGAGAACTTATTTTCTGCTGCCAATCCACCAAGGATGATTGGCTAAATCCTAAGTCTCTGTGAATGCTTTCATAATTAACCTGTCATGGTGAAGACTAGCATTATGCAGCCTTGTTCTGAGATAGGTCTGTGGCATAATATGTCATTACAGTGTGTGTTTACAAAAACAATTTACAAAGATATTAAACTGGCAAAACCACATTTAAATGTGGGGCTATTTTAAAACTGTAGTTTCTAAATTGTGATACTCAATCCTCTTCTGTAAAGATGACTGAGATAGGAACTAGACAAATTAATTCTTAATATTAAAGGTTATACCTCAGTGTTCATTTAGTATTAATTTTAATTGTGCATCAGGCAAGTGTAATAGTAAGAGAATCAGTGAAACAATGCAAAATTATCCTATGCTTCTTTACATCCTTGAGATGGCAGTGCAAGCTATTTCCTGCAATCTGAAATGCCTTCTTACTAAGAAGAGGAGCATAGTTCCACTTAACACAAATCTTTCCTTTCTATTGGGGGTAAAGCCTTTCAAATGATCTTTAACCAAGAATGTTCCAAAGCAGATAATTATATGGAGAATCCCCTTTCCATAAAGAAGGCTTCTAAGCTAATATCAGAAATCCTTTTTCCTTGCAATAACCTTTGACTGGCTAATAGTAAGTTTTTCAGCTGCAGGATCAATACGTATGTTTATTGGCAAAGACAGTGAGACAGCAAAACTCTCTCTCTAGTTTTGTGCTTCCTTACAGGCAGGTGAATTTCACCTACATGCATAAGGCCTGAACAAACTCCATACAACACTTAATCACCATGCTGAGGGCTCTGGGCAGACCTCAAGCAGTATGAAAGACTTGTTCCAGCCCCCTGCTAAGGTGGATTTCAACTTTTAACTCTTCTTTCCACTTCCTCATTCATAATATTAGAAGAGCAGCTTGTTCCAGGACTTAAACTCCCCCTCCCTCTGCAAATCTATTTCCTAAGATTTCTTTTTACATAACAGCAAGTCTTCTTATTGTTTTGGTTTTGCTGCTGGTATATTTTTCTTTTCTTCTTCGGTTCAGATTCACAGAGGTATGTAGCCATCAAATTCCCATTGATTTCAGTGAAAGTTAGACATCCAAGACTTTGGGAAGGTGGGCCTTAGTATTTGTGTACACAATGTAGGGGGTATTATGGTGTTTAATATGGAGTTAATGGTTTTCCAAGGCTTTTTGCTGATATCTAGAGAAAATGATGTTGGATACTGGACATTCATTTTGAACTCCCTGGATTAAAAATATTTTAGGACCTAGATAAAAATAATAAAGGGCAGGATTATGATCTACCCTTACAATACCATGAAGGTGGGCAAGGAGACTAAGTGTTTGAGGGCATTGAATGAGTCAGTGGCTGGATATGTGGGTATGCAATAGATGACTTAATAGCGGGGAATGAATAGGATATATATTGATTCTGCCACTTCAGTACACCAGGCAGTGGAGCTGAATTGGCATGGAGGGGGAAATTACAGCAGTAGACCATTGACTAGCAGCAATTGCTTTTCTCTTTTCTCCTTTCCATCCAGTCCCATTCCCATCTCAGGAAACTAGTCAAGGAATTAAGATTCTGAAAATGAAAATTTATTTTATCATCTGCCTTGAAGATCACGGCTATGCATCATCCCTTATACAGGGCAGACTAATACTAACAATACTAATAATACTACTACTACTACTACTACTACTAATACTAATAAGTTAACCTAAAGACTGGGGAACTTCATTCTGAGAGAGAGAGTTATTAGTTGCATTATGTGACCCCAGTCTCTCTTCTCTATGTTGAGAAGGTGAATCTCTAGCTTGATGGGATTTTGCAGAGTGGTAGTGTATGAAAGACATTGTGGTGCATAGCCTATACTGATGAGGCCTCTGGCTTAATTTTGGATATTGTTCAAGTTCCTCATATTCCTAGAAACCAAGAATTATCCTCCAGAAAAGGTAGCGTTCAGACAATATGAAAAATAAAAAGTAAGATTCTTCAAATAATTGATTGAGTGTTGTTAGGGCTCCCCTGTCTCAGTTCCCAGACGCAGTTTGCTGGAAAGCAGCAGGTCAGAGTCTAGTCTGCAGGCACCCTACAATGGGTTATTACACTGATAAGCTTAAAACTTAATCATACTTCCAAACCCTTCACACCAGTAGGATGCATATCTCTACAGTTTATAGAATTTCATTCCTCCCTTCCCCCCTCCCCAACTGCCACAATCTTAGCTCTGTATGCCCATAGAACTCTCTTGCCCTGACTATGGCTCCATACACGGACAGAACCCCCTCTCCTCCTTATTCTTCTTGATAGCCTTAATTATACCTGTACACCGCCCCCCCCCAATACCATCACTTTAATGTATGGTTATATTCCATTTTGGGGGTGTGCATCTGGGGCTTTAGTACAACCTCTTTTGTACCCTATGGAAGGGACAGGGAGTGGATTGCATCTTAGCCACAGTCAGTTTATGGCCCTATCTTTATTGTGCTTTTTAAAAAACACCTCTCTCACTTTCCCAGCCACTTGCTTGGCCTTGTACTGAAGAGGAGTCAGAGCTTTCCCTCACTTGTGCATTCCTATATCACACCTTCACTGCACCCCTTATCTTTTCACAGTAATAAAGAAAAACCCATCTAATTGCAGACAGGCAAAAGAACCACACTATATCTTTGGTTTTCGCTAACGTGTGGTTCAGAGACTTTAACTTTCAGGTGCGCCGAGAGGCCCAAAATCCCATCTCAGACAGATACATGAGCCTAAATATTTATATAAATTTACATTGTATACTTATACCCTAACCAGTATTATTCATCATGCTTCAACTGGTGAGATGATGGAATTAGGATTAATCCTGGGAACCTGGGTACTTCAAGTAAAGTTGTACAAAAGAAGACATTTTCTTTCAGTGTCAGAAGTAGGGCTGTGTGAATAGGGTATTCAAAGCCTCCAGTCTATCAGAAATCAAGACAAATTGACAAAGTCACAAACATTGACTACTGTCCACAGAAGTTCAGAAGGCCCAGGCCAATGCACTTGTTCAGACATTGCTGTGTTTGCAAGGAAACAATATTTCTATTTCCATCTCCACTCCTTATGCCTTTCTACACATTCTTGGCTGTAGTTTTGTTTGTTTTTGTGCAGTCTTGATAATTTAGACTGCAAGTCTGGCAATCTTCTTTCCCCAACAAAGATGCAGTGCTGATTAAAGCCAGCTTGGTTTAAAACAAAACAAAAAGAGGAGAAAATAAAAAAATCTCATATTGTGAAATTATAGAGCTGTCCCAGTGGTTTGGATCTGTTTCAATATATTACTCACCCAAATTTAGATATGGGAAAAAATGAGTATCTGATAATTGGAAAGATAATTGGGCAGATAGACTTCTAACTCTACACCTGGATCACAACAATGTGTGGCTGCAACAATCCGAATGCATGACTGAGAGATGGATGACATTGGAACAATATGAAGTTATAATTACACATAAGGGCTTCTTAGAATGATTTATTGCTCTGAGCAACAGCTGCTAGAACTTCATCTTTACTTCATGTAAATTATGTGGAAGCATAATTGAAATTATGAACATTAGGAAATGAATCGCTCTGACAAGAAGAAAACAAAAGACCTATGAGTAGTGCATGATTTGTTTCTCTCTTGTTCCCTTTAGTTCTAAGCATACTAAAAAATGATCCAGATGGTGAAATATAACATGCCAAAAATTCACTGACAGTGATGACTTCTTCCTACTGATTTACACTTGACTGAAGTCTTTTCCAGAATTAAACACATGATTTTGGATGTATTACAGTGGAATCATTCGTATAGGTTTACACCATTATTTTTCTTTTCTTCCCATTGATCTTCTTTTCAAGACTTCTTGGAAATGGCAGAATTGAGAAGGCATGAATGAGCCCTAAATACTTCATCTGTTTGACAAGTATGATGGGGAGAGCATGGAAGATTGAAGGCTTGTTTTTAAATTGACATCAGATGAAATCTGAAGCATGAGAACTATCCGAGAAGAGCATATGAATTCACTAAAAGACCAACATTAAAACTGGACTGAGAAAATGAAGATGTAGGGCCCAATTTTCCCCACCTTCATACTCGTATTTAAAAATAACTCCACTGGAGATATGCTGGTATGAGTGAGAGCTGAATGGGGCATATAGTACTAGAGAATTAAAATTTGAAGTAGAAAAATGTGGATTGTTTGTTTGTTTATTTAAAGGGTACTGCTGCTGCATTTCTGGAATCCAATTCCTTGTCTCGGTCATAGACTAAACATTTATCAAACTAATTTAGAGAGTAAAATTCTTATGTTTGCCTCTGGACTTTCTGTTGTGTCTCTTCTTCTTCATTTCCATGGAATTGGGAAGAATTTGGGTCTGCCATTTTTTCCCCCTGTATACAGCACCAAGAACAGAGGGGACAAGAAGCAGCATTCCTTGCCCCAGTAAGGCTTTACAATGATGTTTAGAGGAGATAATAGCTAGAATAATCAGGCCCCCAGCAATATTTATATAGGTAAATCTGAAAGATTCTCTGCCCCAAATTGCCAAGTAGAATACCTAAAGAAACGAGGATAATTTAGACAGGGTGGGCCGTGCGTTGAAACTTTAAAAAATAAAAGATTGCAGCTCAGTCTCATTTGCACTAGGCCCTTTACTGTAAGTTATATTTACATCTGTTTTTATATTGCTGAAGTGGTTCAAATGGGAACCACCAAAATTCTCAGTAAAGAATCCAACATGGAAGAAGATCAAGCAGTAGAAAAATCAAGCAAGACAATTAGCTTTAAGAATTTTCTGTGCCTGCTTGCTGGCAATTTATCTGTTCCAGTTAGTTTTGTAGAATGCTTTTGCAAACCTTCCCTAAAATGGGAGTTAAATGAGACTGGATAGTTGTAGGGAAGTATTGAAGAATTCTCATCCTAGAATGAATGTGGGCATAATACAGAAAGTGGATCTTTAATCACAGTATTTTCAGATTCACATGACTGGACACACATTTGACATCTGTAAATGATTTTCTGTCTGAAACGATGGGGATGAGGCAGGATTACATTTTGGATCTGATGCTAGTGAGAAGTCAGGCCAGGCTGAGAGATTTCTCTTTCCTAAAAAATTATTTCAGGAATAAAGTATAGAGGTTGCGGTATTCCTCCTTGCTGAACTTCTGGTTATTTTATCTATTTTGCAGTTGGGGATTAGTGCTTCAGTTATGTCTAGGGCCCTATGATGCTGCTGTACATATACAAAGTAAAAGACAGTCTTTGTTCCATAGAATTGCAATTGAACTGGAATAAAGTATAACACTTGACGGGCTGTATTTTATTTAGTGTATACTTTAATCATTGTTTTACGAAAGGGCTGGTGATGGTTTTTGTAGTGTCTCGTACTCCCTGTTGCTCCTATATATATTATTAAAGATTAAAGGCCACTTCTCCTGCCATTTCAGGTAACTAAAGAAAAGATGTCAGATTTTGGCTTGGAACACTGCTACACTAGCAGTGTTAATTCTATATTGTATTTTTCACAATGAACACATTTACATTGTGTACTGTTTATTGCTAAAGAAAAAAGCAGTCCTTATTAAAAGCAGTCCTTTATTTTCACACGGTATATCTATTATCTGAGTCGTACATAAAGAAATGTTGGGGGGGTGGAGATTGAGAGCCCTTAAATATATGAAAGCACACTTCTGAAAGCATTAAGGCAATGCAGAAAATCTAAAGCATTCGGGAAACAGCACAAACCTGTTAACCTCTGATAACCCTTCCATTTCCCAAAAATGTAATACTGAAGGTATTGATCTAGTCAACAGAGGAACACCACACGTTTATGCTCATTTCAAATAGATATGATGAAAATTTACCACTTCAGGGCAACAACTAACTGGTAAGTGACCTAGACACCAAACTCTATTTTTGTTCTCGTAATATATCGTTTAAGTCATGTCCCATCGAACAATAATGTTTTAAGATTATTTGATTGATTAAATCTATTTTCACTGTTTTACAGCCAAATCCTGCCATTGTATATGCAACACTATCTGTAACCTTGAGGACACAATTGACCCAAGCCTGCAAACATTCTTAACTTTGTTAATGTGATTTAGTCCAATTGACTTCAATGTTTCTACTAACCTGATTAAAGTTACTCTTGTGAATGACTGTTGTCCGGATCAGGACTAAGCTAGACAGTGTGCCTATATAACAATATTCTGCCCTGTTGCAAAATATATGTACACTACAAAAGTTACATATAAGAAGCCATTCCTACTTAGGCCAAAAGCAGATGGTCTATCAGATACAAATCATCAGTTCTTGCTGCTCTGAGAGGTATATCATGTCTCTGAAGGAAACTGCCTTACTGCTGAAAATAGGAGCATCACATATCACAGCATGCAACCTAAATAATGTTTGGCTTGGTACGTAAATCCACACATTACCAATGAAGGTCCTCAAAACACACTCACGTAGTACTGCAACCTCAGGTGTTGAAAAATAGTAATCAAGGTTCCCAAAATAATGAGGAATGGGTTGGTGTTTTGTTTTTCATGCCTGAACCTTTAGGGTTGGCTTTTTCAATTTTTTTTTCTCCACACATGAGGGCTGGAAACTTCCTTTTTGAGAAAGAGAGAGAGAGAAAAGAGATTTTCATGTAATCACCTCATTATGACAGCTGGGACTTCAGGAGAAACACACCAAATAACATGAGACTTTCAGTAGAATTGCAGGAGCGGGCAACACTGAGGCAGTGTGTGGTGTTATGAAAGATAATGGCATAAACGTACATGTTGGGCATCGGTATCTGACGAGTCAAATTTTGCTGAACTTGAAGTAAAGCTGTAATATGTAGTTATAGAAGGGCAATTCTCGGATAGGTGAATGACTATTTGCACAGTTGTCTAGCATATATTATACTGTAAAATATAATTAGTGTCTTTCCATCACTCAGCAACATGAATCACCAAAATGAGGTGAGGCAAAGAGTAAAAGAAAGTGTGCTATATCACCTCTGTTTATAGTCTGTGCCCAAAATACAAGCATGGGGCTTGATCCTGCCATCAGATCCAGACAAGTTCAAACCTCTTCGGTCAGTATGGAATCCCCCGAAGTGAGGCTGCACATGAGGTGTAGAGATGTGTATTTAGGGATTCTTTTTGCAGAGTTGGGCCTATGAATGAAATTACTAAAGCTGGGACAAGATAGCTGTGGCTACTTTCTAGTTTTCAGGCCTGAGACATAGCAGTTTTCGAAAAGAGAATGATGGGCTCATTGCTCATGTTTTATGACATGCGTGGGGAGAACTGCAAAGATTGAAGCTATTAGGTGGACAGTCTTACCTTATTAATTTTTATGGCAATGAATTTTCCACCTGCAATTTAGAGCACTGTTAGAGAAAAGAGACCTATCTTCAAATCTCACTTGTTTTGAATTTGATATAAAATGTGGATATTATAGCAGGTAAAGACCTAATGGGGCTTTGTATGTGGTAATGGCCTGGACATCAAGGAAAGTGGGTTTTAATTTTTTTTCCCTTCAGAAAACCTACCCCCAGCCTAGTATCAGGCAGGATGTCCATTATAGATTAGGACATTTTAAAAAGATAATCTTTTATTTCAATCTGCTGTTAATGTTCATAAATATTTTCAGGCAAATGTTCATCTAAAGAAATGACCATGGACTGCATATAAATCAGTTAGATATGATATAGAGCAGAGTTTAACTGTTTGAATTCCATTGATTTTAATAGCATGTGGAGGCTGAAATGCTTATAACCAGACAGAAAATGGACCTAGCCTTTAACTTCTCCAAAAGAGATTTAGTAAGAAACTCAGCCTCTAAATAGCTCAGATATAACCATAGAGGTCCCCCACTCTCACAGATTGAGGACAAGAAGCTCCCCCCCACTCCTTTCTTTAATGCACTGGTTCAGATCTTTTAGTTTCAGCCTAAAGTCTATTCCTCTCCATTTCTCAGTCTCTCATTTCAGAACCATGAGTTTTCCTTTTATAACTGTCTGATTGGGTTCCAAGATAGTATTTCCAGAATTTTCTCCATTTTCATTTATTTCAAAATATCTTTTTGTTTCCTTGTTTGAGCTAACCAAAAGGTAGTAATTCTTAAAGCACTAGATTACTCTCCCTCTGTGACTCACCATCAGACCAATCACAAAGGTATCTGAAAGTGAAGCATGATCACTCCAAACCATTGACTAGCATCAAGTTCTAATAGAATCCATGTCAGAGAGGATGAGACTAGAATATAATTCATTCCCCTGTGTGCTTGGTGGAGGTAAGAAAAATGTACAGCCTCCAGGGAGAGGATTGAGTTTCCTCTTGGCATCAAGAATACCTAACTCTTGCAGTTTATTTCTTAGGTATAGACCTGAAAATCTATTGGTCTCCAACATTTTATCAGACTTAAGATTGGATAGAAAGTTCCATTTAAATTGACTCTCAGTATACAAAATATCAGATGCAAATCTTGTCAAAATAGGGAGAAAGGAAGGTATTTCCGTGGGGAAATAGAAGATGCCTTTTCAAAGAATAAAGCTAGATTGCTAGTTGACCAAGAACATAGTTTCACACATATGCTCTTCTGTCAGATTAGAGTTACCTGTTTGTTAAAGTCTGCCTCTCAGTACATCTCAAAACCAAAATTCAAAGGGCAATACTACTTAGATGAATAATCTTTTAAAAGAAATGCCTATCATCTGAAATCCATTCATCTTGAAAATCAGTTCTCAGTAGGTTGGGGTACTACACATGCCCTCTCCCAACTTTGTAGTTAATGAGTGCTTCTGGATGTAGGAAGAAAACAGGTTGTCTGAGAGGCAGATTACGTTGAATGTTACCATTTATTACTAGCTCATTCCTCCTCAACGCCCAAGTAAGCAAAGAGAAGGGTGAATTACAATCCTTTTATGCTTGAAAATATGTAAAAACTTACATGCATGACAACTCCCCCAAAACCCTTTTTGGTTACATTAACAGCCAAGCAATGAATATTAATAACTATGTGGTGACTAATTATTCCACCTCTGTTTGTTGTTGACAGGTTTAGTCAATGGTGTGCAGCCGTTTAACTTTACAACACGTTACTTTTGTTACAGCAGTCCCTACAAAGTAGTGACCAAGCATTTAGCAAGGGAGAGGTGGGTGGGGAGGAGAAGATGACAAGCACGTTCTCGGCAAGGATTTTATGCAGGAGAGGAAGGATAGTATTCTTCTCAGTTACATTTTTTTACAAGCTGTGGGAAGGGAAGAGAGAAAAGGGAGAACACATTTTAACTAAAATTCCAATTACAAGGAAGAAAGGTCTGCGTGCCTGTGACCCCATTACCATAACAAGCAGAGGCCTAGTGTGTAGCTCTAGTTTTACTCTGCTACGCTGGGCACTCAGCATTCTTAAAAATCAAGCCAATCATTTAGATGGCTAAGTATATGGAAGTAGGTACCTATAACAGGTTCTGCAATCACCCCCTTCAGCTCTAGTCCTCTGCACCCACAACCATCACCCAGACATCCATGTAATGCTCCCCAGAGCACTCTTTATTTTTAAGCATTCCCTCTGCTAGGTATATACATTCCCCATTTAGGCTCAGGGGCCTCTTATTTCCAGCCCTTATCCCAGACAACCCCTTTTGCTAAGGATTTCCACACTCCCTCTGGGCTCGTCATTCACCTCTTTTCCAGCAGTCTCAGGCTCTTACTACCCTTCTCTAAGGAGTTTCTCCCCATAGCTTTTACCTGGGGGCCTCCTTAGGGCTTTGCACAAGGACAGCCCAGCTGTTCCTCATCAGCCCTCTTTCCTGCAGGCCTTCCCAGGTGGTTTCACTCCATTGCCCATTAGGGCTCAAGTACCAGGGCAAATGAAGCTTGCACCTTGCTACAGTGCCCCTTCTTATTACATAGGCCAGTGCCCCTCTTGAACTGTTTAGAGACCATCTGGCCAGTTCTGACATCTTGCCATCACAAATTAGTCCAAGCATTGGATAATGATGATAGAAGGGGTATTTACTAATGATCAGAATGTTCCTACTGGATAATTGGGTTTTGATGAGTTCTAAGTCCACACAATCAGTTTTTGGTGTAGGCAGCAAATGGGTTAATGAGAAGCTAATAAAATATGGCTCTGTGGGAACAGCAGAGAAGAACCAAAAATCCTACAAGACACCTTTCAGCAGAAGAGAGGATACCAGGAACACTAATCAGTGATAGAATAATGAAACTCTTGGAAAGCTATTAAACTGCAGTTTGAATTCATCAAAAGGAAATTGTGGTTAACAATGCATTAAATATATTTAAGCAAGAATCAAAAGAAGTAGATTCAGGGAGGGGAATCTGTTCACCTGGATTTTGGGAAAGATTTTTGTTTAGCATAACAGATAGATAACAAAATAAACAAGGAGTCCTGTGGTATTTTTAAAGACTAACAAATTTATTTACCGCATGAGCTTTCATGGGAGAGATCCCTTTTTATCAGACACTTGAAAATGGGAAAAACATACAGTATAGGAAGAAGGGATAAATGCAGTGAAGGAAGTGTAATCTCAGGATCAGGTCAGATTACTTCAGAAAATCAAACAGGTTGTATTGATTCAAAATGAATGGAACAATAGCTAGGGAAGCTGAGAAAGGTGACAATCATTGTTTATAATGAGAAAGCCAGAAAATATCTCTGTTCAAACCCAGGTTGATGGTATCAAATTTGAATGTGAATTCAAACCCTGAAGTGTCTCTTTGAAGCCTTGATCTAGAATGGGTCAGAAACCTTTACTGGCCCCAGTGCTAGCCCCGCCCACTGCACCCTCAGCAGGTGCTGGAGGAGAAGCCAAAAGGGGGCAGAGCCAGGCCTCGGATTCCCAGCCGGCCAAGGTGGGGCGAGAGCTGGCTCCTGCTGGCGGGCAGCCCCCAGTTCCCAGCCACGCCTGGGGCTGTCTCCTGCCTGCGTGGGGCCTCCGGTTCCTGGCCGGGGCCAGCACCCGCCAGCGGGTGGCCTCTGGTTCCTGGCCCTGGGGCTGGTCCCGGCTCCGGCAGGCAGTGGCTCCAGGCAGGCTGACCCGCTCTCTTCCCGGCCATGGCTGGGGCCCGGCTCCTGCAGGCAGCAGCAGCTCTGGGCAGGGCCGACCCACCTGCCCTGCTCCCCTCCAGCAGCCCTGCCCAGCATGGGGTGGGGCCAGCAGGGACCAGGAACCCTGTGCCGCAGCTTTTTTTTCCCTGCTGGACATGCTTCCCCGCTGGCGAGCTGGGTCCTGGAGCCACGGCATGCAGCTCTTTTGGCCTCAGGATGCACTGGGGGTGGGGCCAGCAAGGGAGCCTGAGTGGCACGTTTGGCACGCGAGCCGGAGGTTGCTGACCCCTGATCTAGAATAAACCTGTTTAAGGATAGCTACAAATAAATCCATCACGCAGGGGCTGGGGAGATTGAAGTGTTCTCCTATTGGCTTTAGAATGTTGGCATTTCTGATGTCAGCTTTGTGTCCATCTATTCTTTTGTGCAGGCACAGTCCAGTTTGTCCAATATAAAAGGCCAAGGGGCATTGATGTCACAAGATGGCATATATCACATTGGTGGATGGGCAGGTGAATGAGCTTCTGATGGAGAAGATGGTTTGATTGGGTCCTATGATGGTGTCCTTAGTGTAGATAAAGAGAGACTTAAGAGTTAGAATTCATATGCAAATTTGATACAATGAGCTCAGGTTTGAATAGAGATATTTGTTGGCTTTCTCATTATAAACAGTGATTGTCACCTCTCTCAGCCTCCCTCGCTGTTGTTCCACTCAGTTTGAATCAATACAATCTGTTTGATTTGCTGAAGTAAAGATGTAGTTAGTTTATGCTGAGGAGGAGTGGGTGACTAGTGTTTGCGAGAATAGATAATTATCATGGATAACAGATGTCAAATCTAAGTAGTATGAATAGAAAACTTGAAATGGAGGGAGAACTATATGAAGAGCATAAAGAGAAAGTCTGTTCACTTTGCACAGAGGATTGATTGCCTACGAGTAGGGTTGCTGAAAGCACTCAACAGATCTAGGAAAACAGCCTGTGTTATTTGGCCAGTGAAAACTTGCAAGACATTTCCTAGACAGGTGAAGAGTCCAGTGTTCAGTCTGAACAGGGGAAAGTCATGTCTTCTGTCACCGCTTTACTTAGGCCCATCCAGTTTACCACTGTACCTGGAAGATCAGCAGATTTAGGATATAAAGCTGGAAGCATAAAAATTAGGACAATAATGCTCAGTAGCAAGTTTATACAATTCAGTAATGAAACCGGTGGTTTTCAGAAATATAAAATCTTGGGAAGAATGCACCTTCAAATTTAGATTCTGAATGTTCCTGTTCCTAATTCTGAAGGGGCTGGTGCAAAGGAAGGAGAAGAAGAAAGGATATTTTCTTGCTTCCCACTTTTCTACCACCATCCATGACCCACATATGATATTCCCCCAACTTCAGTGTCTCAAGATTTCACTTTCAAATTATGACCCACCAGCAGGGTTAGAAGAGGAAAAGGGTGCACCTTGCTATCTGACATCCCCGTAATTACTTTGGGTACCAACCACTACTGTATATATCCATGTTATGTATACAATTTGTGTTTTACCTTCCAGAATAATTTATCCTTGTCAGCATATTTTCCCACTATTTTTCTTAATTTACTAAAGCTCTTTAGTTTGAATATAGATATCTGTTTTCATTTGGGCCACATTTGAAAAACTGGTTATCTCGTAACTCATATCTAAAATGGATATTACAATTTTAGAAAAAGTAGCAAAATTATCTAAGAAAACAAGGTTTAAAAACAGCAGTTAATTTTAGGCAATAGAATTGAATAGACTACATTAAAAGAGTGATTTGAAAGGAAAGCCATTATATATTAGCTGATCCATGTAACCCTATCCAACATACAATGTCTTTGACTTCAAGCCAGACACTCCATCTTTATGCTCATGGATGTGAGTTATTTTCATTGAAGTGAAATAGAGGTAAATGTTAAATATGACTATTCTGCACACTTATACCAATTTGCAAAAGAAGTGTCTGCTGAAGACAAACTCTCTAGTGCTTGGTTTCTCGGCTTTTCAGAGACTTTAACTTTCACCTACTTCCTTGGTTAGTCACTTAGGCTATGTCTACACTTGTTAATTTAAGTTGATTTAGCATGTCCACACTTAAATTTTAAGTTGACTTTGAGGGGACCCTACAAAGTTGACCTAGAGCGTCAACACTGGACGCCTAGGTTGACTTGTAGGGGCTAGGTGGACCTGGGACTGGTCCACGGTGGCAGGGGGGGGGCATCCCTTGCCAAGTGCCAGGGGGCTCAGCCTTTGCCCCATTCTACCTGGGTACAATGGGGCAAAGGGGGACAGGGTCCCTGGCAGGGCATAGGGACAAGGTGGGCAGGGCTCTGCCCTGCCCTGTGGGAGGACATGCCAGGCTCTCCCTGTGCCAGCCACCCTGGCAGGGAGGACAGTGGGGAAGTACTGGAGACCCCTAAGTGACTTAGAGTCAACTTAGGGCTACTCCACGTCTACACTGGCTTAAGTCGACTTTAGAAAGTCAACTTAAAAGTAGGTTTAACAAAGTCGACTTAATTTTTCCTTAAGTCGACTTAAGCAAGCTTAAGTTGACTTAATTTACAAGTGTAGACACACCCTTAAACATTGACCCTCAAAGATATTTAGACATTTAACTCCCATTGATTTCAATACGCATTAAGTCCCTAAATACCTCTGAAGATATGGGCCTTAGTTTCTTTGTGCCAAGGCCCTAGTCTATACTTCCCACCATTTTCAGCAGAAGTTGAAGGGACGTATATAAGTTTACTTAAAATAATTTGCATATCTCCTTTTAACTTCCTATCATTTGATGGGTCCATTGTGCTGAGTTGAAGGGGAGGTATTTCTCTTCCATTCACACTCTTCCAGCTGAGTGGCTGGAGTTAATGGATAGACTCCTCAATCTATTGAGTTGGTCTTCACAGAAGTTTGATCTGATGTCAGCGAATTTTCCACCTTTGGTCTAAACAAGCCCTTAATTCTGTAAAAAGGGGATTGGAATAAATACATTCATAACTGTAAAGTTCCCAGATAGTATGGGCATGAGGCCATATATATACCATAGACAGATTACTTAAGATTTTTTTTCCTGCGTGTGCCTTTTGATTTCCTTTTCTGCAACTGTGGAGTATTTTGCGGTTCCTAAAGGTGACCTGATTTATCCTACACTCTAAAATGACATTTGTGGGAACTAGAGGCACATTTCCATAGTTTAGACTCCTGTCTGGATTTGAGTGAGGCTGGATGCTTGGAACCAGCCATCTGTAAATGAAGATTATAAAAAGGAAAAGGTGCAGCCATCTTTGGATAACTGTCACTCACTTGGAAATTCTGATTGCAACCCAAGAATTAAGTAATTTTAAAGCAGCACCCAAATAGTCTAGATGCCTATCTTTGTCCTAAAAGCTTGCATTGTTTAATGGAGTTGGAAAAAAAAATCATTTGAAGCCTTTTACAGTTACTATTAAAGTCTTCTATTTTATAATTTGTGTTTATCTTTGGAGCAAATATGCGGATGAGACCTTGTCAAGGACTGTACTCCAGTGTGACTTGATAACCTTGACTGGAATTCAACAAGGAAATGGCTTTTAAGATGTTTTCAGAGATAGTTGAACTTTGCTGTACAGAATGAGAAAAAAATTGAATCAATTTGTCTACTAGCCAAACACAAAAAATAGATATAGCAAATGGAAGGGCATAATGGAATACAAATTAGCATTATAGGACACTGTTGCCAGTTGTCTAGTAGAACAGTATAGTCTACTTCAGTGGCCTTGGAGCTTTAATGTAGTTCCCCTGGGGGCATTAAACAAACAAAGCTAACAAACAAAGCTTTTGTGGGAAAGAAGTTGCATTAAGTGTAAGCCTTCAGTTCCATCTGTACAATGCATTCATGAACAAATTTCTCATTGTCATCCTAGTAAAAAACACATCAAAATGGAGGGAGGTATTCCTTTTTGTTTCTCATGATTACTTTGGCTTCCTGCAGCAGTGATTACAAGTTGTACTTAATGTTATTGTCGGGAAAAGACAGTCAGATTAACGAGAAACAGTTATGGTTCCTAAATTAATCTGAATTTGACAATTTCTGGGAGAAGGAAGCTTGCTTTCTGCATGAGTTAATTTCTGCCACCACAGAGGTGCATCCCCCTTTTTCTTAGGGCATCTATTTTATTATAAAGTACTACCTTCATAACCTTTCAGACCGAAGTCCATTATTAGTCACAAAACTGACACCGTTCAGCCAGTGGCTCTCCCCTGTACAACTCTCTCTGTGCTTCTGCTGGGATCTTAGAACAGCACTCCAGGGAAGAAATGACCATTTTATCCTCATCTAGGCTAATTTCACTTTTGGCCTCCTCTTTTCTTCCTCTTTATATTTTGATACAAGTCGCTCTTGTTTCACTTTGTTGTTCCTGTCAAGATATGCACTTTTTAAGAGTTGCTTTTTCAATACACATGCATATTTCTGTCTTGTGCTGCACTCTATTTTGACTTTATTATTTATTCAAAACTATAAAAAGCTTCCAGGCGTCTTAACACCTTCCACATTTTTAACTCCAAGGCCGAGTCTGTGTGTTGGTATTATTTTGCCCTTCAGTCTGCTCTTCACCATTCTTCTCTTTATTTTAGAGGCTGGCCTTTTGAAAGATCTCCCTAACTGTATAACCCCAGGGGGAATATTCCTCTGTTTGGATATCCCACCCAATTTTCCAGTGATCACAATAGCTCAGTGATGCTTCTACACTTCACCAGTCTAGCAGACATTGCATAGGATCACTTTTTTGTTTTAGCCCCAAGATGTCAAAGCAATCCTTGCCAAGAAACAGTTTCATGTGGTCTTGTGGAAAGTGAATGACCACTAACAGTGTCACCCAGTGGTTAGCATGTTGTCTCCTCATTTGAAACATATTTCTGTCCTTCCATGTCCCAATCCTAAAGGTTTCCAGTCCTCGCCTTTATCACAGGGATTTGGGTCTTGGGGAGGGGGCTGGACCTTGAACAGTCAAGGTCTTCTATCTGGCATCTTGCATCTTGTTGTTCTTATGTTCTCCCATTGTGAGTAGGGGAGCCCCGGGCCTCCCTTACCACTGGGCTCTGGTCCAGGGCCCCATGGTGGATAGCTTAGGGCACTGAGCAGCAGCCCCCCTTCCAGACCCTTTCCTGTCCCAGTGTCCTTTATCTTCATTGAGCAAGACACTTCAATCTAGTCTCTGACTGTGCACTTAGTCACCGCTCTCTCCTTTATAAGTTTGTACAGGTTTGTGTTGTGAAGTAGTACATAAAACAGCTTTTCCCTGGTACATAGATTACCCTTCTTTTCATTGCACTGGAATACAGACATACTATGAAAGTTAGTGAGAGACTAATTTAGCATCATGTTCTTCAGTGCAATGTAATGTTGTTACAGTCTGTGACATCTCATGATATAGTATATAATTGTACACTGTGACATACAAATGTACTGTACAGTCAGAAGCCCGAGATACTTAACGCTGTATTGCAGGGCTCGACAAACACTAGCAGCTGTGATAAACACCGTGGCAGCTATGAAGGCGAATATCACCTGGTGCCTAAAAGAAGAGCTGTCAGTGCTGAAAATGTCAGTGCTGTCATCTCCCACCCCTTCCTTTGAAAGTGCTGCCAGCTGTGGCTTTTTTTAGCGGCAAGGGGTCTTCAGCCTGCCACGCTGCTGTAGCCAAAGGTATCAGCGGCCATAGTGTTTCTTTGGCAGTGGGCAGCCCTGTGCACTCTGCACTTCTGCCGGAAAAAGTGGCGGCAGGGAACCCCTTCACTGATGCACACCTAGGGGTGCCTCGGTTTTGGGCTGGCCCCTAGGTGTCTGGCAGATCTGTTGATGCCTGCTATCTTGGACACACTATTACAATGGAGCATTGCAAAGGGGTTTGTGAACAGTATTTTATAGTTGGGATAAATTAAGTTTAATATATTCATTGAAAAACATCCATGCCCTTGGGCTTTGTCTAACAGGAATATTTTCCACAGACCTAAAACTTCTATTTACCACAACTTATCAATTCCCTCAGTAATCAATGAGAGTCACAAACCACATTATCTGTATAATAGATTATCGATGCACATCTTAAAAAGAGAGAGAGAGAGAGACTGACAAAGTCAATGTGAAATGAGCACTGTCTACTGCAGTGGTTTTCATTCTCTGGTCCCCAGTGGTCCCCAGAGTATGCCTACAATTTCCAAAGGGCTTCACGGAAAACAGTGGTCTATTGCTTTGTGCTGTGAAATAGCTGCCATTTTCCACGCCCAGCATTGTCTCAAGAGATGGCTGGATTTTGACATGGCCACTATCAGCCTGGATTTGTCTTTGCATGTTGAAAGCTTTGTGTGTCAATGCAGTGGATCCAGTGATACCTCCCGCAACCCAGACCCGATGTTCGCTGGAGCTGCGTTCCACGATACACTGGAACTATGTACAACTTCTGTTGCCCATTCCAAGTTTTGCTCCTCTGTTCATGCATCAGAATGACATTAGTTCCTCAGCCAAAGGGGCTGACTGCCCCACTGGAAGAGGGATGAATTTATCCCAGGGGTGGGCAAATTACAGCCCATGGGCCGGATTTGGCCAGTCTGAAATATCTGTCTGGCCCTCCATGAGTCCTGACTAGAATCCTTTCCACCTAGCCAGCTGCCTTCAGTGCTGGGGCAGGAGGGGAGGGGCTGGAGTGGAGGCGGGGCTGCTGCTCCGCCCTGCCGGCTCCAACTGGCTCCGTGGTTGGGGCCAGAGGGGAGGGGGAGAGGGGCTCTGGGGCTGGTGGTGTAGGGGAGGGGCAGCTGCTGCTCCACCCTGCCCCAGTTCAGAGCTGGAGGGGCATGTGGGGCACTGCTCTGCCCAGCCAGCAAATTCCAGGCTGCTTGGGGCTGGAGCAGAGAGTGGCCCACCTATGAAAATTATTGCTAACCCCTGATTTATCCCTTAATGTACTAAGCAGTTTTTACATTTTAATTCAAAGCATTTGGTTCCTCTCGAGTCTCTTGCAGCATGTTCTTCATCTAAATGGGATTTACAGTAAATAGGGCTCTCTGGCCCAACTTTCCTATCGCACAGCAGTTATGTAGCAGAATTGGGTGAAACATTTTTGGTCAAAAAAGGTAAAGTGGAAAAAATGCAATTCGATGACACTGAAATTCATGAAATTGACGAGTTTATATTGACTTTGTTTTATTTTCTGAAATGAGAATGATAACACCAACTTGTTTCAACACATTTTTAATTTTTTAAAATTTTTTAATTTCAAAATTATTTTGTTTTGAAATTTCCTTTACTTTTTAATTTTAAAAATAACTATAAATACTGACAAATATTTGAAATATTTTTTTCTGGTTCCACCTGAATCAATTACCGCCACCCCTTCTCCAAATTTTTGGAATTCCTGGCTTCTATGGAGTAGTCATTTTGTGTCAGTGCAAAGTGAGTTTAAAATGTTATTATTCTGACCTGTTAGTATATTGCATTTGCTGTTAACAGATATAAATAACCACACAAGAGAATGGCAATAGTGATTGATCTGTGTATTGTTAAAGTATACCACACACTTTTCTCACTAGCATATTTTTCCTCAGAAAAAAAACAAACACCCCCTTACTCTCCCCTCATCCCCCCACACTCTCTCTTTCTCTCTCTCTAAAACTTTGTTATATGATTCCCCTTTCATTCCTGGAAAGAAACAAAAACATATGTTTAAAATGTATTAGTGCAAGAGATTTTGATTCAGTGAGAAACTTAGCAGCCTGTTTGGGGTTTCATAGTCAAATTTTTACAGATGATGAAACATCTGAACGGGGAAGGAGCCATGCTTTCTAATAAGTGTCAGATCTTCCTTTTCAGTTTCAGACACTGACATGCCCAGGAACTGGTGGTGGTTGAGTCATGTTTCTAAAGGGAAAACATGTCATGTGCCAATGGGGTTCCAATGTATGAGTGGAAACTTGAATAAACTATGAAATATTTTTACTAGTGTGAAGAGACAGATATTTAACCCCAAATGCTCTGTTCTTTTTTGAAGTCCTGATGCTAAAATAACAGAGAAGTTTCAAATCTCAGCAAGCCGTTTTAGACTTTTTAGAAATCCAGAAGATAAAAATATGGTTTTAATAATTCTTCTGTGGCCTCCAAAAACTAGGTTGTATCTTTTTAGAGTATAATTTAAGAATAGCTCCTAGGTGAACTTTATGCATACACAGAGAGATTATGTCCAGAACACACAATCAGGGCCGGCCCAAGGGTTTTTGGTACCCTACGCAAACTATGATTTTGTCTCCCCCCCCCACCCCCATGTTATAAGAAATAACATATTAATAAATATATTTTTAATAGAGAAAAAAATTGCTTCCATTTAATTTGGTGCTCCTTAAAGCCTGGTGCCCTAGGTGACCACCTAGTTCACCTATATGGTTGGAGCAGCCCTGCAAACAATCAATTTGCATTCTGGAGAGGATTTTCGCATGAGAGTGTTGTTTATTATGTTCACTCCAGGACTGCCCAATGACCAACCAAGATCGGAGGCCTATTCTAGTAGGCACTGCAAACACAGAGCAGATAGCCCCAGTCCTAAAGAGTTTACAGTCCAAGTCCCACATAAATCAGTGGGACTACTTGCATGATTTCCACTCTGAGTAGTAACCATAACTAGAGTACACACAAAAATGCATAAATACAGAGGATACCCTGATCCAGGGATAAAAGATCTTACTTAGCTCATAAAATACTTTCACTGTATGCATTTTAAATACTTACACAAAAAAGACATAGAAAAAATGCTGCGAATATATGACTATATCTTGTTACCTAATTAAATTCACCCTAATGAGAAGATTTAAGATTGAAAAAGAAATCAATATGCCACTATAGCAAGATTATAATAATTCAAAATCAGATACAAATGAATCTTTTATTTCCTCCTCTATGGAGAAGGAGGCTTGAAGTTCTTCTTAAGCTTCTGTAATTAAAATTATGGCCGAAATCCTGCAGTGAGTCTGACTACTTCACCCTTGTGCAGTGACATCAGTGGAGGCTGCTCATTGGTTCACTATCTCCATGGTCTTCGCAGATCAGGGCCTAAGTTGGAATTCAGTTGGGAACTGCATTTCATTCCTTTTACTTATATTTAGATGACCCTAATCAATTATAAAATTCCATAATGCTTTTAAATCACCCATCATTGTTTTGGCTTTGAAAAAAAGGCTTATGCACCAGTTTAGGTAAATCTGGCTTTAAAATATTTAATTTTAAAATAAATTTCAACCTGAATTTGGAAAGCAAAGGCTACAAGATACAGGAAAGCATTTGAGCATTTGTTTCAATCCATCTGTAATCAGAGAATGTGACAAATTACTTCTCAGTCTGACGAATAAGGAGTCCTGTGGCACTTTTAAAGAATAACCAATTTATTTATCACATGAGCTTTTATGGGAGAAAATCCCACATAAGCTTATGTGATAAATAAATTTGTTAGTTTTTAAAACCGCCACAGGACTCCCTGTTTGTTTTGGTGAACTAGACTGACATGACTACCACTTTGGAACCTCTCGGTCTAAGCCTCTTTAAGCCTGATGAGCCATCCCTGAGCCAAGGTGTGTGATGAATCATCAGAAGTATGTCTTCTGATAGGCCTCATGCCATTCAACCAGGGTTCAGCCAATCCGCTGGCAGAAACCCACCTGAGGCAAGTCTATAGTATCCTGAGAGCAGCAGGGCCTCCAGTCTGCTCAGGGTCACAATGTGGCTGGGAGTTCTCCCATTGTCAGTAGTATCAACAGACAACTCTTGCTCCAACCATGGTAGCCAGCCCCACTCCAGCTTGCATCTGTTCTGGCTTAGCCAGCTGGCAGATGATTATAACAGAAAACACTTTAAGCATGTGCTGAGACAGGTATTGTAAGTGCTTGCTTCCCTGATATGTAAATGGCCTGGATTTAAAATGTGGAGTATTTGCATTGAAAATTTATCTTGAGCAGCAACGTGAAGAAATGATGCAAAACCTAAAATGGCTTTAAAGAACCTGATGGCCCAGTCTGACTTTTAATCAGTGACTTCTATAGACCCAAACTCCCTCATAGTTAACCTTCTGTTTCTGCTAGAGTTGCTGCTTAATATCAAAGGAAGTAGTAACAGAGACTGCACTGTACCTCTCACATTGAAAAAAGGGGTGAGGTATGGTTAATTTTCTTTGAACATCTTGATATTTAAACTTTTATAGGAGGAAAAAAAGCCCAGTCATTTTTCTATCATCCATTTTCCCATTCATAGAGATAACATCTACCTTTCTCTCTATTAATGCATGTCCATTAATCTGCAATGGCTGAATTGCATCCTCTGCAGAGACTATAGGTGATTTCTTGAGCTCTCTGTCCAGTTAGCTAAAGGAAAATCCCACTGATATTCTCAGGAGAACATTCTGCCTTTGACTTCTTGACTTTTAGGTTATCCAGCATTCTATTTAAGAATCTCTTGGTGATGACTCATTGATGTGCAGAATGCATGTCTATATTTTAGCAACTGTTAGCAAGTGAATCCTTTTTGCTGCTTATTTTAATATGTTATCTTTTTAAGTGGGCAGGGGAGACCATCCATTGTAGTCCTAGAAATAGGAGTAGGGCTCACTAGAGACCCAGAGCAAATGGAGGCTGGACTTCATGATCTGTGGGGTTTGGGAGCTGGACTTCGTACCTATTCTGCCAAACTTGTCCCAGCCAACAGAAAACACCATGGAAGGTTCTGCAGCAGGGGGAAACTGAGACACTTCCTTATTCTGACCTCAATCTTGTGGAAGGTGGTGATCTGATGATAATAGGGAGTTGAAGACAGTGATTGTTGTGCATCTAATTCCTTATATTTCATGTATACATAAAGCTGGCTCTTTGCCATGTTGCAAAACATTTTCTTGCCACAGCCAATCCCAGACTGTTATAAGTTTTTAATGAAGAAAAACAAAAACAGCAGAATCCTGGCAAATGGTAATTTCATTTTTGTGAAAGTATTTTTCATTAGAATAATTTTATATAAGCCACCATTAATAGTTTAAGAGCATATAAATACAGAAAAAATGTATATAGTAGAACTTCAGTTATGAACACCTCAGGGATGGAAGATGTTCATAATTGAACAAAATGTTATGGTTCTCTCAAACATTCACAACTGAACATTGACGTAATCCAACTTTGAAAAACCACTATGCAGAAGAAAAATGCTGCTTTCCCTTTATATTTTTAGTAGTTTACATTTAACACAATACTATACTGCATTTGCCTGATTGCATACTTCTGGTTCCAAATGAGGTGTGTGGTTGACTGGTCAGTTTTTAACTCTGGTGTTTGTAACTCTGAGGTTGTAACGTACACATTTGGCAACTTTGTGATGGCTTGATAAAGCATATTATACATTTCTAAATTACATGCTTTACTGTAATCACGAAACAGATCTTACAAAGACAAAAGATTTGACTACACAGTGATTTAGTCCTCAGTAACTGGGGCATGAATTCTAATGTATTCTAGAATGTTGCGTGCTAACTGGCCTCTGCAGATCCTCCTAGTATTCACTAAAAATTTCTCTACTTCATGTTAATGTAGTACCTGGGTAGGTATTTCATTTTTTTTTTTAAATGGAAGTTGATATACTTGTGAAATCACTTGTTGATAGCAGCTGGAGCTTATAAGAACAAATATTTCAAGATTTTTATAATGTAAAAAATAGCTACACTGAGTATTATATAGCACAAACTTCTGAACCAATAAGTATTCACATATTTTCTATTTTATTAATCATTTAAAACAATTATGAAAAAGATTTTTCAAATTACAAATACTAAGATATTTCGTGCTTGTGTAACTTTACTCCTTAGATCCTCTGTGCTGTCTTAAAATATCTAATGTTAATCAACACTGGTGTAATAAATCAGACTTGGACAGAGATAATGTGATATGTCTGTGCGTACAAGGTCCCCTTCAAGAACTACAGTGCTGCTAAGTGTAAGTCTTGTTTTCTATTAGATATCTACACTAGAAACCACAGAAATAGTGCCAATATTGGAATTATTTTTGTTTGTTCTATTTGAAAAAAAGGGACCAAAAGGTTTTTTTGTGTTTGTGTTTTTTTTTTTTTTTGCATGCCTCTATAATCCAAACCACAATATTATTTATGCATAATATTCCTCATCTCCAAGACGTGTTTACAAGCACAGTTGCAGTCTCAGGCTGAGTGTGATATATTTCAAAGTGGAGGAGGTCAGGTCTGAAAAGCTGGTAGAAATTGCCAGGGCTGCACCATCCAAAACTGTCAGACAAGTAATTTCAGGTTTTTTTTGTACCATGTGTTATAATAATGTTTCAGCTCTCCTTGGGATGATTTGGAAACAAAGAATTGAATGGTTTAACTGTATTTCCACAGATAATTTCCCAATCAGAATAAATAACTTGAATGAACACTGAAAACCTGACTTCTAAAGGTGGAGTGGAAATAAATGCTGAATGACAACATTCTGTTTCCCCAGTATGATGTAAAATTCAATTAGAAACCTTCAGTGATAGGTTAGTAAGCAGAAGGGAATTAGAGCCTTTCACTAAACTTCAACTGAAGAAGTTGTTACCAAGTACCAAATATGCAGGAAATAAAGAGTGAAATTTATGCACAAAGTATATGCTTCAGTTAAGCACTTGCTCATCACAAATATCTTTTGTTGGCCTTTTGCAGAGAGAGGGATATCATCATGTTACCCCAGAAAATCAAAATCACTTATTAATACACTTAAATCTCTGGGATAAAATCTGTGTGGTCTGCTTGCCTAATGTTTTTTTTGGGGGGGGTTGTTTTGGTTTTTTTGTTTACTAAACCTAAAAAAAACCATGGATGCAGCCCTCCAATCAAGAATTGACACTCAGTCAGTATACGCTTCAAAAACAATTATATAATTTATTTAAAATAGTTATTACCACAATGAGATTCAAGGCTTAAGATCATATAAATCAAAGAGCTATATATTTCACATTTAACTTTGTGCAATTGTTACAGTATATGGGGTATGCAGAGTGACAATTATAAAAAACTGTCTATTACAGTATATATGGCACTATCTTTACTCTAAGATAGTTTAAACAGCTAAACAATAACATTTCATTACCCTTAACACTGTAAACAATCTATAATATATACCTTAACAAACTATTATAAAAATCCTTAACAATCTTTTACATTCAGCAAGTGGTTGCAAGGTGGTTGCTGAATAGATACTAAAATGGAGAGGTTTCATTCACTCTTATCACAGGCATTCAGCTTTATTGACAGGTATATCCTCATATACTAAGTTAGGACTTACAGAGCTTTCCTGCTATCCCTCTGTTCGTCTGTAATGGTCCTTCTGCTCTGTCACTGTTGACACAAGGAATACCTCTGAGCAGAGACTCAGTTATCCTGGTTGTCTAAAGCCCCAGTGCCCTTGTTCTCTGCTCCATCTTCAGCTTGCTTGTTCTGTTCTTTGCCTTCTTGTTCTTTCCTTCTCATTTTTTTCTTCTGATCTCTTACATTTTCCAGCTCCCAGTCAGTACAAACTCAGAATGCCAGCAGCTGGCTATTATATACTGTAGCCAGGGTAGCATGTATAACATGAGGTCATCTAAAGATCATTAGGGGGTATAGTGGGATGACCTTCTGAGGGCCATGTAAAAGACAACATAGGGTACCTTTGGGGAAAGGGGAGTGTGACTGTTTGTCAGTTGCCAGTTGCTGAGCTTCCTCATCACTTAACTTTTTGATCTATATCTTATTATTAATTACAGTTTTTGACTATCACAAGATGTTTTAGTACTGTCATCATCTGATAGATAGTTAAATGAATTCACGACTGTCTTTCAGGAATTTAAACCCCTTTTGAGTCATTTCTGCTTGTTCATTCTCTAACATTCTGTTTGGCAGTTTTAAGTCGCTTGGGACAAAAATCCCTGCCTAAACCCATAATATGTCCATTTTGTGTCGATACATGGGGGAATAAAGGGAGCACAGGGAGAGACTTCCTGCTCTTTTCACACACCTGCTTACAGCAGAACAAAATTCTTCCTGACATTCAACAGAAGGTGCCCAGTTTTCAAGGCTATGCTTTCAGTCTTTGATTCAGCAAAGCACTTACATGAATGTTTAGTTTATATGTGAGGAGATCCATTGGAATAAATGGAGCTCTGCACATGAATAAAGTTAAGGGTAGAGTTAGTGTTTTTTGATAGATCAGGGCCAGAGTGCTCAGATGAGCCTCATAACCCCAAAGCATGCCATTTGATATGTCCAGATCCTCCACCCAGTTAATACATGTGCTGTAGCATCAGCAGAACAGTTAGGTGTGCTTAGTATCACTCTAAGCTGCTATACCCTGCATTGGCTACGGATGTCTCTTGGAGTATGCATATTGCTTTATTCTTCCATATGCTGATTCAGCGAGTAAAGGCAGGATTTTACCATATATTTGTGCACAAGATACAATGTGATGTGGCCTTACGATACTCATTACGCACAAACACATCTTTGGTGTTTCACAGACTGTAAATTTACTCTGAATGATCATCAGCATTATTTACTGAATTATAAGAGAGTTTCAGAGCATAGAAATGACTACTAATGATTAGGAGACATTTGAAATCCACTGGCTTTTAATTTGGTCATAATACTCAGAGTACTGCTAACTTTACTGTAATGTATTTACTTCATAAGTTATTTGTCTTGATTTACACCTGTATGTAAACAATTACAATCTATAAAAATAATTTATTGAAGAGGGAAATGATCATAAGGACACTTTGACACTGTGAGAAATCAGAGTGAATAAAGAGCAGAACAAAAATGACTAATTTAGCAGTAAGCTAATTGGAACAGAAATGCTTAATTAGGCAAGAGATGAACCATGGAACACAGACTGAACACAGAATATGTGTTTCCATCATAATTGTGCATTTCTGCAATCTTGAGAGTTTATATCACTGCATAATCATTTACTAAAAGTAGATTTAAAGGCAGAGTGGAAAACATCTACATTTTTAATTATTGGATATTGCAGTAAGGACTTAGGTCTGATATCATTGCTTCTTCCATAAAGAAATAGACACTTGAGGTGAATTTTTCTTTCGCAGAAAATGCCTCTTTCTCCATCCAGAAAATTTCTAATTCAAGTTTTTTCAACCAGTATTTATCCCTGAGCTACCTGTGGCTGTTCATACGTTAGTGAGCAGCAACCAAAATCAGCCTCAAATCATAACATTTGTGAAGTTTTCACAAGTACAGTCTCCTCTGCTTGCCCAATTAAGCAGTCCTTTGAGAAATCACAGTTTTGGAGAATTTGACCAACTTTGGCATGGTTACTTTGACCAGCAAAAAAACACATGAATGGCTTCATTTTTTCTCTCCCTAGAGATTAAAAATTGAAGTCTTGTACAAAACAGGTCGAGGCTGGCAAATTTCAATTAGTGAATTGAACTAATTCAAGAGATAATTCATAAAAATAATGGCCCATTGTATGTTTGTTACATAACTTCAGAAGTCAGCAACCAACAATTCTAAACAGTTCCATGGAGTTGTGTTTATACACAAATTAAATCCAGTCTGGCTATACATACAATCCCTATTTGGTGGCTTCATTCAGTATTGTGAATGTTTAAAGCCTGTGTACTAAAACTTGAAGAAACACAATACTCCAGAATGAGAACCATGGATGATAGACATATTTAGAGGGAAAATACTGAATAATAGTTAAATTCAGATACCTCTGTCCACATACTATTCTTCGAAGGAAGGTGTTAATTCTTTACCTAATTTCTCTAGTCTTATTTCAATTCTCTCTCTAAACAGTTCTTGCCATACTCCACATTTCCTGACCAAGTTACATTACACAGTATTTCAAAAGAAGGGGCTAATAAATGACCCAAGAGTGAACGTAAAGACTGCTGTAATATCCTAGTCAAGGACAGTAGTACATCACAGTTACTCATAGATGTCATAGACTCAAAGGTTAGAACAGACCTATATGGTCATCTAGTCTGACCTCCTGCACAGTGCAGGCCACAGAAGTGCAACCATCTCCTTCTGCAATAAGCCTCCAACCTACGACTAAGTTATTAGAGTCCTCAATCATTATTGAAAAACTTTAAGATACAGAGAATCCACCAGCAATTGAGTCATGCCCCATGCTATGGAGGAAGGCAAAAAAACAAAACAAAACAAAACCCAGAGCTTTTGCCAATTTGCCCTGGGGGAATATTCCTTCTCAATCGCAGTATAGTGATCAGTTAAACTCTGATCTTGTGGGCAAGGCTCATCAATCAGACACCCAAGAAAGACTTCTCTGTAATAACTGAGAACTCACCCCATCAATCGTTCTTTTGGATGAGTTGATGATGGATAATCTAATTAAATTAATTTATTCTCCCGGACTAGCTGTGTATTTTAATAGATGTAACTGGGTTGTCTGGATTTTACTGTATCGTTTAGTTTCTCAAAGAGCACCTTACTATAGCTGTGTGGAAAATAGTGTGTATAGATGTATGGATGGGGGGAGATTAGTAGTGGGATTTTTGTTGTCATTGGTGTTTTGTCTTTGTTTTCCATGTGCGGAACATTTCAACAATCTAGCAAAACATTGAAAATTGTCTTTTGGTCAAACACAAAAATTTTCAACCAAAACTTTTTCTGGAAACCAAATGTTTTGATTTAGAAAGCCCCTGGGATGAGTCATGGGAGTCTTCTTTCAGATGCCTCATGCTCCCATTATTCTCTGTGTACCAGACTGCTTGACTGGAGAATGTCTACCATGATTCAGCACAATCTCCCTGGTGGAAAAGGTGTCACAGTGCTCCATGAGAGATGTAGTCTGGCTAGCGAATCAAGTCCACTGAAGAGAATGCCTTTAGGTAGCCTATGAATTACTCTGTACAGGTACTAGGGCGGAATTTCCAAATTAGCTTTTCAGTTTCCAGCTCACTCCCCCCCCCCTTTTTTTTTTCCACCCAAAATTTTGTTTTTTGGTGTTCAGTTTTTCAGTTGTCGTTGACCTGAGATGTTTTTTACAAGAAGATTAATTTATTTTAATCTAATTTTCCATCAAAAAGCAGTTTCAATGGAAAGTTTTCAAGCAGTCCTAGTTAATGTGGCATCCTATTGTAATATTTTTGATGGCAGAACTACAATTTGTTTAGTAGCAAATTGCTTACTAAGAGCACATGGAATTCCCCGCCCACTCCCCCTTTTTTTTCTGGAAAGACAAGCTGGTTAACAGATATTAGAGAGTTCACATCAGAGTGAAAGCAAACAGAAGAACCTATATCTAAGCCATCAGATAATATGTAGCAGTATTTTGGCTGTGATTCAGAACACTTCCAGTGTACATTATTGTGGCACTTCTGTGACCTTTATCTCCTCTAAAAGCTAAAATTAAGATCATTATAAAATTTTTCATGTACTCAGAACACATACGTTAAAATGAGAGCCTTATTCGCTAAGAACTGTATCTGATTCTGTTCCAAGCCTCTGGGCCAAATTATTTCCTGTTGTGCTTTCAGATGAGGAAGGGCTGAAGAGCAGGCAAATGCTGACCAGAATTGGTCAGAAAGTACATATGGCAGGAGAAGAACTTAAATAGTATCATTTCCCCACAAACATGCCCCTTTCTCTGAATGCAGAGTGTTTGGCATAGCCAGGCAGCAAAGTTTGGATCAGGGCAATAATCAGTCTATAAGGGAGGACTGAGAGGTTATTTGTTTTGGCTGTATATACTCTACTTTAACACCCTTCTCCCGTCTTAGAGGATTTTCTCCAGTTGGGTTCAGATGGCCACCAGTCTGTTTACATGGGAATCCCCAGTTGTTCTATTGTCAATTTTGTCTATTCTAAGCACAGAAACTAAGACAATGGTCATATCCTCATCTAGTGAAAAGTTCTTGCTCACACCTTTCTTCCTGCCAAAGGACAGCCATTTAACTAGGTCACATGGTCCACTTGACTTTGACAACACCTGGCTAAATTGTTGCTTTGTCTTTCATTTCTGAGGAACTGGTTTGTGCCTGCTTTTCTAACTTGGAGCATGTTTCTACTTGTAAGCCAGGCAGCCTGTCTTCCGCGGGTTTGGGTGCCTGGCCTCTCTCAGTCCCTCTGCCACTGCCTGCTGGGCAGACGGGTAAGCGGGGTCACCTCAAGCCCCTTGGGCAATGCAGGCCAGTCACTAAACCATCTGTGGCCCCTCGGGCGGGGCAGGCAGGGAAACAAACTGTCTGTGGCCCCTCGGGTGGGGCAGGCAGGGACACAAACCAGTTCCTAAGTCTCCATGGCGGGAAGTCAGGTCTCGGGGCAGGCAGAAGCTTCTGGTTGGGTTCCAGAAGGGCGGAGGCAGGGGGACGCAGGTCCACCTGACTCCACTGCGTCCCAGCCCAGGTCCCTATCCGTGGCAGAGGGGTCTACCATGGGCCCAGTGGGATCTCCACCATGGCACGCCAACTCCAGCTCAGGCCTAACTGAGTCGGGACAGGACTCCAAGTTGCCTGGGCCACTTCCTGCCCCCACCCCTGGTACCTGCTCTGGGCCCTCGTTGCTGTCATCCTTGGGGTAGTTGCCCAGCGGAAGGTCACAAAGTCCCTCAGTGTCGTCGGCCAAGGGCAATTCCTCGAGGTCACAGCCAGCCTCCGGGGTCAAATCATCCTCGTTGGCCAGAGGGAGCTCTTCCAAGTCGCTGGTTGATGGCACAGGGCCGGGGTCCAACGGATTGGCAGTCTTCGGGGGTATGGGCAGATCCAGGAATTCCCCCGGGTTCAGGCTACTGTGTGTCAGGCTTTGACCGGCAGTCCCAGTGGGGTCCAGTTGGGGCCCCAGACTGCAGGCAGGTCTTCGGCTGGACAGTGGTCAGGCTGATGCTGGGAAGGGAGCAGAGAGACACCCTTCCCCTTTGGCTGCCTAGCCCTAACTGAGCACCCAGGCTTCCCTTTTATACTTCCTGTCCCGCTGCCCCCTCCCCCCCCCCGCTTCTGAACTGACGGACAAGCTGCCTCCAGCTCCGCCCACCCAGGGGCAAATGGGCCCGGGTTGTCTATCTCCGAAGGGGGCCACACTCCCTCACTATACTGCTGTACAACATTGCTGTATTTCATAGTCTTGCATACAGTGCTGATATATATCGTTTACCCGGACTATAATGCTCAGTAGATTGAATTTTCAAATGCTACCTCACAAAGCATACATTGTACAAAATTTATCATGGTCTTGAAAAAAGGATGACTATAGGGATATAGGTTGTCACACAATGATAATCTTGTGCTAACCTACAGCAATCATGTGGAACTTCCCATGGAAACTGATGTTGACCATATCAGCATGTCCCTTTGAGAGAGGTGTAGAACAATGGTTCCCAACCTTTTTGGCTCAAGGGCCACAGATATAATTTTTACAACCCTGATGAACCACCAGTCTACCAGTCTATTTGATTAAAATTTAATTGATTAAATTTAAATCGTTTTTCAATTTTAATTAATTAAAATTTAGATAACTAAATTTAAATTCATTTTTAATTAATAGACTGGTGGCTCCTCAGGTTTGTAAAAAATATATTTTTGGCCCTTGAGCCAAAAAGATTTAAAAAAAAATATTTAAAAAAAAAAAAATTAAGGTTTTTTTTTTTTTTTTTAAAGGGTCTGGATGCCCATGAACACCCAGAACCTCCTCCTTACCACTCCCCATTGGTTGGCTCCATTCTGAGTCCCTCCCTGTGCAGGGTGTCCTGCCCTGCTTGGGGACTGGGAGGGGGCACCCCACCAGGCCCTCACCAGGGTAGTGGCTCGCTTGGCCCCGGTGGCCCCAGCCTGGCTCTCACCATAGGGCTCCACTTCTGGCTTCTCCCAGCACAGCCAGCACCTCCCTCCCTCTTGACCAGAGACCCTGCCGCTGCTGCCCGGCCAGACAGAGACCAGTGCCGGAAAGGGGAGGGAGGCAGGTGGCCACAGCCTGGCTTCCAGCTGCGAATCGGGATCGGGGAGCGTGGGCCATTTTAACATGTCCACTTTTAGCATGTGGGCCAGGGGTTGAGAACCCCTGATATAAAGGATACGGGGAGCATAGCTCCGAGAGAGCTGAACTGCCATGGGACTGGAAGCTGAGTGCTGGGAGTTGTGGGAGGAGAGGATTTATCCCTAGATGTAAGGACAGCTGAGAGGTTTGACCATGACCCCAAACTGCAAAATACCTCTAAAAAATCAGTGGATGTGGTTCTGCTCCTACTTACACTGGTGTAGTTCCACTGAATTCAATGACACTCCAGATTTACATATCTCAATGTGAGCACAAAAGCTAGGCTCATGGGTCATATCCTCATCTGGTGAAAACAGGCATAGCTCTGAAGTCAAAGGGGCTTTGCCAGTTTATAGCTAAGATCTATCTCCATATGTTTTAAGCTCAGAGTTTTCTGAATATTTGTTGCCCTCCTATGAGGTTTTTCTGAAGACAGCAATCCATTATCCTTCTTTACCAGAGCAGGATTAGACAACAATAGAACTGATTATTAAAAATATGCTGTTCCAATATATATAGGAATTCTTAAGGGGTGGGCTGGGGAAGCATTCAGATATTGCTATTGTTGCAGACCAGTAAATGGCTTCTTTTTTTTTTAAAAAAAAAATCCACTTTTAATGCATATATACTTCTATTTCTTAAAGGTTGTGTCACATTATTAGCCCAGTTGCAATTCTTTGGGGCATAATTCCCCCCATGCCTTTCAAACATAGTCCTTTTAAGAAAGTTATTAAGAGTAAAGCAAACCAAGATGATTCAGTTATTTACCGTGTTAAATTTATAAAAGAAAAGGAGAAAATAATTATTTCATGTTACTTATACATGGCAAAGAGAGACTTGTCAGCTAATTGCTATGCTGTCAGTCCAATAGCCAGGAACAATTGAGCTGAATCTTGTAGTCAAGCCAGTATAGCTGATCATTTTATTTTACCAGTAGTAGCATTATCAAACTGTGAGCCAGAATCTCATCTCTACTTCTGCTTTCCATGTTTTAACTAGTCTTCGGGCTTTCCCCCCTTCCAATATATGCACACAATTCTACAGGAGTTCCTGTAGCTTTGCTTATATCGGCTATCCCACTGAACAGTACAACTTCTCTGGGTCACTGACCAGCTAGGGAACGTCACTGTCCAAGTGCACCAGCCACTCACCTGAAATCCATCTACTTTGAGGGCCAAACCCTTTCCCCATTCTGGGAATATGGATTTTGATGTTTTGTGAATAAGTTTTGAGGCGGGGTCTGAGTCTTTAAAACTGGAGAGCTGCAAACTGCAATGTTTTGCTTTATTGTTGTCATTGTTCCATAAGCTAGCTGTGTGAGAAAGAAACCTTTTCTTCCAAGAAGAGATATAATTCTCCTAGGGAGGGTCTGGCTGTCATGTGAAATTTTAATGGTGGCCTCTGGGTGCCTTGGCAGAGACCATCAATTTTTCAAGTAATAATAGGTTCATTTACAGGGTATTCAGACAAGTAAGGCAGGAGGCATTACTAAAGGTGTTTAGCAGCACAAGGTTCTATCATTTTACAGGCATATCTTGAGGAATTCATTCCAGAAATTCCCCTGGTACACATTCTCTTTTTTGCTGCCCCAGAGTGCTGTGTCCTTGTTTTTCTTTTCTTTTCTTTTCTGCTTTGAAACTGCACTTAATTTCCATGGAAGGTGCTAAGATTTGATAGCCTGAGACACAAACGGTTTATTTTTTTTCAGGCAGTGAGTACAACCCAGGATGTGCCAATGAAAACTTCACCATATTATTCTCCTGCCACTGTGCTAGATCTGAGGACTTTTCTCTAGAGGCTCAAAAGATTATTGCTTGCTTACCATGCCCAAACAATTCTTGGCAATTTTAAAAGTGATGCCAGCTATGTTACCATTTTGCATGGTGTTTGTTTTTATGCATCCATTAATATTTTGGCTGAGACTGCTAACCCACTGCATATAGGGTATTGAATATCTAGAAAAATAATGAACTTTTTTTCTCAAACATCAAACCTCTTTATGAAGAATGTACTACGTAGTAAGTATATATATAGAAAGATGCACTGTTAAGTACTCAAAAATGAGGAAATACCAGCTAAGGGATGCAAATCCAGCATTAACTCAGGCCCCCTTTTGTGTATGCATGATGATAGCCTAGTTATATAAGAATGTGTCAATTATCAAATTTGTTAGTGTCAATTCTCACAATTTCCCCACATCATTAGATCCACATATATAGCATCTTCTAATCTTTTCCCCAAATTTATATGCTTACACTAATTTCAATATCAATGTACCTTGATACCTTTTAACAGAGTAATAAAATAAATCTTTCCTTATCTATATGAAATACTGACCAGTATTGTCAGCATCAATGTGCTGATTCTTTTCAGCCCTCATTACATCCTGAGGATGAGAGGAAAAGGAGCAAACAACAAAGCTATATCACCCACAAATATGCAGTAGTTCAAATAAATCAAAATAGGAAGGGGTGACCCAAAACTGAGTGTATCTTAAAGGTTCAGAAAACAGATGACAAATTAAAGGAACCCAACAGTTTTACAATCTCATTATGGGAGAGTCCGACTCCTAGTTTTCTGGAGTGCTTGGAATAGTTAAAATTCCCTCCTTTGCACATTCCAGGGGTTGCATAGCTATTCACTGGCTCTTATTCAGGGCAGATGACATTGTTAAAAATCAAACTCTAAGGGATCCAAGCATTCTTCTTCGAGTGATGTCCCCGTGGGGCTCCACATTAGGAGTAGGTGCATCCTCGTGCTGCGGATCGGAGCTCTTTTAGCATTTGTTATCACAGTTGCGCGCGTGCAGAAGGTGCCTCGCGACGGCCCCAGCGCGACTTCGGCAGCGCACGACCCCCTACTGTCAGTTCCTTTTCTATCACCCTCGGCGGTGGGCAGAGCTTTAGGGCACTCAGCCCCTCTTTCTCCTTAGACCTGAAAACGGTCAGAAAATAGATAGATTAGAAAATTAGTTATTTGGTCAGCCTACTTAATTTTTTCAGTTATTTACCTTAAGTTTAAAAAAAAAGAAAAGTGGTGGCTTTTGCCGCGGCTTTTCCGACCATTTCCTTCTGAAGCCACTACTAGTTTCTTAGTTAGTTAGGACTCAGTTTTTTCTGCTGTTTTTGTCTCTTCCTTCTATTTAATCAGTCTCTACAGGGAAATGCTGGACTCTCTGGGTTTCAAGAGATGCTCAACCTTCAACGAAGCTATCCCCGTCTCAGATGGGCACTCTCAATGCATCCGCTGCTTGGGAGAAACACACGTCCCTCAGAAGTGTACCCACTGCACCAACCTCAGTGCTAGGGTGCGAAAAGACAGTGACCTGAGGATCAAACTCCTCCTAATGGAGAAGTCCCTGAGACCATCCTCCGACCTGGATCCAGAGCACCAAAAAGCAACTCAGGACCACAGGAGGAGAACATCCTCCCCAGCCAGATCTACAACTTCAAACAGAGGACGCTCACCTAACAAGAGATCCCCTAAAGGCAATACCCAAGAGGCTTTAGGTTCCTCAGGTAAAAGCCCTGCCAGGGAAGCGAAGGACCCAAAGTATGCCTCGCAGGAGTCGAGCTCAGCCAGTGAAAACTCCTCCGCTGCTCCAGCACCGAAGAAATCAATGGTGCGGCAGGAGCAGGAACAAGAACCACCAGCACTGGTGGCACCGCACCCAGCACCGACAGCCCAGTCAGCACAGCTGCAGTCACTGACAGCTCAAACTGTTACGGCACCATCAGATTGTCACACTCTCCAAGCAGGGCTCTGATGACTGCCCCTTCATCTGATTGGCACTGTAAGAAAACACAGAAACAGTGCCACCTATCGCCTCCTCACTCACATAGCTACAGATCTCCAGCACATTCACAACTGTCACCGCCTGACTCCCCCTGGTACTCGCATGCAGACATGGAGGACGAAGCCCATTTCTCCTCTGAACACTCATCACCAACAAGAGCATATACAGAACATAGACATTATACATCAAGATGCCATTATGACCACCATTCATGCTTCGCTCCTCCTTACTGTTACCCACACAGGGCATATCACAGAGGAAGGAGAGAAAGAGACACATATTCTCCTTACTACAGAGGATATCACAGACCACACAGAGAAAGATTCACTACAAATAAACCTCCCACTGAAGCTCCATCAATTCTGTCACCAGGACCCTCTCAATTTACACAAGAATGGAGCAGGAGCATCTCACCAGCCCTGGACTCAAACTCACCAAATGAAGGTGTAATTCTTTCCACTTCTAACCACACTGATGACCCAAAACAGTTCAATGAACCATTCAAAAGAGTGGCACATGAATTAGAAATCCCACTCAAAGAAGTAAGTTAGTCACAGCATAAATTACTCAAAATACTGCACAAGACGACTTCAACCAAGATAGCAATCCCTATGGATGATGCTCTTATGGACCCAGCAAATATTATATAGCAAACGCCAGCCTCAATTCCCCCTACGAACAAATGCAATTACAGAAAATATTACATACCACCAAAGGACATGGTATTTCTGTTCACTCACCCGCCACCAAACTCCCTCACCATAGATGCATCAAACCAAAGGAACAAATAACCTGCTTTCAAATCCACTCCGCAGGACAAGGACTGGAAACAACTTGACCTGTTGGGAAGAAAGGTCTGCTTCTCAGCAACATTACTGAGAGTAGCAAAGTACTCAGCATTACTGTTGAATAATAATCACACCATGTATGACAAACTATAGGAATTTACTACAGATTTACCTGATAAGAAAAAAGAACAATATAAATCACTACTTACCGAAGGACAGCTTGTATCTCCAACATCCCTACAAGCATCTCTTGATGTCACAGATACAGCAGCTAGAACCCAGCAGCTGGCATTGTAATGAGAAGAAATCAATGCAGCCGCACTGCCCTGAGACCTGCAAAATAAAATAGAAGATTTACCATTCGACAAAAAGCAACTTTTCTCAGAGAAAACAGACTAAGCATTACACTCCACGAAAGAATCCAGAGCCACCCTATGTACTCTAGGCTTATATACACCATATTTCAAAAGGAAACAAGCATGCTTCAACCTTATCAAAGAAGATATCGGACGCAATATCAACCAAGACAATACGACTACCAGCAAAGAGGCAGACAACAGGGTTACAAACGCAAACAACCACCGCAGCCTTCCTCAGCTTCACAACCATCTACATCAAAACCCCAGTTTTGATGTATTGGTTGAGGCACTGAGACCTCTTCATCGCTGTATAACACCAAATCGGAACACGAATTTCGAATTTTGACTCAGACACTTCCACCATGTCTGGTCCTCAATCACCAACAACAGATAGGTCATGGAAATCATCAGAAACAGTTACTCAATTCCATTTGTAACCATAACTCCCACATATGCCCCTTCCCCATCCCTATTCAGGGACATTCCTCATGTACAAGTCCTTCACCAAGAAATCAATCAACTACTGGAAATAGGAGCAATAGAACCTGTTTCAAAGCAGTACAGAGGCAGAGGCTTCTAGTCACGCTATTTCATAATCCAAAAGAAAACAGGAGGTTGGAGACCCATTCTGGATCTAAGACCACTCAACAGATTCATGAAACAACAAAGATTTAGAAGGGTGCCACTGATCACCATAATTCCCATGCTACAACGAGGAGATTTGTTCTCATCCCTCTACTTCAAGGATGCCTATTTTCATGTCACTCCTCACCCCTCCCACAGACATTTCCTACGATTTACAGTAGCAGGACAATACTACCAATACAAAGTACAACCGTTCAGACTATCCATGGCCTCACGAGTATTTTCCACAATATTATCAGTCGTCACAGCATTCCTACAAACAAAAGAATTACAATATTCCCATATCTCGATGACGGTCTCATCACAGCACGATCAAAACAAAGCACCATAACAGCAACATAATTCACCAAAAATCTATTCCAACACATGGGCTTCAAGATAAATATGGAAAAATCCACTCTGGGCCCTACACAGGAACTCGACTTTATAGAAGCACATCTATGCTCCACAACTGCAAAAGCCTCTCTTCCCAAACCTCGATTCTCAGCAGTACAAGACCTGATCTCAATGTTAAGAATAGTTCCTTGTGTCTCAGTGCCAAGCAATCCTTCAACTTATCAGGCACATGGCTGCCACCACATCAGTAGTAATGCACTTCAGACGCCACATGAGGTCCATTCAGTCATCAACAAAAAACTTATAATTCCTCCCAAGATCAAAGATTCACTACATTGGTGGACTGTAGAAAACCACATCATGAGCAGAGTGCCATTTACACCACCACAACCGACCATCTTGATCAGCATGGATGCATCCCTACTAGGATGGGGAGCATGTCTAGACAAACACATTGCACAGGAAGGATGGTCAAAGACAGAATTCACCCTCCACATCAAAGTCCTAGAATTGAGGGCTGTGAGAAATGCATGCAAGCACTTCCTGCTATTCATAAAAGGAAAAATAATGACAATGTAGCATGCATGTTCTATAGAAACTGGCAAAGAGGAGCACGATCCCTCTCCTTATGGGCTGAAGCCGTCGAGCTCTGGAATTGGTGCATAAACCACTCAATACACATAGCAGCAGCCTACATACCAGGCAAGGAGAACACAACTGCACACACACTAAGCAGGTTCTTCCTGCACAACCACAAGTGCCAAATCAACGATGTCCAACTAAAAGACATATTTGCATGATGGGGCACCCCATCAATTGACCTATTCGCCACCCAGGAAAACAGGAAACTCCACAAATTCTGTTCAAGAGCAGGCACAGGTCCAAAACCATTCGGATATGCCTTCCACCTCTAATGGACACAGGGACTGCTTTATGCTTTCCCACCAATTCCTCTCATTCCCAAAGTAATTCAGAAAATAAAAAGGGATCAAGAAAAAATAATTCTCATTGCCCCTTTATGGCCGAGACAACCATGGTTCTCAGAGCTGTTTCACCTATCAGTGCACAAACCAATAACACTCGATCTGACGCCGGACTTATTAATACAGAATCACGGGCATCTTCGCCACCCAGAAATCTACAAATTGCACCTGACATCATGGCTTCCAATTGGTTCCACAAAACAGAACTAGAGTACTCAGAAGCAGTCCAGCACATTCTATTAAACAGCAGAAAACCTTCCACCAGAAAAACCTATCTGCAGAAATGGAAAAGGTTCCAGTTGTGATGCATAAACAGAAGCATTCCACCAAAATCCTCCTCAATTCCAAACATCCTTGAATACCTCTTGGAGTTAAAATAGACCAATCTATCAACCAGCTCAATCAGAGTTCACCTCGCAGGGATCTCCACCTCTCATGATGCAGTTAACAACGTCTCATCTTTCAATCACCCAACAGTGAAGAGATTCCTAACAGGACTGCAGAGGTTATATCCAGATATCAAACCCCCAGTCATTCCATGGGACCTAAACGTGGTGTTATGAACAGTCATGAAACACCCGTTCGAACCACTAGCGTCATGCTCACTCTGCTATATGTCCATGAAGGTATTCTTCCTTATAGCAATCATGTCAACTAGAAGGGTCGGGGAGCTCAACACCCGCATGGCAGACACACCTTTCACCACTTTTTACAAAGATAATGTCACACGGGCTATGTCTACACTAGAAAAGTTAAGTCAACTTTATTAAGTCGACTTAACTTTTCTAATGTAGACATAATCCCTTTTCGACCTTATTATGTTGACTTAATGCTTTAAGTCAACTTAATAAGGTCGACGTAGGTGCTAATCCCTGTCCACACTAGCTTAAGTCAACCTGATAAGATCAATTTAAGCGTTAAGTTGACCTAAAATGAGGTGTTATTAAGTTGACTTAATTTTTCCTTAAGTTGACTTAAGGAAATCCCAGTGTGGATGTGGAGTAGTTTAGGTCAACTTAAGCCTCCTTAAGGCGACCTAACTTGAAAGTGCAGATGCACCCACTGAGACCTCACCCCAGTTTCCACCCGAAAATAGTATCACACTTCCACATTAACGAACCCATACACCTACCTACCTTTTATCTGAAAGCACATAAATCATCACAGGAAGCAGCACTACACACTCTGCATGTCAGACGTGCCTTATCTTTTTACCTAGAAAGGACAAAAACATTTAGGAAAACCAACAAACTGTTCTTATCCATCACAGAACGCTCTAAGGGCGAGTCCATATCAAACCAGAAGCTATCAAAATGGATAAAAGACTGCATTCATATATGCTGTGACCTTAATCGACAGCAACCCTCACAAGGATTTAGAACACATTCCACGAGAGCGGTATCCATTACAACCGCTTTCTTAAAGAACATAAACATCATTGATATATGCAAGGGCGCAACTTGGTCATCGATACACACCTTTACTAACCATTATGCTATAGATAAAGCATCTGCAAAAGACGCAAATGTAGGTCAGGCAGTACTCTCCTCAATATACCGAAGTTGCACGTCCAATGGCAGATAACTGCTACATAGTCATCTAATGTGGAACACCACAGGGACATCACTTGAAGAAGAAAAAGCTCACTTTCATTTTGATCTGATCAGACACACATTTACTTAACTTTAGCCTCATTTGATTTTCTTGGTTTTATACCAACTTATGGTGCTAGATTTGTGTTTCTATATCTACTGGATAACAGTGCTTTGACACTTTTCACATTTGCTTAACTAAGACTATTTAAAATAATATTATAGACCCCAATTTTTCAAAGAGATACAAACACTTAACTTTAACTACATTGAAGTCAATTTGCTGCATCAGTTTCTTGTTTTTTTCCAATATGCTTTATTTCCAATACTCCTCCATCATTATTAAACTGTCCTTCGTTAATGCAATTGCTCAATCACACTTTGTTTGTTTATGAAATATACCCAAAGACTAAATAACCCATGTCAGTTTGGTAGCATGTTAATAAACCTATCTCTGAAGAGCAATCCCCTCTGTGATGTCATTTTATGAAGGTGTACTCTCCAAAGTTAGATCTCTAAAACCATCCTTTTCTGCCCTCATTGTTTACCAGTGAAAGAAACACTCTATAAGATTTGAAACTTGATTGAACCAATTAGCTTTTTACCTGTTTTTTTGGGTATGATAACATGCCACTGGTCTATGGTCTGAATCCACCATGCATTCCAAGTCATGGATGAAAGTTCAAGGGATGTAGGTAACTATAGTGATCAGTAAATTTTCAGTGTAGGTAGTGTTAACCTGTTTCTTTTGTTCTGGGTATAAGTCTTCCAGGTAGTAAGGGGTGTGACATCATTGGCTAGGTTTGTACAAGGATAAATAGGTTTCTGAGGGCAATACCTTTTCTGTTGCTTTAAGGAAGCAATTGTATGTCCTAATACTGAGTTTTCCTATCGATTTATGTCAAAATTTACTTCAGCATATGCAAGGAGTTGTGGATACTTATGATAAGTGAACAAGATTATGGCATAGGCCAGTTTAGGCTATATCAGTCTTATCATACTTGTGTTTAATGTTGTTGGTGCTTAATACATACTTATATGTAGTGTAGATAATACTTTGTATTAATATGATCTATTTATATGAAAGTCAGCAAATGTTGACTGAGCAAGAATTCAGCTATAAGAGCTGATTCCTGAGAGTTGCTAAGTGGTTTTCGCTTTCTCTTATAGAAACAGAAGTTAAGGACACTCAGTGACTTTGCAGGATCAGACACTGAGGGTGCAGCAAAAAATCTTTTGTCCTTTCATTTTCCCCATCCTGCATGAATCCTTTTGAACCAGATTCTCAACTGATGTAAATCAGTAAAGCCCCAGTATAGGCAGCAGAGTTAAGTCAATGTACAATACCATAAGATCTGTTGCTAGAAGAAAACATATCTCACTTAGACACTCCTGGGATTTTGGATGGTTGGTTTAATTTTGTTTGAAATTCTCAGGATACAAATCCAACTCATCCAATAAATAGTAAAAGGATAGGTACATTCATCCCGGTGTAATTTCAGTGACTTGAGTAGACTGACCCTAGGTTTGAATTAAGCATTTATGTAATATAAGCACAATCTTTTTACTACCATGGCTTCACCTTCTGTGTTAAGATTAAAATATCACAGTGTATGCCTCCAGAATTCATTTAATGTTTTAAAGACTATTAATGAGGTTGAGTTCAGGGCCGTACCTTGGGGGGAGTGGGGCCCTGGGCCAATTGGCCTAGGTGGGCTCCCACCCCCATGCTGCAGGGGAGCGTGGCGGGCTCACTGCCCCTCTCTGCCCCCCAGGGAACCAGCTCTGGAGGCCGAGGCCGCCGGCGGGGGGAGCCGGCCCCAGCCCCAGCCTGGGAGGCCGAGGCCACAGGCATGGGGAACTGGCCCCGGCCCTGGCAGCTGAGGCCGCAGGTGGGGGGAGCCGGCTGCATGCGGCCGTGTGGGGCAGGTCGGCTGAGAGACCGAGCCCCACACATGGGCTCCACCCCTGGGCCTGCCTGCTCTGCCCTGGGGGCGGGGAAGGCTGGCCCAGGGGCCAGATACAGTGCTCCCGGCCCACCACGTTGCCTTCAACTCACTGCTGACAGCAGCGGGGAGCAGGAGGAAGCATGGCCATGGGGAGAGAAGGGGCGCCGCAGTGCGGGGCCCAAGTAACCGTGGGGCCTGGGGCAATCGCCCCGTTTCCCCCCCCCCCTCCCCGGGACGGTCCTGGTTGAGTACAGTCAGCCCCCTGATACTTGACCAGAACATGATTCTTTATGCACAGTACAGATGGGCTCACACGTTTATATTCTCTTACTCATTTCTATTTTTCATCAAACTAGAGATGTCTCTGACCAGATCATGGAATGTTCTGTGCACCTTCTATTACTATGGAAGAATTCTTATTAAAGTAGATGAATGCTGACAGTATTCACAGTTCTCATAATTAGGCTGTAAAAGCACAACTATGAAAACTATTTTTCATTGTGGTCCCCCCTCCTATCCTTCCCCCAAGTAAAAAATGCACAGATATTTCAAGCAAATGGTGTTTACATAAGTGAGAGTAATTTGTACGGTGTTTTTTCTCTTAGTGTTCCTAAATAGTTATTATTGCTTTTAGGTTGCTACAAAGCCTGTATAGTTTGTTAATAAAAAGAATAGCACGTAACCTCTCACTGGATTATGCAGAGATCAAATTAGCAAATCAGTGTTTCTGGTCCCAAAAGCAGACCACTGGAACCATTTGACTTCTTCTCACTGCTCCAAGCACAGCATATACCAATAGTAGTGGATCAGAATGTACCATGTTTTGGAGGATGGTTTGATTGACAAAAGGAACTCTATGATGCACAGAATCCAGTCCAAGCTTTTTTCTAGGCACCACTGATCCATGGTCTATTCTCAGGTCTGCTCAGCCAACACTGTATGAGCTCTTTTTCTAAGCTACCCCTATTTTTCTTCTCTACCGCTCAGTGTTTCAGAGAGTCAATAAAACATATTTAACATTTCCCAGCAAAACTATCACCTACTACCAGTGTGGATCTTTCAGGCATTCTCTGCTGCTTGTCCATTACAGACTTGTTCTATTAGGGCTTTATCTACACTACAAGTTTTACCGGAATAAGTTGACTTTTTGCGGTAAAACAAACCCTGCATACACACTTCAATGCCCATTTTATCGGTAAAACTGCCTTGTTTTACCAATAAAATAACCGCACCTGTGAGAGAGGTATAATGTCTTTTCTGGTATTATTAAACCAGTAAAGAGTCAGTATGGAAGCAGAAGAGGTTTTTTTTCCGTGTTACTCTGCCTCTAGAAATGTCCCAGAATGCTCGGGGCTCCTGTTTCCTGTGGCAGCAGGGCTGCTGGGGGCCCCATGCACAGTGCCTGGGTCCCCAGTAAGAGTGGGGAGCCGTGGGGAGCCTGTGGGCTCTCTGCTGGGAGCTGAGAGGTTGACTTTTCAGCTGCCCCACACTGCCTCCATTGTCAATGGAAATGGTCCTAGTGAGGACGCACTCCACCGACAGAAGGCTGTATGTACACTACCCACCACTATAATTTATAGCAGTTCTGGTAGAACTCTGTAGTGTACACGTATCATAGAGCTACAGCCTTTTATCTTTCAGTTGCTCTTGTTTGAAATGATAACACAACATTTTATGGTTTCATTCCTTTCTTAGATGCAGATACCAAGCACTTATTTATGTATAACCCCATTGTATTAGAGATCATATTTTTTCTAATGTATTTTCCTTTTTTCAGTCCTTTTAGATTCAGATATCCTGGTTTACTTTTTTCCTTTATGAATTTAAGGACATTTTGATTCTGAATGCTCTGGATTCAGCAGAAAGATTTTGTTTTCCAAGCTTGATGCCAAGAAATAGGAATTCTTTCTCATATCAATTCTCTCATTCTTTTCAGAATGACTGTTTCTTTTTTAACCTCACTTACTAGTAGTCAATCAAACTCTCATATCTTTCCCATCTGCATCAAATGCAGGGGATTGCTCTGCTGTATGTTTAAAGGTAGAGAGTCATAACAATTTATTTTACCTAAAAAATGACTACAAAGCATAACCTCTATGGATTAAAGTATCCATTGCATTTTGTAGATATCATCTTACTGTGAATGCTTTCTTCATTCCTCTTCCACCAAACAGAGAGAAAATAAGTGTTCCTACAACTGAACACAACTGAAAAATGTCCCTGTGTTCTTGAAGCAAAAGAGAGACAGTGGTTAAAACCTCAGCTGGTATAAATTGACATTGTTCCAGTAGAGTCAACATAGTCACATTGGTGCAGATTTCTCTAATATGGAGGAACATGGTGGCTTTTTCCCCACCATTTGTTTTATTAGAAATCTCTCCTGACAGTGAGGTGAATTGGCTGATTTAGTTTTGGAAGAGCTGACCACATCAGAACAAAAGACCAACGCCTGGATATTTTTGAAGGATTTATTTAGGCATTGCTTCACTCAGCATTGCAAAGCTAAGGCCTTGTACACACTGCAAAGTTATTGCGCGATAACGCTCGTTATTGCGCAATAACAGGCACAGCGTCCACACACAAATCCATGTTGTTGCGCGGTAACAGCCGTCTTACCACGCAACATGTAAACCACCAAAACGAGGGTGGGAGCGGCTACCGCGGAACAACTGTTCCGTGATAGTTCGTGTGTGTACGGTTGCCGCGCAATATGAAACCTCCAGAAATGTCCCAGAATTCCAATTCCATCCCTTCTGCACTTCCTTCTGCACTCTGTGGCTGTGATGTGACTGTAGCCGCCCTCCTATCATTCCCGGGAATTTTTGAATTCTTCACTCTTCCTGTTTGCTCGGCGTGGAGTGCAGCTGCAGCTGTGTACTCCAAGAGCAATGGCGGCTCAATGCAGCAAACGTGCTCCAGTCTGGACCACAGCTGAGGTGCTTGATCTCATAGGCATCTGGGGAGAGTTTGCTGTGCAGGCACAGTTACATGGCAGCTGGCGGAATTTCGATATTTTTGGCCAGATTTCTCGGGCCATGGCAGAGAAGGGATACAAGAAAGACACTCTTCAGTGCAGGTCGAAGGTGAAGGAATTGCGGATTACGTACCACAGAGCCAGAGAGGCAAACCGGCGCTCCGGCTCAGCACCGGCTACATGCCGATTTTACAAGGAGCTGGAAGCAATCACAACCACCCCACAAGCTCCTGTGTACGTCAGCACCCCCTGATGAAAAGGATACTGGAGCAGACGGTGACGAGCAATTCGTCGATGAGGACGTGGAGGTGGAGGATGACCTGGAGGATGAAAGCGGTGCAGCCGACCTAGGGAGCCAGGATCTGTTCTCCATGCCACCTGACACGTGCTGCCCAGATTCCTTCTCCATACTGTCTTTGGATGCAGCAGAGGGGAGCTCTGGTAAGTTTCATCAGAAGTGGCTTCTATGCTAACTGGATAAGCTTTGCGGGCAAATGAAGAGTGGGCGGGAAATAGGCGTTTTGAGTTTCATCCTTTCTTTTCTTTTTTGGATGGGGGGGTCTACTCCGCATTACATGAACAGTGCATCAATGCATGCTGTAATTGTCAAGAAATCCTCTCCATTGAGATCACTGAAGGTGTCCTTGATATACTTCCACAGCCTCCTAGTTAAATTCAATGGGAGAGCAACTGTTTCCCCTCCCCCATAGAGGGATACTCTCCCTCGCCAGTTGCAAAGCACAGCAGTGGGAACCATGGCTGTGCACAAGCCTGCTGCGTACGGTCCTGGCTGAAAACCAGTGACATGCAGGATATGCATTCTGGCTTGCAGAGGCACTCTAAGCAGCGAGATATCGGCTTCCATGGCAGTGCTGTATGTGAGCTAATCACCCAAAGCACTGCAAATAGTTCACGGAGCTGTGTGTCTTGTCTCGGCAACCCGAACCTCCCTTTGCAAAAGCCCTTTCAGTCCCCGGCAATGCCCTGTCCCATGGGCACAGCGGAATGTGGCGAGAGAGCATATTACCGGCTCCTTAACCAAAGTGAGAACAATAGCACTACTTATGATGTTTCATTTTTCCTTAGAAATGACCTTCGCCGGTCGGTGGTCTACGCCAGCTGACCAGCTGAGACAGATAAGGAGGAGGCCTCGCAGGAGCAAGGAGGATATCTTCCAGGAGCTGATGCAGTCCAACGAGGCATCAGCAAGGGAGACTAGACAATGGAGGCAGGAGTGCTGGCAGGAGCACAAAGAAAACAATGTGAAGAGGCAGAAGCAGAAGGATGCCCTCATAAGCATCCTACAGGAGCAGACCCAACTGCTGAAGACCATGGTTGGTCTGCAGACCCAGCTGCTCCAGGCTCGCCCCCCCCCCTGCAGCCACAGCAACACTTTCTGTCCCCCATGCCCCATTCTCCCTCAAAGCAGTTCTTTGAAGCCCAGGGCCCCTCCTGGTACAATGTTACATCCACTCCGGCACCAAGCTATGGCATTGAGACACACACCTACACGCATCTATAGCCCCTTTTGCAGGCACTGCTTACTGTAAATATTTAATGTTTTATAATAATAAAATTGAATCACTTGAACTTTGCACAGTGTCTTTATTGATACACAATAAGATTAGTTGTTGCATGTTTAGTATTCACTCATTCGAGCATAGTACAATACATACCCACCGGCACTGTACCCCCACCCCCCAATCAGCACCCAATAGCGCTTGGGAACACTACTGCATAGTGATGCAATGCGTCCTATGAGTCCTCATCACTAAAATGCACCCTAAGTGCCTCCCTTATGCGGACGGCTCTCAGCTGTGCCCCCCTATACTCCTAGTGGCTGGCTGCTGGAAGGCAAACTCTAGCCACTCAGCCTCCATGTCCCATGAAGGGGGAAATTTCTCTCCCCTATTTTCACAGAGGTTATGCAGGACACAGCACGCCGCAATGACGGCTGGAATGTTGTCCTCATTTAAGTCTAGCCTCCCGTACAAACAGCGCCAGCGGCCTTTTAAGCGCCCAAAAGCGCACTCTACGGTCATTCGGCACCGGCTTAACCGGTAATTGAAGCGCTCCTTGCTGGGATCCAAATTTCCAGTATAGGGCTTCATGAGCCACGGCATCAGTGGGTAGGCTGGGTCTCCTATGATGACTATGGGCATCTCCACATCCCCAACAGTAATTTTATCATCGTGGAAGAAGGTCCCTGCCTGCAACTTCCGGTACAGGCCCGTGTTCCGGAAAATGCGAGCATCATGCACCTTACCCATCCACCCCGAATTTATGTTCGTGAAACGCCCCCTGTGATCCACGAGTGCCTGAAGCACCATGGAGAAGTAGCCCTTCCTATTAATATACTCAGTCGCAAGATGCTCCGGAGCTAGAATAGGGATGTGTGTGCCGTTTATTGCCCCTCCACAGTTCGGGAATCCCATGGCCGCGTATCCATCGACGATCTCCTGCACGTTGCCCAACGTCACGGTCCTCCGGAGCAGAACACGATTAATGGCTCTGCACACTTGTGAAAGTGCTAACCCGACGGTCGACCTGCCAACTCCAAACTGATTCGCAACCGAGTGGTAGCAGTCTGGAGTCGCCATTTTCCACAGCGTGATTGCGACATGCTTCTCCACGGTGAGGGCGGCCCTCATTTTGGTGTCCTTGCGTCGCAGGGCAGGGGCTACCTCCTCACACAGTTCCATGAATGTGGCTTTCCGCATTCGAAAGTCCTGTAGCCACTGGTCATCATCCCACACCTGCAAAGCGATGCAGTCCCACCACTCGGTGCTTGTCTCTCGTGACCAGAACCGGCGGTGCACCGTGTGCAGATGCTCTGTGAAGGAGCTCAGCAATGCGGTGCTGTTGTTCTGCATGGCAGTCACCAGCCCAGGGTCATCCGAATCCTGCTTTGATTCAGAGCTGAACGCATACTGTGCCACCAGCCGAGATGTATTCATTATGCTGAAGGCGACAGTCGAGATCAGACCTGGATCCATGTTGCTGCAAAAGGACTTCCGGGAAGCAATGCGCTACTGTTGAAAATGGGCGCGAGTTGCTAGTAGCAACTCTCGTGATGCAAGGGGAACAGAATGCACCATGGGAAACCGAGACTTTACCCATGGTGCTCAGCACTACTCTCCTTCTACCCAGGATTCTTAGCGCCAAATCAGGATGGATGGAACTGTGGAATAGGTTCCCACAATTCAATTGGGTTTCTTGTGAAATTGCGAATTGCAGGGGGGGGCTCTGTTCCGTCACAAGCGGCAGAGTGTGTACATGATCCTGCGCTACGAAAACCACGTGACTTTTAAAGCGCAACGGGCTTGTTGCGCGATTATTCCTGTAGTGTGTACATGGCCTAAGACCCAGCTTTTTGAAAATGAGTCAATGGGATTTAGTTTGAAAATGGGACTCAACAACTCATAACCACCTTTAAATATATGGGCCCAATTTCAGTGAGTCAAGGACTAAGGACCTAATCCAGTGCTTAATTAAGTCAGTTACACTACTCGCATGAATGGACATAAATGCTTTTCTGAATACGTATGCTTTCCAAAACAGGGACTTAATGAGGAATATTCTGTTCCATATTCAGGAATATTCTATTCCATATTTCTACGGAAATGTGACATACTGGTATGAAACTGTTTTAAGTGAAATAAGGAAGAAGCCTTTCATCTGATTCACATCTTAGTTTTTTAATTTGTTTGTTTTTACTTTCTCTTGTTTCTTGTTTTGAAAAATTCTCTCAAAACTTGGTGATGTAATTTGTTATATAATTACTAGATTTATAAAACCTTTAATTATGAATTTGCACTTAACATCTCAGGAAGTCCTAAATTGTATTGTAAGAAAAAAACAGCTAAATTTCTAAGTGCAAAGCTCTGGAATTTATTTAGTCTTTTCCTCCTATTACGATGATTTTTTCAGTTAAACAGTTATTACAGCAATGAATCATACTGAGAATTTTTTGTATCCAATCATAAGCTAGACAGATAAGCTCAATTGTATTACTTTTATAGACAGATGTAGAATTGTCTATTGGAACCCATTTCTTCAGGTTAATTTAAAAAAATTAACAGGGGTAATGCATGGAGGTGAAGCACACATAGGGTCATATGCCCCACCCCCTTTCCTCCTCAGTTTTCTGCCAAGGTTTATAATTTTATTCTGTGGTGTGTAGGTTCAAAATACATGCACCCCCCACCATGAACAGTTATGGTCTTTACAGTAACTTTTGGTTTTTACAGTAACTCTGGTCTTTACAGAAACTTTAAAAAAAAGGCATTGTTCTCTAATTATTGTCTTGCATTTCTTAAAAGAAAGCACTATGCCATAGTACAGGATTATGTTTTAAGATCTTTTATACCTATTAAATTGGAAGATAGGAGATGACACAAAAAATTTACATTACGCTTCATGATATGCACATTAAAAATATTAAGAACCATAGGCCACTCCCTATCCTAGTTCTTAAAACCAGAATGAGCAGAAATTAAGAGATTACCTGCACTAATCAAATAGTATATGTATCTCTTCCCTCTCATATTTATGTATCTGCTTATATTACCATCACCTCTCATCAACTCTTTTCCCTAGTACTTCCCCTCTCCCTTTTCCCATCTATTGGCCATCATTTACAAAGTCAATATTTTACCAAGAATTACTACAGCATAGTGTCTGACCTTGTGTATCTTTTTTTCCCCTCTTACAAAGCTCTATGGAATCTCAGATATCATTACATGGGAAATGTTGGTTGATTTTTATAATGATGGCCACTGTATTATATTACCCTCTTTAACCTTCCTCTTTTTATCAAGGAGTTGTAAAGAATTTTTTCCCCATTTCCCACAACCAGGGGCTTAATGTAGTGTCATCACATCCTGTCATTCTTGTACCACATGATTATGCCCCTCATGGACTAGGGACACTGTGCATCTCTCAGGAGACTCTCAGCATGTTGTACCATGAGGCAGTTGAGCCTGAGAGAAGCCCAGTTTCCTACAGCTGAGTGAGAGCCTTATTTCCCTCATGGCAGCTTTACTTCCATCTTCGCTTGACCCCAGAATGTGCCTGCATTGGGAATATGTAGTTATAGAATTTCATCATTTTAGGAAGAGGGAGTTAACGCTTTCTCTGCCAACAACTGCCTGGGGTGTGTGCACCGTTACAAACTCTGCACAAGCAAGAAGAATCCACCCTAGAAAGAAAGGGACAAAAAGCCCCATCAAGAACAAGATCAAAGTCACATCTTCCATTAACTGATGACTCATGGTCATACAGTGCCCTGAGGCAATGTGACACAGCAAGAACCATGGATAAAAGATGGGTGAGACCGCATTGCTTTGGGTAATGTACACAGCATCCAAGAATGCTGGTGCACAGCTGTGTGCCCAACAGAGACCCCGCTCTTCCTCATGCCCAGCTTCCCTGGCCAGGTAGCTGCCATGAGCAGCGAACACCAACCATGAACTCAAGCTACGATCACAAGCATAATCGTGTTTTCCTCACAATGAATGTGGCATATTGCCTTGTGCCCCTGAATTAGATCCTGCTAATTTTTCCTTTTCTAGTACAACAACAGGACTTACTTATTAAGCAGTGGGAACATTTATATAAGAAAAGAGCAATTGCAATGTGCTATGGGATTCAAACCATGTTTAATGTATGTAGAATGTGGACACGAGGAAGCCTTGCTAATCAGTTTCTCAACACACTGTGACAATATCTGGATTTAGGCAGTGGTATTGCTGGTGCTAGGCACATGCCTCGAGTCCCAGTGCAAGTGCCCTGAGTCTGCCAGGGACCTGGGGCCCGGCTGCTGGTGGCCGCCCAATCCAGCCCTGATCAGGACAGGGGATGGTCTGATCTGGCCCAGACTGGGTCTGGGGACCTGAGGCCTGGCCGCTGTCAGGCGGTGGCAGGA
>ML685886.1:902456-934889 GCA_007922175.1 Pelusios castaneus | reverse complement strand
GGGGGGGGGAACTCAAACACAAGAAAGTAGTTTAAAAACATAACTCCATTTCCTCCAGTCACCCTCCACCTCCTGCTTAACAACAAACAAGAAAACCATATTTCAAAGCACAGAATAAATTTTAGGCACATCATATGGTCTGCAGAATTCATAAATAGGGCACTCCTTGCTGCTGGATGATCCCCAGGACACCCACCCTTCAAATGACCAGGTGGGGGGAAGGTGACCAGTCCCCACCTGCCACCCTGGAGAAGGGGAAGGGGACAATCCCAAACCTACAATTTGCTGCTGCTCTGGCTGATCACCAACCCATGGGGCAGGGGATGATCCCCAGCCTGCTCCCCAGACCCACTGGACTGATCTGGAGATTGATCCCCTGCTCCCAACACACCACCACCTCCTTCAGGTTCCCCACTCACACAGTACTTACTGATGCTGTGTAGAAGAAGCTGCTCCTAAATAAAGCAGGATGCAGAGGAGTCAGCTGCAGTGCTGCTGGCTGAGCCAGTGCAGCTGGGAGAGAGGATTCAAAGTTCCCTCTTCTCTCCCTGCTAATGACTGAGCTAGGCTGCAGCTGGCTCATTCCCAGCTTAGCTCCACCTCCCCTGCAAACAGGCTGTGTGATCATGTGCCTGCTGGGGAAAATAGATCCGGGGCTCAGGCTAATTTACCCGGGGCCGACGCCCTGTGAGCCCAACGGCAACGACGCCTCTGGGGCAGCGGGGTAAAAAGGTAAGCAAGTCAGCAAGCTGGTGGTGAGGTGGACACTGGGACTGGTTGGCAAGGAACCTGCACTGTCTGGGCAAGGACAAGGGGGATTAGGTGCTGGAGATTGGAATTTTACTGTTAATCAGCTAACTGCACCTCACATTCTCCCGGCCCCTTGAACAAATCTAGATCTTGGGCTATGGGCCATTTCCTCTCTCTAGGTGTGGAAACAAACATTTCTCCCATGGTGCTGGTGGAAATTTCATGGGTATTTACTGTGGTCACCCTAGCTGTTCAGAGTTGAGCTAAGACCGTGTGATTCTCTTCTCCCCAGGACCATGCCTGATGGCAACAGCCTGCTTCAAAGCAAAGTCTCACTCACTCTAGGCCAAATGCATTTCAGGGTAAATGTACCTTAAAAACAATAAAGCAAACTACATGTTTATCTAGGTCTTCCTTATGGCTTGCCATCCTTTGGATTTGGAAAGTCCATTTCCTTCAGATTTTTTGACAGATTATTCTCCCCCCCCTAGTCTTTCCATGTTGGAGACGAGATTCAGAACCTCTAAAGCTAACAGCCACTGCCAATTGTCAGTCCAGGGCAGGGGTTCCCAACCCTTGGCTCACGGGGCTTTTTCAAGTGGCCTGTGCACCCCTGCCTCTGTCCAGGAGCTGGGCTGTGGCCACCTGTGCCCCGTCTGGTCCTGGTGACCAGCCGGAAGTCTGGTCCCACATGCTGCGTGGAGCGGGAGCTGGGTTGCAGGGAGATGCTTACTGCCTGGTCTGGGGGCCGGCAGCTGCAGCCCAGCTCCTGGAATGGAGCCAGGCTGCGGCTGGGAGCTGGGTCTCATACGCAGCCCAGAGTGGCTGCCGTGGATGCGTACTACCTGGTCCTGGGAAGACAAGTGTGGGTGGGTACAACGTGGCTCCCGGTGCACAGCCAGGAGCTGGGCTGCAGCTGGGAGCTGGGTCAGCTGCAGCCTGGAGCGGGAGACAGGCCGCAGTGTTGCTTGGTCCTAGGATCCAGGCTCTGGCTGCTAGCTGGAGCCGGGTCTGGCATGGCTCCGGGAACAGGAGCTGAGTGGCTGCTGCTGTTTATTCCTCCTGTCTGGTTTCAGCAACCCATCATATGGAAGGAGCAGGGACTGTTTTTTAATTTTTTTAAATAATTAATATTTAAAATTTAAAATTTCATTTTCACTAAATATGTGTTTTTAAATTCTAAATAAATATTTTAATTCACATTAAATTAAATTACTTATTTTAATTGAAATTTAATTAAAATAATTAATTACATTTTAATTAAATAGATTAGTGGCCCCTCAGGGCTTAAAAATTATATATGTGACCCTCGCAACAAAAAGGTTAGGAACCACTCACCTAGTGTCTATCTAGTTTTTGTTAATCTGGGAAGTCACAGTGTCTTCCTGTACAGTTCCCATTGAATTCAAGCATTAGAGATGTATAATATTCTATTATCTCCAATATAAGTCAGATCAATGCATGCACACTGGAAGTCTTACAACCCATGTAGAATAATTTCCTCCTAGTGACCCTATCAAATGCAGGATACATCCAATTATTACAAATCAATATTCATTGATTTATATAAAGTGATTCCTGTAGGGTTCATAATCTTGTTATAGGTAAATTCAATTCCTGTCATGGGGTGGAAAATGGGAATGACTGGGCTTGGAACAGGGGGTGACAGTCTGGAGGGGTCAGACCAGAATTTGGGCAAGGAATCCCTGCACTGAATGATCCTGTGTATAGAGCCAGCACTTGTGATGGCTTTGATGGTGTACATACAGTGTAATGCAGTATTCAGATACGAAGCTTTGAAATGTGTTTGCCGGTGGTGACATGTGGGTCTTCTGACAGACCTCTTCTCAGGCCTCCATGAAGGGCTGTACAGTTGGCTGGTTTGCTTGTTGTAAAACCGCTTTGGAGGTTGGCAGACGTTCAACTTGTTCATAACCAAGCCATCCTTGAAACCTTGGATGGCTTTTTTTTAATTTGGCTCTCCTGCAATGGAGAAAGATTGTTCCAAACTGCGGTGCCCACTTCCGTGATGGGGAAGCACTTCAACTACAAAATTTCAAGCCGAAACAAAGAACATTAACTCCATAATACTGTTGATTTCAGTGACTCTCTTGCTGATGTTGAATGTCATAACTGAGTCCCAGTGTGATAGCGCTAAAGCTGTGTAGCACAGAAGTTTCCCAAATAGTGGAGACTGAAAATTTCACAGTAGAATGTTAGTGGGGTAAAACAGTTGGAAAGCATTATGCACAACCAGTGGGAGACCCTAGAGAGTGTTAGACTGGGCGGAACTGTATCTGAGGCCGTTAAAAAATGACTAGCTTGTGTTCTCCTTTAAAGGCTTTGTACCAGATTAACTATGGTTATACTCCAAACTGAAAATGGGGAATTAAAAAATACCATATGTCTGGATTTATTTTAATGTTGATGCAGTTTCAATAGTTTTATACAAGGCTTTGTAGAGAATTAATCTACTGTATTTTGGCTAATCAGATAGCTTGAATCATCTGTCAGCCTTCCTTTTCTCTTTGAATACAGTGTACACTTGGGGTATTATAGCTTTCTAGTAATAAAATGAGCTGTCATTTTCACACATTCTGTCAAGAAACAATCCATTTTTATGGGAACATATAAGTATTACTTTTCATACTTCTCTCAGGTAAAAGCAATTTGGTTATAAATAAATTTTTGAAAACATGTTTTTCATTTTCTTCTGCTGGTAGCTTCCCACACAGCAAATGAAATGCACTCTCCCCATACGTGAATTTCATAAAATCAACAAAATGTCTTATTCTACTACAACATTTTCAATGGAGACAATAGAAACAGAAAGAACTGCAATAGATTATTCACTCAGTTACCTTGTAAGTACCATCAGACAACCCATAGTTCCTGAATGAAAGAGCGAAATAGGCTGGCAGTGTGTCCTACTGTGGCCACCCTGTATTTCTGCAGGGAGTTCCTGACTTGACTGAATTCCTGTTGCAGCTGGTTTATTATCCCAGTCAGATGTAACTGAGAAAGAAATAGCTTTCTAGAGTGGACCTAGGGTTTGGGCTGAACAATCATTAGGAAGGAACCACCCAGTGAGAGAGGATGTATGACTGAAGGATGTGACTTTGTTTCATTGTTTCTTTTCAAAATAAAACCAACTCTTATAAAAAGAGCCCTGTGTTGACCCATACATCCTGCATGGAAGCATGTGGTTACTAAAGACATGCAGACAGGTGACTGATGGGATAGTGTTACTCAAAGAACGCATAGGCATTTAGAAGCACTCTTCTCTGAGATCCATTAACTCCATTCTAGCTATTCTTTAATGGATTACTCTGAATTCCAAATAACTGGAGTTTTATGTGGTATTGGGAGACGAGACTCTGCCCTGGCATGTGTGCAGTGTCTCATATCAGGGACAGCAGCATTCCATCTTAGTGAATCTGACCTTTGGAGGGGTAAAATAGTGATGGTGGGATAGGATTGATTAGCATAGATGTGCAAGTATAGGGAAGGTAGTCGAGTGTTAGCAATCTTCCTCTGTGGCAGATTGATTAGACCTAATCCTTATCGCAGCAACATGGCAAAAAGCCAGAGCAATTCTTCTGAGACAATTTTATTGGCCTTACACCAGTATAACGGATGCAGGATCTGGTTGTCTTTCACATTGATTTTATTCTGTTTTAACTTCATAAAGTTCAATGGAATTATTCCAATTTACAATGGTTTGAGAGTAGAAATAGCCATTGACTGGGTGACCAGATGTCCCAATTTTATAGTGACGGTCCTGCTATTCAGGGCCTTGCCTTATATAGGAGCCTATGACTTCCCATCCCCTCCCTGTTTTTCACACTTGCTATCTGCTATTGATGTCATCAGAGTTGCAAAAATTTGCACAATGCACTCAGGAGAGCACTGTCATGTCTTAAATGTCAGTTTCCTTCTGTTTCTGTGCCCTTCTCCGTAAAGAAGATATAGATGAGCTACAGATAGTCAGAAAAAGTATACCACCTGCTGTTTGTTCTGTCTGGCAATAAAACAGATAGGCTGGGAGATGAGGTGAAAGAAATATGAGCTCTGGTGAGAGTGGCATTCAAACCATTGCTGTGGTTTTCATATTGCTTTGGCAGACATTGCTTAGGCAACAATCAGGGTGGCAAAAGTGGATCTCGATTGCTTTCTCATATTCCAGCAGTAGCTCAGGTGTGGATGTTTGTATGTTGAATTAGTAAAAAACTGTAGGAACTAAGCAGATAAAAAGGTATATATGTGCTAGGGTAAATCAAACAAAACTTTGCATTGCCCATCTTTTGGAAAATACTCTTTTACATTTGTAGATGGAATTACTGAAGAATGCGGTAGTATTTACAAAAATACACTGCAGAATCACAATTGTCTTTAGCTGTGTTTTAAATCATTGTGCTAAAATGGAATATCACACTATTTCTTAGAAGGGGCGTTTGTTATAATAAAAGTGAAAGTTACTTGGGAGATTCAGGATGATCTGCAGGACATTTCAGAGCAGAGGGATGCAGTTGTGGCTATGTCTTTATTTTTATTTTCTTCTGTTTCTGGAACCCCAACGGTGTTTTTCATTTCTCTTCCAGGACAACCACTGATTTATTCAATCTCTGATTCATTGCCTGAGCTATATTCTGGGGATTCAGAGTGCAGCAATAAATTATCGCCAGATTGCTGCTATCACATCTAACATGTGCTGCGAGTTATTTAGCTCTTATCTCTATGGCACCTCTTCCCCAGTCTGTTCAGTGGACAGCTTGTAGACTCATTCAGCTTGCATGCTAACATTTTATTTTGTTCAAAAGGCTGATGTGTTTTCTCGGTTTGGTCGTTAGCCCTGACACTAAGCTGTTTTCCAGGATGGGTTGTTAAGAGGCGACAGTATCTCAGAGATAAAGCAGCATTGGCAGTTGACCCCAGTTAAGGATTCGGCCCTATGAGTGCGCTTCCCTCCAGCCAAAGGGACTATGGCTGTGCTGCAAGAAATTGAGAACAATAAGTTTTCTTTTCTCTAGGTAGTGTGTGTGATGGGAGAGGAGAAATGCCTGCTTGATTTAGTTTGGATTTGGTTGCGGGTGGAGAATCTCCTGGTGGGAATAGCGTTGATAGGGACCAGGGAGGGACCAGGTGTCCTTGGAGCAACTCCCCCTGGTCCACCCAAGGCATTTTTTTCTGTATCATCTATAAATCTGTAGAGCTGGCTTTGATCTTAAGAATAATTAGTTGCAGCACCACTGCTTTTTAGTGTCAGCTTGCGTTTTCCCTTCACTCAGTCCTTTTCTGCCCTCATCCCCTTTTTGGGCCACATAAATTGAATACCACGTGTCAGCCCCAATTTCTGTAAGCTTCCCTACTCTAGCCTGCTCTCCCTCTGTCTGTGATGCTTTGTGGTGTTTGATCCGTCTTGTCTATAGCACAACTTGCCTCTAAGTATTGCTGGGGACTGTTTTCTTTGGTAACAGAAATAGCAAACCCTTTTCACAGGAGCTCTGTGTCCTGCTTGTTTTTGAGAGCACTGTCAGTACTGAGGCTGTTCAGTGGAAGTCCATTCATATTTATTGATGCTTAATTGTCAGTGGTAATGTGTGGAAGAGATGGATTGGATTTCATTATTATTCCATTGGGAACTGTAAAGCAGTGCTGATAATCTGCTGTGGCAGGCGCTGATAATGAGACAGAGAACTAATAACTTCTCTTCCTATCGTTCGGTTGCTGTTTCCTTTGGCTGGATTATGCTTTGCCCGGGAACCATTGCCAAATGCTTTGTATGAGATGGTGTATTTCACAAGGTCCCTCCATCCACTTGCTGGTGCAGAAACTGTGCTCCCTCTTGCCTTAGAACCTTCCAGTTGTAGTGGAAATGCTGTGGATTCTCTGGGCGCGCAGATCCTTATTCCACCTATTCAAGTGGAAAGCTAGCTTTGCTGTGTGCTGCTGAGTGACTTGTACCACTGGGGAGAAGGTTGGGCTCATGTGATTATTCACATATTACCCACCCCAGATGATCAAAAATCATGAGTCTGGTTCAGAACTCACAAGATTGGTTTTAAAATCATGAAATTATGTAAAATAGATTTGCTGTGCTTTCTTTGCCTTCTGTTTTTTGAGCCTTTAGGGTGCCCTGCGGTCATATTTTGAAGGGCTAGAAACTAACTTTTTCTTTAAGAATGAAGTCTGAAATTGTTGTGCGTTTTGGTGTTTTAGCTAATTGCCTGGGCTTCCACAGCAACCCAGCTCGCTTGTTGACATAGCAATGGAGTTAAAATATTTGGAAATAGTTCAGCCAGTCCTGTCTGGCTTTTTAGTGTTAATTCATTAAAACACGTTTTCATGGGTTTGTTCTCTCTATGTTTTGTGCTGATTTCTTCCTGAATACAAACTATTCCAAGGATTCAATATAACAAAGGAACAACGAAGGTGGGATTAACCTATGCTAACCAGCAACAAAAGAAAAGTAGAAGTCAGTAAAAGGAAAGAAATTTTTTTGGTCTTTGGAGGGGGGCTGGACAGTTTACACTGACAGTTCAAACTGAAACTAAACCGTCTCTGCTTTTTTCTGACCGGAATGAAGCACACAGACTGGAAAAAAAAAAAAAACAAAAGAAACCAATGCTAGTGAGGGAAAATCACCAGCATTTGTGTGTGAATGGCCCCAACACACACAAATAAAAAACACCAAAGACAAGAGAAAAGAAGAAAAAAAGAGGGAGGCAGCAATGTCTACACTTATGGGGCCCCTGGGACTTTTAGACAATGACTTTATGAAAATCCTGGAGGCACATTTTTCTGCAAAACCTGCTGATAAACGCAGAACAATATAGGTTCCACAAGAGGAATCAAGAAGAAATTGAAAAATTTGTGCAGTTTGTAAGCAGCTCTGAAGAAACTTGCTGAGCTCTGTGAATTTAATGAGATATTCATGATAGGTTGGTGTGTGTTCTGCATTGTGAAGCAATCCGGAAGCATCTATTGATAGAGGCCCAGGTCACCTTGCAGAAGGCCTCTGATATTGTGGTCCTGATGGAACAGGCCACAAGAGAGGCGCAACAAATCAGTGCCTCAATCAGAGTGCATAAGATGTCACAAGAACCTACCCACAAGACAGTGGAGAGCCGGGAATGTTACTGCTGTGGAAAGCTGGGTCACGATGCATCAGAGCGTTGGTGTAAAGACCTAGTGAGTCAACAGTGTGGTATAAAAGGACACATTGAGCGTGCCTGAAAACAAAAGAAGAGTCAAATAGAACAGGCAAACTGGAGAAAAAAGAAGCCTGCATTTTCATGGACCAAAAAGGAAAATCTGCACACTGTAGGGCAGACTCATGATGATCAAAGCAACACCCAGTCAAAAGAAGTGCCACTCCATGTCTTGTCCATGGTAGTTAGCTCACATGAATACTGGGTAACCCCGTTGTTGGAAGGTAACTAGTACTCATGGAACTGGACACCGGCACAGCATATATGCCATCAGGACAAAAGTTGAAGCAGACCTGGAGTGCCTAGTCAAAGATTGAGTCTTAGTATCAGTTAGTCACAGCCAATGGACAATCCCAATCATTCCAGTATTGAAAAAAGATGGCTCTATTCAGATTTGTGGGGATTTTAAGGTGACTGTTAACCCAGTGTTGTGCGCAGAGCAATATCCACTTCCCCGCATCAATGACTTCTTTGTTGGCTTAGCTGGTGGGCAAAAGTTCAGCAAGACTGATCTGAGTCAAGCATATATACAGATAAACATTTATGAGAAGTTCCAAAAATTATTGACTATCATGATGCATAAGGGGAAGTATAGACGCACCCAAAGAGCTTGAGATGAGACTAAGGTTAAAGGCCACCATAGAGGATCAGCCTCAAGAGAAGATTGCAGCAGAGTCTCTTTACTGGCAAAATGTTCTGAAAAGGCTCATTGCCATTGTGAGAATGCTTGCTACCCAAAACCTAGCACTGCGTGGCACTTCAGATCAGCAGCATGTGCCAAACAATGAAAACTTCCTTAAAATTGTGGAGCTGATGGCTGTTTGATGCTGTATTCCGGGAGCATCTAAGAAGAGTCACCACCCAAGAAATCTACACACACCACTACCTTGGAAAAACAATTCAGAATGAGATCATACAGTTACTGGCAACAAAAGTCAACAGAAGATTGTGGCAGATCTGAAGTCAGCAAAATATTCCTCTGTTATTCTGGACTGCACACCTGACATCAGCCATACAGAACAAATGACTTCAATGGTGCATTTTGTAACAACAACAGAACCTAGTAAAAATGTCCCTGCAATGGTGACTGTCAGAGAGCATTTTCTAGAATTTATTGACATTGATGATACTACAGGAGCTGGTATGACAAATATGCTTCTTAAAACGCTGGAAGATACGGGAATTGTGATAGCTGACATTAGAGGTCAGGGCTACGATAATGGTGCCAACATGAGAGGAAAGAACAGAGGACTGTAGACACGGATCCGAGAGTTAAACCCTTGAGCTTTTTTTTTTCTCCCATGCAGTTCTCATTCATTGAACTTGGTGGTCAGTGATGCAGCATCAGTTTCTAGTGATGCTGCTGAATTTTTTAATGTAATTCAAAGCATCTATGTATTTTTCTCTGCATCAACTCATCGATGGCAATTTTGAAGCAACATCTGGGAACATACTCCCTGACACTGAAACCACTGAAAAACAGAGAGAGTCCTGTGGCACTTTTAAAGACTAAGAGATTTATTTATCGCGTGAGCTTTCGTGGGAGAAAATCCCACTTCATCAGACACTTTGACAAAGTGGGATTTTCTCCCACAAAAGCTCATGCAATAAATAAATCTGTTAGTCTTTAAAAGTGCCACAGGACTCTGTTTTTCTGCAATAGACTAACACGGCTACCCCTTTGGAACTTGAAACCACTGAGTGCCACATGATGGGAAATTCGAGTGGAGGTGATAAAGCCTATCAAACACCAAATTGGGAAGATAGATGATGCCATAGTTGCCATTATGGAGGATAATGCTATGACAGGAACTGTTAATGGGAGAACAGTGGCAGAGGGAAATGGAATCACCAGAAACATACATAACTTCAAATTCCTGTGTGGCTTAGTGTTGTGGCATGACATACTTTTTGAAATAAATGTTGTAAGAAAGAGACTCCAAGGTTTTGACCTTGATGTATCTGGAGCAATGGAACAACTGGACAAAGCAAAGTCATACCTACAGTCTTACTGGCCAGATGAGGGATTTCAAAACATTCTGAAGAGTGCACAGAAGTTGGCAGAGGAACTTTACACTGAAGCTATTTTCCCACTCATTCAAGAATACAAGAGTCACTGAAGAAGAAGGCATTTTGATTACAAGGCATGGGATAATCCCATAAGAGACCCCAAACAGCAATTTAAAGCTGAATTCTTTAACCAGGTGCTAGATTGTGCAATACAGTCAGTTGAAGAACATTTCATGCAGCTGAAGGAACACAGCAGTATATTTGGGATGTTGTATGATATTCCAAAACTGCTCACTATACCTGAAGAAGACCTATACCAGCAATGCAGGGCACTAGAGATAGTGTTTACACATGATGACATGTGCGATATTGATGCGAGTGATTTGGATGATGAACTGAAAGTCATTTCAAGAGACATTTAAGCAGGATCATCTCCAAAGGCTGTTCTGGAATATATGTGCACAAATAAGATGACCACCCTCTTTCCAGATGCTTTTGTTGCACTACGCATACCTCTAGCACATCCTGTAACAGTTGCCAGTGGAGAATGCAGCTTCTCCAAGCTGAAGTTAATAAAAACACATCTACTCTCCACAATGACACAGGAGAGGCTGGTCGGCCTTGCAACCATCTCAATAGAGCATGAGCTGGCCCAGACTGGGGACCTTCAGGAAGCAGTTCAGATCTTTGCAACCAAGAAGGCACGGAAACCACCATTTTCATTATTCAAACAGATAAAAATGCCAGTGTTTACTATGCGGACAAGAAAAGTTACATTTGCTGTTCAGGCATTTGAAAGTTACTTAAAATTTTTGAACAAAGCATTATAGGTTGTTAGTTCTCCTTTATTGGGATAGGTAGCAGGGCAGTACCATGAGAGGAGTAGAACAGGAAGAAGGCAGAATTGAGACCTTTCAAAGTTTTCGCCCAAGCGAGGGGGCATCATTTGAGCTCCCTGGACAGCCCTGACTTGGTGCCACCTTGACCCCCAGCGCAATCCTTCTGGTCCCCTAGGCCATGTCCACACTGCCCCCCCTTCCCCTTTGTATCGGGGTCTATGGGGTCTAGCTTCCTCAGAGCCTTGGTTGTCCACTTAGAACTGTCTCTGGTCTCTTCCTGCAGCAAGCACATCATTTCACCCCGAGTGCTGGGGAAAGACTGCCAGAGTTGTGACTGCAGCCCAGCCCTCTTTTATTTCTGGGCCCTGAGTCATGTAAACTGGATTTTCATGACTTCTGGGCCCTGATTGACTCTGCAGTCACCTGCTCCCATTGTCTGCTCCTTTCCCAGGGCTTTTTAACCCTTTCCTTACCAGTGTGGGGAAACCACCCCACTTCATGGATGTTCCACTTCCTCAAAATGTAAGCCAACTTTGCTTTCTTTTAGGGTTATCAATCTATTATAGACAGTTTATTCCACAATTATCAATGCTACGAAAACCACTACATGAGCTTCTGCGCCAGAAGGAGATCTGGAAGTGGTCTAAAGCCTGTGATGTTGCATTTAACAAAAGTAAACACACATTGCTAAATTCAAAATTTCTGACTTATTTGGATCCATCCTTACCTCTGCAGTTGGTTTACAACGTCTCCCCTTTTAGAGTGGAAGTAGTCATGTCACACATTATGCCTTCGGGAGAGGAGAAACCCATTGATTTTGCCTCACATCCCTTAAGCAAAACGGAAACTCACTATGCCCAATCGAACGTGAAGCGCTAAGAATCGTTTTTGGAATTTGGAAATTTCACCAATACCTGTTTGGATAGAAGTTCACATACTTCTCACTGAGCATCATCCTCTAACATCAATTTTTGGACCACACAGGCATTCCACTATTAGCTGCTACTCGTATGCAATAATGGTCATTATTGCTTTCCACGCACACATGAGACCAAATATCTGAAATCCATTCTGCACTGCCTTTACCAGTTAAACATCAGGATACTGGCCAGAAAGAAATTTCCTTCTTTGAACAGTTAGAAAACAACCCATCACTGCTGCTCAAGTAAGGAAGGCAACTTGTGTTGACTCATCACCATACCAAGTCATAGACCTAGTGATGAATGGACCATCTCTATGGGACAATCAAGTTTCACCTGACCTTCTTCCCTACATGTACAGCAGGATGAAGTTATCAATCCATTCCTGTTGCTTGTTTTGGGGGATGCACATAATTATTGCACCACTACTGAGATCAGAAATATTAGAACAGCTACATTCAGGTCACTGTGGAATAGTGTGCATGGAAAAATTGCATGAAGCTATTTTTGGTGGCCTGTTAGTCTTTTAAGTGCCACAAGATTCCTTTTTTGTTTTGAAAATCTGGTCTCATTTTGTCTGTCCATAGTTAACTATACCTTAGGTTTAAAACCATTTCAGTCTATAGTTCACTTTTCAGCATCTCTTTGCTTTTTTCATTTTATGTCAGAGTATTAGGTACATGCCCCAATACTCCCTGGGACTGGCCTTGAAAACCTATGGCAGTGTACATACATAGATTTTTTGCAGGACCATTTGAAGGAAGAATGTTCCTGGTGGTTGTAGATACCCATTCTAAATGGCCAAAAGTCTCTGTAATGCCATCCACTACTGTTGAAAATACTATCTAGAAACTGTGTGGGATCTTTGGTCATTTCGGTCTGCCAGAATAACTTGTGAGCAATAATGGATTGCAGTCCACAGAGATCAAAACATTTTATGAAAGCAAATGGGCTATATTACATCACTTCAGCATCATATTATTCATCAACCAATGGATTAGCTGAAAAGTTTGTACAGGCAATGAAACAAACTTTAAAATCTGCAAGGGGACATTCATCCATTCAAAAGCATCTGGACTTCTTCTTACTGTCCTTCAGAAACACACCTCATGCTACGACCAAAGAGTCCCTGGCTTTCCTTATAATGGGACAACAGCTGCACACTTGCTTTGATCTGATGAAACCCTCTGAAGCACAAAATATTGTGCAACATCAACAGCAAAACCAAATCATCAGATATGCGCACAAAGCAAAAGACGGAATCTTTACTCTTGGACAGCCCATCCTAGCTTGGAGCTAAATGAGTCCCTATTACAGTCATCTCCCAGACAGGACCTGTTTCCTATACTGTCCAGACTGCAGATGATCTCACCTGGTGGCGGCATGTAGATCAGTTGTTGCGAGGTCATATATGTCCCAAGGATACATCTCCAGTTGAACTGCATGAACTTAAAGGTGACTTATCATTGAGTCAAGAGTCATAGAATCATAGGGATGGAAGGGACCTCATGAGGTCATCTAGTCCAACCCCCTGCTAAAAAGCAGGACCACTCCCACTAAATCAACCCAGCCAGGGTATTGTCTAACTGGACCTTAAATATCTCCAAAGACGGAGATTCCACCACCTCCCTAGGTAACCCATTCCAATGCTTCCCCACCCTTCTAGTGAGAGTTTTTCCTAATATCCAACCTTGACCTCCCCAGCTGCAACTTGAAACCATTGCTCCTTGTTCTGTCCTCTGTTACTACCGAGAACAGCCTAGCTCCCTCCTTTTCAGAGCACTCCTTCAAGTAGTTGAAAGTTGCTATCAAATCCCCCCTCAGTCTTCTCTTCTGCAGATTAAATAAGCCTAGTTCCCTCAGTCTTTCCTTGTATGTCATGTAACTCAGCCTGCAAATCATTTTTGTTGCCCTCCACTGGACTCTTTCTAATTTGTCCACATCCTTTCTGTAGTGGGGAACCCAAAGCTGGACACAGTATTCCAGATATGGCCTTACTCATTCCTGACTTCTCTTCTTCATCTAACCCTGCAGCAGATATAACAGGGGTGTCCAATCTTTTTGGGTGAGGGGACATATCATAATTTTATTTTCACTTGTAGGGCCAGTGAACTGGAAGGGACTGGAGGGGAGGGGCTAGTCCTCCACCCACATGGCTTGGGAGGGTTGCTGCTGCCACTGCGTCCTTCTGGGTTAGACCTGGAGGGGTGCGTCCAAGGTTCAAGGGGAGGGGCTAGAACTGGATCTGGGATGCGGGAAGAGGTGGAGTTTGGCTATTTAATTTAGGAGATAGTATGGTTACCAGGGATGTGGGGGGAGGAGGGGGGTGGTTCCTGTTAGGAGGGCCTGGCCAGCACTGCCCCCTAGGCTAGCACCAAGGACATTGCTCCCGCCACCCCCAGTATGCAACTGCACCTTAGGCTGGGGAGCTGGTGCTTGCAGCCAGGAAGGGGGCTCTGCCACCTGGGGGAGCAGTGGCATATGGTGCAGGCCATCCATGCCCCTGGTACCAGCCTGGGGTGGGCACTAAAGGGCTCTCCTTGGAGGAGCCGCCACCCACTGACATCCCCAGTGGTCACACTGATCTGTCCTGTGGCTATTTTCTGCCTCCTGTCTCCATGTGTCACTGAGGTTGGGGAAGACTGGCCAGGGGTCAGCACCAGGCAGTGTGCAGGCTTGGGTGAAAAAGTTGGGTGGGGGGGCATTGTCCCCACATTCCCCCCCCCCAAGTCTGCCCATGGATGGAGAGTTGCTGGTGTGCCTGGCACGTGGGGGGGGAGGGGGAGGAAAAGGGAGGCCACTGAAGTCAGCCAACTGGGGGCTGAAAGAGAGGGGTGTTCCTTTGCCCCAGCACACTAGGCAGCTCAGTAAGTGACTAAGTGACATTGCCTGCTGCTGATCACCGACCCAGCGAAGTTTAGGTGAGTATCTGCCCAGAAACCAGTTGGGGGAGCCCCTGTGCATTTGAGCTGCAGTCCAGGGTGGGAGACGCTCAGCAGAGACGCTGCTGCAGGCAAGTAGGGGGCTCTGCGCATGCGCCCACAGGAGGAGGGAGGAGTTACTGGGACGGAGGGTTACAGCAGGCTGGATGGAACCCTTCGGTGGGTTGGGGTGTGTCCCGCAGGCCGTACATTGGACAAGCATGAGATATAGCCTCCACCCTTATTCGAGAAGATACAACATCCTCACCTGTTCAAGTTACATGTTCTGAGCCCATTGTTAGAACCTGCACAAATAACTCCCTCTGGTGCAAGAACATCAGAAGTCAGCTGTAATCCGCTAGAGAGAGAAGGCCTTCTTAAAGGCTGGATCTTTAGCAAATCCACGTTTACGGGGCAGAATAATCCCTGGGGTTTAGCTGGGAAATTAGGCAGTTTGTCCTTATTCCCTAATTTAGTGATTGAGTTAATAAATGGATGTTTTCAGTAAGTACATAATGTGTATTTTGGTGTCTAACCTATTTGTTGCCCTAGCAATAGAGTTAAAGTATTAGGGGATAGCTCAGCCAGTCCTGGCTAGTTTTTTACTGTTAGTTCAGTAAAGAGACCTTTCCATGGGTTTGTGCCCTGTGTTTTGTGCTAATTTCTTCCTGAATACAAGCTATTCCAAGAATTCAGCATAACAGAAATCATCACATATCCATTTGACTCCAGGAGTGGGGTCTTTAAGAAAAGAATATTTATCATGAGACTCTTGACAAAATCACGACAGTTGGAAACACTGTGTATTATTGCCCTACAAAAAGCATGTTATATTAACTTCACTAAATGTGAAAAACAAATTTGTTAGTCTTTTAAGTGCCAAAAGACTCCTTTTTTGTTTTGAAAATCTAGTCTCATGTTGCCTGTCCATAGTTAACTATACCTCAGCTTTAAAACCATTTCAGTCTGTTCTTCACTTTTCAACATCTCTTCCCTATTCTCATTATTCTACTAACAATACAATTAAGGGAAGGAAATGGTATAAAAAGCAATGCAAGGTGCTTTTTTTTTTTTTTTTTTTTTTGCATATTATCTGAACCTGTTGGAGCATCGCTGATACATTAAACCTGTTCTGGTAAAAGGTTTTTTAAGTGGCTGGTGGCGGTGACAACTTAATCACAGATTAAAAAAAAAAGAAGAAAAAATCTGAGAAGGCACCAAAGAAATTCAAAGCTTTCTACAGAATAAACAAAAACTGGGAATGCTAGCCACTAGGCTTTCAAACTTTACATTCTTGGCTGAACTAAGATAAAGTGTGACATCAAATAAATAATACACAGTCTGTTGGGAGAATATATCCTACCTTCTTCTAGAGCTTCTTCTATGTATAATCCTATAAATAGGACTTCCTGTTAATTTTTAAGACTAATTTAATGTATTACTTTTAAAAGTAAACAATGTGTTTTACTTGACCTATGTAGGGAATTCCTTTTTTCTATGCCAGCAGAAGCCTTTTCCTGTGATGTGCTCCCGACATGCATGTGATATCTTGAGGACCAATTGGTTCTCAATAGTTCAATTGTGCAAAAATTTGGAACTTGTCAAAACACCAAATCTCTGACGCATATGCTGGTTACATGGTCACTGTTAATAAAAAAAGTTTCCATCAATGTAGTTTGTTTTAAGATTGGGTTTTTGAATAAATTAAATATCTCTTCATGAAAAGTATTTGCTCTCTGTGGAAACTTATTTTTAATTGAAAAACTGCATACTTGAAAAGGAAAATATTTTTATTCTGAAATGCTGCCACAGTGCATCATGGGAGCTGTAATTTGGCTGCATCCTGCTCTCCTCCTCTATGGGCTGTGCTCCATGGTCTTAGAATGTTTGCTGTTCTGTCTACTGTAGTAGTCACCATTTAAAAATGTAACATTGCCCAGGGGCACTACAGAATTACCACTATTATCTCCTATTCTGAGGACAAGGTTAATCTGTGTGGTCTGTTACCCGTGGACAAATGGGGACTGTGGCCCCAGTTCTGCAAACCCTCCAAAGAGTGCATAGCCTCCATTGAAGTCAATGACTCTGTTCACAAGGGTACAGTTAAGCATACACATTAAGTGTTTGCAGGATTACAGCCTGTCTAGTTGGAACTGTCTTCTGGCAAAGCTAATCGACTATTCTAAAACTTTCGTTTCAATGGCTATAGAAATTCTTTAGCTGTGAAGTGCTGTGTTTAATTAGTTGTGCTATGCAGTTAGCTGCAATACACATTTTGCAGTATGCGTTCATTGTAAACCAGTCCTTTTTTAAAAACTGTATAATGTTCTCAGTCTCTGCTGTGGAGATGCCTTCATAATTTGTATTGTACATTAGCTGAATTAATTTTTTTGTAAATGTTATCTTCTCAGAAACTGTCAGATTTACTTGTTATGCAAATGTGAGTAACCCGTGTATTTTGCCAAAGGTTCAGCCTGTGTGTTGGTTGATTACTCATAAATCAGTGCACATATTTGACACTGTATAGTCAAACTACAGCTGCGGTGGTTAGTTTTGATTGGCCACAGAATTCACATGATATTTTTTCTTCTGTAAAAAAATCTTAGTCCTAGAAAGCCTAATGCAAAGCCTATTGGATCCAATGGAAAGATTCACTAATGATTTCAGTGGATGTTAAGTCAGGCTCATAATGAGTAGAAAAGCCTAAAGAAACTAGTGTTGCTTTGAATCTCTTTCTCTCTATATAAAATGATTGGGGAATTAAATTCTCACTTATAAGAATTAAGGGTATACTGTTAACCAGGAAGAAAAGTAGTAAAAACTGGGACTTATTTCTTCATAATGGAAAATATTCAGCTAGTTCAAAAATTTAAGTTCCTAGGAATAGTGTTGGATACTAAATTGACTTGGAATGCTCACAAAAATCATATAAGTGCAGAAGTCAGATGAACTTCCTTAGAAGTGTAGCTGAAGACAAAAAGGGGTGAAGGTAAGAAGGTATTGATGATTCATAGAGCACTGATAATGCCAGGTTTAGACTATGGGTGCCACACTTTTGGTTCAGACTCAGAAACAACTCCTAGAATCTTAGGGTGCATCTACACTTACAAGTTAGGTCGACTTAAGGAGGCTTACTTTGACCTAACTTACTCCCTGTCCACACTGGGCTTTTATTAAGTCGACTTAAGGTGTTCTTTAAGTCGACTTAAGGAAGGCTTAAGTTGACTTAATAAGACCTAGTTTTAGGTCGACTTAAGGCTTAAGTCGACTTAAACCAGTGTGGATGCCCTAAATTGACTTATTCCATAAGTCGACCTAGGGCTGAGGGACAAGGGAGCCCTGCATGGCTCCCTTGTCCCTGAAGGAGCCCTTGCTCCTTTCTCCCCGGGACCCACGGCTTCTTTTTTGCTGGGAAACTGTGGTCCCAGGGAGACGGGAGCTACCGGGGCTCCCCAGCCGGGGCTCCAGCAGGAGGGAATACCCCGCTGGAGCTCTGGCGGTGAGGGATTCCCCCGTCGATCTGGCTGGGGGGTGAGGGAATCCCCGCCGCCCCACCCAGGGCTCCAGCGGCGAGGGAATTCCCCGCTGGAGTCCCAGCTGGGGAAGTGGGGATTCCTTCACTGCTGGAGCCCTAGGCAGGGCAGCAGGGGAATCCCTCGCCACCCGAGCCCCATCGAGAGATTCCCTCCTCGCTGGAGCCCTGGCTCAGGAGCCCTGGCAGCTCCCTTCTCCCCGAGGGAAGCCGCCTCTTCCTTCTGGCAGGCAGCCACGGCTCCCCTTGTCCCCGGGAGCTGCAGCTCCCCTAATCTGGGGAGCCGAGGCTCCCCTTGACCTAACCAGTCAACTTAGAGAGTCTAGTGCAAACTCTCTAAGTTGACTGAATAAGGTCGACTTAAAGTCGATTTAATAAAGTCAACTTAACTTTCTGAATGTAGACATAGCCAATGAACTGCTCCTGGCCCAAACTCTGCAATTGTCAGCTAGCACACTGATAATACCAGGGCGTGTGCTGCAAATAGGCACTGAAAAAGCACCAATGTGATACATCTGAAGATGAAACTGTTAGATCTAAGCTTTTGGATAAAGGTAAAAAGGATTCCTGAAAACAGAGATACACTTCAGATTATCAGGATGAAAAAAGAGTAAAGGAGACATGTAAAAAATAAAAATTTGAAAGAACAAAAAAAATTTTAGTCATGAGAAATCAATTTACAGCTGGACATTTATTCCCGCATTGGTGGATTTGGAATTGTAGGAGAAAACTTACATATTGTGGCCAATAAAATTTCTGAATTTATTTATAAAAAATGGGGCCAACTTTTCTGGATCAATACAGATGGATGAAAAGATGATAGCACTGTTACAGAGAAGCAGTCTTTGGAGTTTCTAGTCTTGGAATCCAGAAATCTAAAAAGCTATTGAATTATGTCACTGCTCCTACAATTTAACTAATAGGGATAATGTTGGCATTAACCTGGGTAAGAGATGTAGGACCAGCTGCAGCTGTGATTGTGTCAGGTTCCCTGTAAGACATTATAACAATGAGAATAGAGGCCTTGGCAAGCAGATACTTGTGTAACCATAGCATGGATTCTGCTGCATATCGCAATACCTGGAAATGACCTGGCTGACAAAAGAGAGTCTAAAAAATGAGAAGGTGGATATTAAGAGATTCTTACATAAACAAGACTTAAAGAGTGTGCTTATGAAGGAGCAAATGAATGGCAAAAACTATGGACTACATAAAACTTTCATCCTTTTATTTCTGATGTATGCTCAAAAATCGAAGATAACATTGTTTCCCAGTGTCATGATGGAAACAGTGAAGTGATGCTAACATTTTTTTGAATGTTAGCTGGTCATTGTGCCTTGAATGAGAAGTTAAACTTAGTTTTAAAAAAATACATAAAGATGGACTGCATGATGTGTGCAGAGCCAAAGAAACTGTTGATCATGTTCCATGGCATGGTGGGTACTATTCTAAGAAAAGAAAAATTGAGATTGCTCTTGAAATCAAAGACTTTTTTTTCCCTGACGGGACTAGTGAGAATGTCAGGAAAATCATAGACACTGGAAGGGGCCATGAGAGGTCATCGAGTCGTCCCCTTTGCTCATGACAGGACCAAGTACCATCTTAAACCATCCTTGACAGGTGTTTGTCTAACCTGCTCTTAAAAACTTCCAATGATGAGGATTCCACAAACTCCCTAGGCAACTTATTACAGTGGAATAGTGTGCCTCCACCCCTAAGCCTTGCTGCTTTATCTTAAAAGTGCCCAACTGAGTAAAAGGATTTGGGGAAAAAGCACTTGGCTGGAAATGAATGAAGTAGGTGGTGGTCATACCCTAGTAGGATGAGGCTGTTGTGCCACCCTCCCTCCTGCCTACAAAAAGATGGAAGCAACCCTGGGCAGCGAATGAGCTGTTACGCTACCAGCTCCCGGATAAACGTCAACAGCCCTTCCAGAAGGGGTACACAGATCCTCTGGGCTAAGAAGGGAAAAGTTTCACTCCTGGGTTAGCAAGCTCTGTTCCCCATGGGTACTTCTACACTGGCAAGTTAGGTCGACTTAAGGATGCTTAAGTCGACCTAAACAAAGCCACACCCACACTGGGTTTTTATTAAGTCAACTTAAGCATTTCCTTAAGTCGACTTAAGGAAAGCTTAAGTCAACTTAATAACACCACCTCTTTAGGTTGACTTAAGCCTTAAATTGATTCCTTAAATCAATTTAAGGCCAATGTAGACGGGGATTAGCGCTAAGTCGACTTTATTAAGTCAACTTAAAGCCAGTATAACAGCTATCTCTGCTGTTAAGTCAACTTAACAAGGTCGACTTAAAGTGTAGACAATTTAAGTCGACTTAACAAGGTCGACTTTAAGTCGACTTAAAGTCGGCTTAACTTTTCAAGTGTAGACATAGCCCATCTGCCCACCTGGTAGGCAGCACAGGACCCAGACGGCCTACTTGGAAAGTGTGCAGTCAGGCAGTCATATAGAGTAATGGCTAGATGAACAGATAGCAAGCTAAAAAAAATTCTCAGTTTTCCTGAAATGGAATTTTCTAGTCTTTCCTTCCTTAAAAAAAATACTGACTGAAGCTTTTTGTTCCAATTTGAAGTATTTTGTCTCAAAATATTTAAATTTATTGCAGAAAAAAAAATCTTATTCCTACCCAACCCTCCTCCTGACACTTGTAGTTACTCAGTTTTACCTAAATACCAAATTCTACAACCTGTGTTCTCAATGTCTAATACTTATTCGCATAAGCAGTCCCATTGATTTCCCTGGGACTTCTTGTACAACTGCTGCTCAGCATAATAGATGGAGAATTGAGCCTGTAAATTAACTCGAAACATGAAGCTATAACACACTGGAAATTCATCCCTGCATTCGTGAATCCTAGAGCCTGCTATCAGCACATAGCAGCTCTAACCTGTTACAGCCTGGAGAAAAGTTATTTAAAAGGCACTGATTTAAACTATGGTGAAACACTGGCAAACTGTATTGGTCTGCAACTGAACTAGAAATGCAAGACATTACAGGAAGGTACCAGAGCATTCAGAAGAGGTGGTCATTCTGAAAATGATGTAGAATGAGCAGTGTGTGAAATACTTATGATTCTTATCATTGCTGTTTAAAGAATATTTAGACCCAATTATCTTTCCTCACCTATCTTTTCTGGTTTTAATTTTTTGGTGTAGTGAGTGTGGAATAGCTTACATTTATATTTTCTTCGGCTCAAATCCTGCAGATGCTAGTCACTTCTGGAGTGGTGATTGAATGAATGCCCTCAACCTCTGTTTCCTTAAATTGGAACTGCTGGATCCTAGCAATTTTTAAGATGATCACTAATTACTTAGGCACCTAAGCAAGGATTTAGGAAGTTAACTGTAGCCATTCGTTTTCTGAATCTCTTTCATGTACAGGATTGCTGATTGGTTTAGGAATATTTTTAATTACAGTTGAATGCCACATCTTCAGGGAGAAGTTCACGGCATTGCTGAGTCTGTAGATAAATGATTACCTGCAATAGAGAGTACCAAAAAGTTTACAAACAAATTACAAAGAATTTTAAAAATTTCAGTCGCACAATTTTTTTTATGTAATATCTTTAAGTAAAACTGTTTTAAAGCACCTTAATTCAATTGCCAAAAGTGGGCACCTGACAGCATAAGTTTCACTGAAAGTCAAAGGGTTTTGGGCTCCTGAATCACTTAGGAGCTTTTGAAACTCTTACCCTTTACCCCAAGTTTGGTGGGGAAGAAGACTCCCCATATTGTGGTAAGATGTGGCATACTAAAATGAACATAGCTCCAAACGGGTGAAAATGAGAAGCTGGTTTCAATTGTAACTATAGAAGATGATGTTCCTTTCTAAAATTATCACATTTTGCACTTAAGCTGTAATTTTTATAAACCATCTGCTTCTGAATTTATGTAGACTGATACATCAATTCAGTAAATACATGAAAATGATACCATACAGTTTCATCAGCTTTAAAGCATATATTATGAAAATGTATCTTCATTATACTGAAGGATATAGCTCCTTAGCTGTAGTGAAATGTGAATGGTTATGGTCAAGTATTTAGCAATTCAATTTAATGCAAAAAATACTGATGCAGTGCCAGTTCTTATAAGATTTTGGGGCAGATCCTGCTTCCACTGAATTCAGTGATAATTTAGCATTCGAAGCAAGACTTTCCTCTCGCTCTGTATCACTTATTCATGTATGCAGTGCTGTAGGTGTGTCACTCCCAGGATATAAGAAAGGCAAGGTGGATGAGGTATTATCCTTTACTGGACCAGCTTCTGTTGATGAGAGAGAGACAAGCTTTTGAATTTACATAGAGTAAGCTGGTCTTTCTCACCAACAGAAGTTGGTCCAATAAAAGATATTACCTCACCCACTTCACTTCTCTAATATCACTTATTCACATGAGTCACGTTGGCTTTAGGGGAACAGCTCATGGTCGAGGGTAGTGGGCTTTTTGTATGTGAATCATGGGTGATGAAGGTGATAGGAAAAACTCTCATTGCCTTTGGTGGAGCTAGTATTTCACCCATAGTATGTACATAATGACACAGGTCCCAGAAAAACACAAACATTATGCATGCCTTTTAAATTCCTTATATAGTTGTGAAGAGCATCAAAAACATTTATTGATGCTACATTTCATCACAGGTTGCAATATTTTCTATTAGGTTATTAAAACCCTGGCTCTGCAAACTTTTACACATGTTGAACTTTAAGCATGCTAGTGGTCCCATTTGAAGTCCATTGGAGCATAGTCCTCGTTTAACATTAAGCATGTGTGTGATTTAAGGACCTTAGATACGACAAGTAGAACTGCATGGGTAAAATATAGAGAGAATCCTTTTTCTGGCATCAGGATAGCTAGATAAATTTTATGCTGGTTTATCCCTAAGAATATGTCAACTGTATTTTTAATTACTTACCTCATACATATTGGAACAAGTACAAGGCTCATTTCCATCACAATTGTTTGAAGAGATGCCTTCAGGGATCTCCAGGCTGTATTAGCTTGAAAAGAACATGAGTTCTGAAATGAACACTGGGGCAAATACATCCAATATTGATATTTAAAAAGAAAACATTCCTTTTATAAATCTACTATGTGGGGAAATGTCTTAGTATAGTCTTTCCTGTACAGATTTCTTTTTAAAATTGTTGTTTACATATTTTGGACAATCACATCTGTTTAGTTGGTATAGATGTGTGTAGTCCTCTAACATTTTATATTTATGTAGCATCTTCTATCTAGAAAGAATCCCAGAACACTTTGAAAAATGCATACATTCTTAGTTGTTAAAACCTAAAAAGGACAACTCTGACCACCAAGGCTGCCCTCCTGCATAGCACTGGTAACAGAATTTTCACAGCGATTTCTGCCTCAAGCCTATAACTTCTGCTTGACCTAGAGTATACATGCACTATTGAGTTAATATACAGTATGGATATTCAGCAATTGTTTTACTCCCTTCTGAGGTAGAAAGTAATACCTGTTTGACAGAGAATAGCAACAGTACATAACAGTTCAGAACAGTTAGAATGTCATTGATCCTCATGAAACAACTTGGAGGAAATTTAGAGAGAGAGAAAGTAATGAATCACACTGGGATTTTGTCTTGGATACAATAACTTGATGTGTGATGGGACCTGATGAAAAGAGCGCAGGACTTAAGGCCTGCATTTATGTTACATTGAAAAGCTGGTACTTCCTTTAGCACCATACTTCCTGCTCGTAGCCAGGGCTCTAGTTCAGTGCTGACTCACAGGGAATACTGCCACCTACCAAATCACCAGCACCTCTTCTTGCCACAGAGGAAAGAGGATGAGAACCCTTGCTCTCAAACCTACCATCTACGCTGGAGACCTCATGCACCTATTCCACCCCAGCTTTTCTTTGCCCCTTCTAAAGTTCCCCTTATTTTAGAAAAGCTCAATCAGGAGTTTCAAACAGCATAAAGAAAGACAGAAAAGCCTTCTAAATTAATTAAAATTGAAAGACACATGCATAACTAGAAAACCTAGTAGGGCAGCTGACTGGGAGCAGAGGATTCTGTTTTCTCAGGCCTTGATTTCAGGAAAGACCCCCTGCTTTAGAAAGCGTGAAGGCCCTTTGCTCCCTTTTGAAAGCAGTAAGTCAGGGTGAAGCCCTTGTTAGCGTGTTCCTGAATTGGCGTCTCAGTCCATCCACTAAAGGAGACACATCCAGCAGCTAATTTTTTGTTTTCCATGTTGTTAATTTTTCTTGAGATGGTCATTTTCCTTTCTAAATCAAACACTGAAATAGGGTCAATTCCTTTTACATGCTGCACACCAGTCAAAGCTAGAAAAATCAGACATAAGACAAGTTATCTGCAGCCGGTTAAAAGATCAGCTGAAATTAGAGTATATAGTGTTTAGCTGTAATCTAAACAGGGCACTTGCTCCCCCAGATAAATATTGTTCTGTGTTTGTCTGCACAGCACAATGGGTCTTGATTCATGGCTGAGGCTTTCAGTGCTATTGCAATAGAAATTAGAATGCCAGTGAGTATTGATCTCTGTCCCTTTCTACAGATTACTGAAGTTAAGCAGTGGTTTTGAATGATACTTCCTTCTATAAATAATATGACTTGATTAAACCAAATGAAAAATTACCTTTCTTTGACCCAACATGTATATACATTACATCTAAGTTCTGTAACATATTTGTCCAGTTTAATGAACAAACATGCTTTCATGCCTCCATCCACTCTGTCAACTCATTGTGTCTGATAAAAATTAAGTTGTCGTCTGTCTGCTTCATATGCCAATAACCTCTATAGGCAGATAATCACAAATGATATGGATTCGGGAGTTCAAATGAGAATAACTTTAAACTAGATAGGAGACAACTTAATTTTATAAATTGCAGTAAATCTGAATTGCCAAAGGCAATTTGAAACATTGCCATCTTGTAAATTCAGCAAACCTTTGTCTTGTCTAATTAGATTATAAACTATTCATGGCAGGAACTATATCTTTCAGCACCGAGCATGATGTGGAGGGACATAGGGTCACAATCAGAACTGTTCAATTAACTGATTTTTGTTTCTCTGGCCAAACCAGGAGGGGGTGAGGGGCATCATTTAGTTCAACCAAAAAGTAAATGTTTCAGTTTGATTTAGAATGTCGAACAATTTTAAAAATAAATTTGAAGTAATATTCTTCATGAAAGGTCATTTCAAATAAAAAATAATAAAGACATTAAAACAGTTTAAAAAAAAAAGTCTCTTCTTGGCTGAAAAAAAATAGCAGTTTTGACACAAATTTGTGAAATGTGGTGGTCAAACCAATCTACACTGGGGGGCGGGGGGATGGAACGGGGAGAATTTTATCTGAAAATTTCACCCTGCTTTAGTGAGCATCTGAGCTGGGCCCTCTGGGAACTGTTGTAATACAAATAATGATAACTACATCTCCCTAAACTCCCTGGGTTGCAAGACTCTGTCTATTCTGATGTAATGATCATTTGATTTAATATAGGGCATCTTCGAAGGCAACTAGAAAGATTTTAAGGGTAACTATTGGAAACCGAGCAAAACATTGTCATTCTACTCCATGGCACAGCAAAGTGTAATTTAAGCAGGATGTTCAATAGTTTATCTAACCTATTTTCCATCTGTTGGTTCAAATGTATTAGATTAAAACATAACATGGTGCAGGTTTGATAGGGAACTTTTGCTTTGTTTTGCCATGTGGAATGGAGACAGTGGCAGTATTAATATGTTAGACTGTGTAATGAATACTTAAATGCTCATGACATACTGGTAATGCTGTACATCTGTAATAGCCATAACAACTACTAGTTCTTTATTGGCACAAGTGAGTGGTCTGGTGTCGTAAGAGTTTTCGTATGGTCAATAGCAGTAAATGGCTGTGTGCATGCAATGACAAAGGGACAAAGCTATACAGAGGTAAGATTTAAGTCTTGAAAGGTTTCTCTGTGGAAAATATAGAAGCACTATGTCTTTGGCTATGTGCACATACCTCCCATTGAGCCCAATCCTGTAAGATGCTGAGTGCCCTCATTTCCTGCTGACTTGAATGGGAGTTGAGAACACTTAGCACCTCTTAGGATCAAGACTATTGTTAGAAAACCTCCAGCGTCATTTTAAAGACCCAATCACCAGCTTTGAAATAGAGGCCAAATATCTCTTCGATAAAAGACAGCAGCAAGCAATGGTGGGAAAGAGTTAAAACAAAAACATGAATCGTATTATAGAGCAGATGAATTGTTTTTAGGTTCTTATCTCTTTACTAAGCCTCTGAGGTAGACAAAAAGGCTATGTCTAAACTTGTTAATTTAAGTCAACTTTAACTAAGTCAACTTAGTGAGTCTACACTTAAAATTAAAGTCGACTTAAAGGGGAACTTACAAAGTCGACCTAGAGCGTCCACACTGGATGCTCTAAGTCGACTTTATAGGGCTAGGGGAACCTTGGGCAGGTCCATGGTGGTGGCGGGGGCGGGGCACCTCTAGTGTGCAATGAGGCAAAGGGGGACAGGGACCCTGGCAGGGCATGTGGGCAGGGTGTGACACTGTCTGGATTTAGGGAAGCATTTTTGATATTATTTTCTATGGATATCTCATAAATGCTATAATCCATAGGAACTAGGTCATGTTTGGTATCAATAGAAAGGTAGTAATTTGCTGGGAATGATTATTTAGCTTATGTCTAGGAATTCTATTTCGATTAGAAGTTAGGAATTTGATGTTATATCTATACTTTAACTTGTGTCATTCTGGAGGAATGCCTTAAACAGGAGGGTGTGAACAACCATTGTCTCCTTAATGGCTCATCAGGTTTCTCCCTTTGGCCCATTGTAGGTGGGAGCTTCATTAACATTCAGGAGACAATGGTTGTTCACACCCTCCTGTCTAAGGCATTCCTCCAGAATGACACAAGTTAAAGTATGGATATAACATCAAATTCCTAACTTCTAATCGAAATAGAATTCCTAGACATAAACTATATGATCATTCCCAGAAAATTACTACCTTTCTATTGATGCCAAACATGACATAGTTCCAATGGATTATAGCATTTATGAGATATCCATAGAAATTAATATAAAAAATGCTTCCCTAAATCCAGACAGTGTCACACCCTGCCCACATGCCCTGCCCTTTGGGGGGCATGCCAGGCTCCCTCTGTGCCCCCCCCCCTTGGCAGTGAGGGCATTGGTGTAGTCCTGGGGTAGCCCTAAGTTGACTTAGGGCTACCCCAGGGCTACACTGGCTTAATTCGACTTTAAAAAGTCAAATTAAGCCTTAAGTCTAATGAAAAGGTGGTTTAATGAAGTCGACTTAATTTTCATTGTCGACTTTATTTTCCTTAAGTCGACTTAAGCAAGCTGTTAAGTCGACTTAAGGAAACTGTAGTGTAGATGCAGGGTAAATTAAGTTGACTTAAGCAAGCTTAAATCGACTTAAGTTACCAGTGTAGACACAGCCAAAGAGAGGGGCAGATGGCATAGAAATGAACAATGGAAACCAAAGCAGAAGCGGGATTAAAATTGTCACAAGTGTGATGCAATGTGTAGCTAATTAAAAGCTAATCTGTGCCAAAGCCTTAAGTGGAGAATGGGGCAAAGAGGTAGTGGCCCCATGAAATTTGTGAGAGGGATTTGCCTCAAGACAGCATCCCCTCTCAGTCCCATGGAATGCAAGACAACCGGGCTTTCTCCATCCAATGCCTGGCCATCTCCTGCCCACTCCGCTTTGGGACTGGTGTGCACTCTTGGGGACACAGGAAGGGAGTACCAAACAAACAAGGAGCCCTGTGGCACTTTGGAGACTAACAAAATTATTTATCACATGAGCTTTCGTGGGAGGAAATCTCACTTCATCAGACACTTTGAAGATGGGGAATTTACAGAATGGGAGGAAAGTAAATGCAGAAAAATGTATTACACAGGTTCAGGTCAGGCTGTAACAGCAAATCAGGAGAGATGTTCAGATTCAAATACTGGGGAACAGCATATAGAGGAAAGTGAGGTCAAATCACTTGGTGTAATGAGAATAAAATCCATAGTTCCTGTTTAACCCTGAGGCAACGGAGTCAAATTTACATATAAGTTACATTTCTGCAGTCTCTCTTTGAAGCTGTGATTTGTTCTTCATTTGTTTGAGCACCTCTATTAACAAGTTGTTAATGGAGTGAGCTGGGAAATGAAATGTTCCCCTATTGGTTTTTGAATGTTGTGATTTCTGATGTCAGACTTGTGTCCATTTATTCTCTTGCACAGAGACTGTCCTGTTTGTCCAATATATAAAGCAGGGGGACATTTCCGGCATATGATGGCATAAATCACATTGGTGGATGAGCAGGTGAATGATCCCTTGATGGAGCAACTGACTTGATTAGGTCCTGTGATGGTGTCTTTTGTGTAGATATGGGGGCAAAGTTGGCAGCGTGGTCTGTTGCAGGGATATGTTCCTTCTTTAATGTTTCTATTGTTTGGTCTGTAGTTGTTGGTGAGTATCCGTTTAAGGTTGGGGGTCTGTCTGTAAGCGAGGAGAGGTCTGTCTCCCAAGGCTTGAAAGAGTGAGGGATCGTTGTGGAGAATAGGTTGATGATGTGTTGTAGAGGTTTTACTTGGGGGTTGTAGGTGATGACCAGTGGCGTTGTGCTTTTCTTTCTTGGGCTTCTCCTGTAGTAGTTAACTTCTGGGTACCCGTCTGGGTCTGTCAATCTGTTTCTTCACTTCCGCAGTTGGGTATTGTAGTTTTAAGAATGTTTGATAGAGATCCTGAAGGTATCTGTCTCTGTCTGAAGGATCGGAGCAAATGCGGTTATATCTTAGGGCTTGACTGTAGAAAATGTATCATGTGGTTTGTCTTGGATGAAAGCTCAAGGGATGTAGGTAACTATAGTGATTAGTAAGTTTTCAGTGTAGGTAGTGTTAATATGTTAATCTGTTTCTTCACTTCCCCAGGTGGGTATAATAGTTTTAAGAATGCTCGATAGAAATCCTGAAAGTGTCTGTCTCTATCTGAAGGATCAGAGCAAATACGGTTATATCTTAATGCTTGGCTGTGGACAATGGATCATGTGGTGTTTTCTGGATGAAAGCTCGAGGGATATAGGTAACTATAACAATCAGAAGGTTTTTGGAATAGTGTGGTGTTTATGTGCCCATCAGTAATTTGCACTGTAGTGTCCAGAAAGTGTATCTCCTGTGCGGAGTATTCCAGGCTGTTTGATTGTAGAGTGGAAATTGTTGAAATCTCTGTGGAAATTTTCAAGGGCATCCTTACCGTGGGTCCAGATGATGATGATGACATCAATATAGTGTAAGTAAAATAGATGTGCTTTGGGATGAGATGTGAGGAAGCATTGTTCTAAGTCAGCCATACCGATGTTGGCACATTGTTGGGCCATGCGGATGACCATAGAAGTGCCTCTGACTTGAAGATATAAATTGTCTACAAATCTGAAATGGTTGTGGGTGAGTACAAAGTCACAAAGTTCAGCCACGAGGTGTGCTGTGGCATCATTTGGGATGGTTCTTCTAATGGCTTGTAATCCATCTTTGTGTGGCATGTTGGTGTAAAGAGCCTCTATGTCCATAGTGGCCAGGATGGTGTTTTCTGGAAGGTCACCAATGGATTGGATTTTTCTCAGGAAGTCCGTAGTGTCTCGAAGAGAGCTAGGAGTTTTAATAGCATAGGGTGTGTCTGCACTAATAAATTAAGTCGACTTAAGCAGGCTTGAATCGACTTAATTTACTCTGTGTCCACACTGGCATTTCCTTAACTTGACTTAAGCTGCTGCTTAAGTCGACTTAAGGAAATTTAAAGTCGACTTTATTAAACCTAGTTTAAAGTCGACCTTAATGCTTAAGTTGACTTCTTAAGTCGACTTAAGCAGTGTGGATGCCCTAAGTCAACTTAGTCGACTTAGGGCATGGGAAAAAGGGAGCCCCTGCTCCCTTGTCCCCAGGAAGCCGCTAGTGGCTTGTCCTGGGGAGAGCCAGTCCCACGCGGGACTGGCTCTCCGCAGGACAAGCCGATAGCAGCTTGTCCCAACTCCTTTCTCCCCGGGACCGCTCAGGTCCCGGGGAGAAGGGAGAATGGGGCTCCCTCCTAGCTAGAACCCAAGTGGTTCTGGCCGAAGGGAGCCCCGCGCTCTTTCCGGCAGCTGGAGCGCCGCCGTGCTGGCCATTGCCTGCGCTCCAGCTGCCGGGCAGCCTCCGGGGGCTTCCCGGCAGCTGGAGTGCAGTCCCAGCCAGAAGGGAGCCGCAGGGCTCCGTTCTGGCTGGGACCTCTGGGATCCCGGCAGAAAGGAGCCTGTGAGCCCTTTGATCCGGACCCCCGCAGGTCCTAGCAAGAAGGAAGCAGCAGCTCCTTTTTTGCCAGGACTCACGGGGGTCCCAGGCAGAGGGGAGCCGCCAGCTTCCTTCTCCCCGGGACCACGCAGTCTGGCTAGGAGGGCTCCCTTCTGCCTGGGACCTGAGCAGTCCCGACCAGAATGGAGCCGAGCGTTCCGGGGCAGAAGGGAGCTCCATGCTCCCTTCTCCCCCGGACCGCTCTGGTGCTTGCTGTCTCAGGGACAGCCAGTGCCGTGTGGGGCTGGCTCTCCCTGGACCTAACTAGTCGACTTTAGAGAGTCTAGAATAGACTCTCTTAAGTCAAGCTAGTAAGGCCCACTTTAAGTCAACTTAGGAGTCCTGTGTGGACTGTCTAAATCGACTTAATAAGGTTGACTTAAAGTCGACTTATTAAAGTCGACTTATTTAAGTCGGCCTAAATCCCTAAGTGTAGACATAGCCATAGAGACTGAGGAGAGAGTCCACATAGGCAGATAAGCCTGCTCTAAGCCCTGGTGTGAGAGCAACCCAAATGAAGTTAATGAAGTTGTACCCTGCTGCTCCCAAGTTCTCCACCCTAATCACTAAATTATCTATAATAAAGTCTGTGCTTAAAATATCAACTTTAATAGTCATATCTCAAAAATTCATATACTTGTATAGTAGTATTAATATAAAAACATGACCCTACCACATGAGACATTTTCATTTTGTAACTTTATTATCATTATGAGCACTTTTAAACAGTTCATTGAAATGATCATTTGTATGACTTCATATTGGCATACGGTTGGAAGTTAGTCCAAATCCAAATATGGATTTTACATCAATGCAATGAAGTAGCTCATACATAGCTTGTGGTTGGCTTTGCAGTCCATTTGCAGTGTTTTCGGGCTCCTGCTCTTTCGTTGTCAAATTGCTCCAGTTAATTTTTAATTATTCTGTTATTTCAATACTCAATCTAGCAGAGAAACATATAACATAATCTAATGGCTGGAAGTTAAAGCTAGACAAATTCAGACTGGGCTACCTAGGGAGGTGGTAGAATCTCCATCTTTAGAGATATTTAAGGTCCGGTTAGACAAAACCCTGGCTGGGATGATTTAGTGGGAGTGGTCCTGCTTTTTAGCAGGGGGTTGGACTAGATGACCTCGTGAGGTCCCTTCCATCCCTATTATGCTATGATTCTAAATAAGATGTATATTTTCAGCAGTAAGGATAACCAGCCATTGGAAAAATGTACTAAAGGTTGTGGTGGATTCTCCTCAATGGCAGTGTGGCAGAGTACTCTCCAACTCGTGCCACCTAATGTCCAATCCCCTGGCGTAGTAGGGCCTATGGTAAGTCAGACTCCCTGGCAAGCCCACTTCTCCCTGTCAGGGCCGTGGCTTCACTGCCCTGGACTCAGCCCTTGTAGAAGGGAAGTATTCTGCTGCCCCTGCTGCAGTGGACGAGGCAAGCCTCCCAGGCCTTGCCTAGTCTCCTTCCCTTCCTCTAACCTTCTTCTGATGTTGCTCTGGTGTTGTTCTGTTCGGCTCTGCTTCGCTTCGCTTCCTCTCTGCTTCGCTTCTTCTCTTCTCCTCTCCTCTCCTCTCCTCTCCTCTCCTCTCCTCTCCTCTCCTCTCCTCCAGTCTCCTCTAAACTCCCACACCTGAGCTGGTGGAGGTGGGGCTTTTTATTGGGCCAGGAACAGCCCTTAACAAGGTCCAGGTGTCCCTAATTGCCCCACAGCTGTTTCTCCTTTGCCTGCTGGGAATAGTGCTTTCAGCATTCTAGGGCTGACAAACCTGCCTTCAATTACCCTTCTAAATCCGGCCTGGAGCCAACTGGCGTGCACCCTCCCCCGCCGCTACCGAGGGCTCCGATACGACCGGCAGCTCTTTTTTATCAATCCGAGAGGTTTTCCGCGAGACCT
>ML685886.1:858083-902446 GCA_007922175.1 Pelusios castaneus | reverse complement strand
GCCCCGAGCCGGCTGCTGGACTTGCAGCCGGTCCCCTTCCGAACCGCGCCCCGCAAACATCTATACACACTCGTGCTCCACACCATTCACTTCCTCGCCCTCATGTCCCGCCCCGATACAAAGTGGCGGGACCTAATTCCATCCGTGGAGGGCGAGGACCCCCGGTGGGCCAGTCTGTATGCCACCTTGACTCCACGGCCCGCCGGGGATATAAGTTGGCGGCTCCTCCATGGAGCCGTGAGCACGGGCGTGTTCCTGGCGCGGTTCACTCCCCGTCCCGATACCTGCCCTTTTTGCGGAGTGAGGGAGACCCTGGCGCACGCCTACCTTGAATGCGCCAGGTTGCAGCCCCTTTTCCGGCTCCTCCAGAACCTCTTATTAAGGTTCTGGCTGCACTTTTCCCCACACCTTCTCTTATACGCACTCCCAATCCGTGGCCCCACAAAGTCGCGGGACCTCCTCGCCAACCTCCTCTTGGCCTATGCCAAAGTGGCCATATACAAAACCCGAGAGAGGAGGTTGGCTGAAGGAGGTTCCTGTGACTGTGGGGCCTACTTCCGGTCCTTAGTCCGTTCACGTGTCCGAGCAGAGTTCCTTTGGGCAGCGTCCGCTGGCTCCCTTGACACCTTCCAGGAGCAGTGGGCGCTGTCCGGGGTTCTCTGCTCGGTGTCCCCTTCCGAATCCCTCATTTTGGCCCTTTGACCTTCACACCCGTTCCTGTTCGTCATTTGTTGTCCCCCATAATCAGTTGGGAGCTGGGTCCAGTGCTCCATCCCCTTAGGCTGGGGGAGGAGTTTTAGCAGTGGGCGGGATAGCACCCGCCCACCTCCCTGTTTTCAAATAGGATTACCCTTCTAAAGCCGTCTGGCCTGGCTTTGCCACAGGCAGTTTTTAAATCATGACTGGAATTAGTTTGGAGACTTTCTGTGGCCTGTGTTTTCCACGTGATCATACTAGATGATCACAGCGCTCCCTTCAGGCCTTGCAATGTATGAGTCTTTGAGGACTGATAGAAGTTCCATAAGCAAAAGCTCACTAGGTTCTTTGTTGTGCTTTCAGGGGCACTTTGAACACCAGCCCCCCTCCCAGGGTCTCCTGGCCCTGCTGCCTTCCGCACATCCTCTTAGCATGCCTGGGTCTCACTGCCTGTCCCATCCCATTGTCTCAAGCGTTCTTCTGTGCACCCCAAGCAGGCTTCCAATACTCACTGGAGGCTGTGGGCAAGGAAGGAATGGGACTCATTAGAGTTCCCTGCACCCTCTCTGGCAGCGCTGCTCCAGGCACCATCTCATGGGGCCCAGCAGGTGCGTCAGCTGCAGTGTTTTTCCCAGGTACATACCTTCAACTGCCCTTAGCCTGGCTCCCACCCTGGCAGTAAAGGGGGAGGGAATCCTGGGGAAGGGGACTAGGGCAGAAGCTGGGTGTGGTGATGGCAATTATTACTGGAGGAGGCATGACTCTGGTTGCCTCTCTTTGTGCGTGTGCCCGTCTGCACCTGATACAGCCCAGTCTAGATAAAATTGGAGCATCTCGATTTAAAAGCCAGATAATGAAGAATTCATCATATCCCTAGGTAATGTTATCAGTTCCTCTTTATCTGCAGTGTCGAGACAAGATCTAATTCATCCGGGTTGGACAGATCATTTTTTGAGTTAGGAAATTATCTTCTGAAATGTTTTGAAATTCTAGTAGTATTTTAGAGGGGTACCTGTGCTAGTCTGTGTACAGCAAAAACAACGAGAGTCCTGTGGCACCTAATAGACTAACAGATTTCTTTGGGCATAAGCTTTCGTGGGCTATAACCCACTTCGGCAATCTGACTAAGTGGGTTATAGCCCATGAAAGCTAATGCCCGAAGAAATCTGTTAATCTATATGGGTGCATCTACACTTGTAAATTAAGTCGACTTAAGCTTGCTTAAGTCGACTTAATTTACCCTGCGTCTACACTACAGTTTTCTTAAGTCGACTTAAGCAACTTGCTTAAGTCGACTTAAGGAAAATAAAGTCGACTTAATGAAAATTAAGTTGACTTCATTAAACCTAGATTTAATTTGACTTTAGGCTTAATTCGACTTTTTAAAGTTGAGTTAAGCCAGTGTAGACAAGGGATAGCGCTAAGTCGACATAGGGCTACCCTTGGACTGCACCAATGCCCTCCCTGCCGTGGGGGGGGGAGCACGGGGAGCCTGGCATGCCACCCCACAGGGCAGGGCAGAGCCCTGCCCCTATGCCCTGCCAGGGTCCCTCTCCCCCTTTGCCCCATTGTACCTATGTACAATGGGGCAAAGGCTGAGTTCCCTTTCCCCCGTGGACTTGCCTTAGGTCCCCCTAGCCCCTAGAAGTCGACCTAGGCATCCAGTGTGGACGCTCTAGGTCGACTTTGTAAGTTCCCCCCAAAGTCGACTTTAAATTTAGGTGTAGACTCACTATGTCGACTTAGCTAAAGTCGACCTAAATTTTCAAGTGTAGACATAGCCTAAGGTGCCACAGGACTCTAGTTGTTTTTTAGTAGTATTTTAGTACTGGCTGCTTGGGCCCCCAGCACATATTACTTAACACTTAATTCCTCCACGATCACTCAGCCTTTTCCCTCTATACATTATAAATAAATGCATAAGGAATCAGTTATCCTATTCCCAATGTTATGCTAAATGAATACTCATATCTTCCCTCCTTTTACATTCCCCTTTTCTTATTAGTTTAATGCCCTCCTGAGTGTGCTAACTAACCTGTCCCTGAGCAGTTTGTGTCCCCTTCTACTGAGGTGGAGGCCATCCAAACTGTACAGCCCTTGTCCCCAAACAAAAACAAAACACTGCATTCCTTACCTAACTAGTAGATCAATTCCAGAGAATCTTCAGGTCCAGAGCAGAGGAAGTGATCTCACAGTAAAATTAGGGTTTGATCCTGAAACATCACTGTGACCCTAATCCAGCAAAACATGTAGATGCATTTAGCTTTAAATACAGGAGTACTTTTAAAGACTTTCAAGATGGCAATTACAATGGACCCTCTGTCTGAAGACTGTGGGCCATGATAAAATCATGCTCTATCTACTGTCTTTGTTATCTTGGATCAAGAGATGTTGCTGATTTGCCTACATGGCAATTGTTTTTCTGCTCTCAAAACTAATGTGGAGTGATGCAGGGCTCCCCCTTCTTACCCCTGTTACCAGGGCCCCCCCTGGGGGGGGCAAATGGGGCGATAGCCCCGGGCCCCATTGTTATGCGCCCCCCCCCCACAGCCACACTCTTCCCTACTCCCCGCTGCCTTCGAAGGCAGCGGGTCAGGCAGGGAGCTCTCAGCCTGGCCTCTGGGCTAGCCCTCCCCACCCCCACGGTGGAGCAGGCAGGCCCAGGGGCGGGGCAGGGGGCTGGGGCCTGCCTCTGGGCTGGCCTGCCCCATGCAGCCAGGGCCAGCCCTCGCCGGCAGGGTGCCCTAGGCCGGAACTGGCTCCCGGCGGCGGCCTCGGGTCCCCGGCTGCAGCAGCCTGGGGTCTTGGCTGCGGCCGGCTCCCCCCACCGGTGGTCCCCGTTTCCGGGGCCTCAGCTGGCGGTTTCAGCCTCCCCGCCCGAGCTGGCTCCCTGGGGGGTGGAGCGGCCCGACTCCTCTCCAGCATGGGGGGGGGCGGGGCCCCGCCTAGGCCAGTTGGCCCTGGGCCCCACTCCTCCCACGGGACAGCGCTGCCTGTTACTCTCAGCATATAGAAAAAGTTGGTCCAATTGCTCTGTTACATATGTATTTACCTTTATTTTAATTTTGTCACTGTTTTAGTGATGATTATTGAATTTCAGTATTTCTCAACTAGCAGCCCCTGAGGAATATTGTAACATGTTGTTGTCTGCATATGCACTAGATGCAATATTGAAATGTGATTATCATTAAAAGAACTATTCACTGCAGGGCAAAAAGAGATTAATAAGAAATAGAAATGAAATTTTACACTCTCCACTTTCACTGTTATTACTTCTTATTCTAGGATCCCCTGAGGTGCCTGATTCTTCGCTTGCTTGTCACTGTTGATTTCTGGAGACTCCTCTCTGCAAAATGTACCATATTTGCAGCCGTTGCTGTAACTTTGGTTAACTGTGTGGCATACATGGTCACATGTTACTGTAGAGTCTCAAATTTATACTTGTAATCCCACAGTTAATACAACTGATGAAACACTTGATAGTTGCCATTGACTCTGAAACAAAGGTCCAATAAAAATTCATGCAAAGGCACTACTTTAGGGCACACTGCTTAATTTTATATTAAACATATGTATAATTTCCTTGACACGCTCAGATTCCCATTCTACATGCAATTAACTATCTGCCTTGATATGATTCCCTTCTCGACCAGTTTTCTTGGTATCCTGTTTCTCTTGCTTTGTAACACTAGTTTGTAGGAAGAAAATCTAGGATCTCACTGGTCAGTTTTCTATATCATTGCTTGGCCAGGGTTTAGCAAAGTGACCAATGCATTTTGCTTGCTTCACATTTTGGATGCCCACGTACTCCACACTAACTCTAAACAGTAGGGAGGCCATGGCAGCCCAGGCTAGCTACCCTCATACAAACCTGCTTAGACCATGTTCGTATGTTCTCAAGGCAATTTGCTTTTTGTGCCCCCTGTGCTGCTGCACTACTTTTTTTGTGTGTGTGTGTGTCCATATGTGTGCTCCAGCTGGGAATTACATCCCTGGCTCCAGTTGTAGATGTAGCCTTAGAAGTACTGATGCTCAGAAAATCAAGCTTCTTTAAAGTGTCTCAGGTTGAATACCCAAAAATCGAGGCTCCTGAAGTCATTAGTTACTTTTGAAAGTCTTGCCCATCAGTTTCCCCTCCCAGTTCAGCAGGAAAACCCTTAGCTTTCATTCCAGTGTGGCCATAGCAGAGAGGCAACCAATTCATGGACGGAAAAGGGACATGCAGGGGGGTGGTTTTTTGAAAAATACAATCATGCTGTAGTCTCATACATGTTACAGTGTTTTCCTGCAGTCAAAGGAGAGCAGTCATTTGCCACCGCAGGAAATGTGCTCTAGGGGCCAAGAACTGTATTCCCCAGGTCTCAAGAACTGTATTCCCCAGGGAGATACCACTCCCTTCTAGTCATAAAGCATTATTACCTCTAAGAACCACAAGACAAAATATTTGCCTGCATTTTATTTACAGCTGGTTAACATTTTTATTTTTCATTTGATGTTTTTGATAAAATGAGGCCATTTTTCAGAAATGGATATTTTTTGGGGGGAAAAAAAACAGAATATGTTGCTCTCAGGATATTTCACTTTAAAAAAAAATGGGGAAGGAGAATTTCACTCCTAATTCTGATTGGTCCATTTAGTCATCTGGTGAAATTTAAAAAATGAAAATAACAACTCCAATTTGAAATCAAAGCATTATTGTTTTCAAAATTTACAATTTCTTTTCAGATTATTTTTCATCCTGCTTTTTGGCATGTTCACAGTTCTTCAAACAGAGTATATATATTTTTAAAGAGGAAAACCAGAGAATACCATTATTCTTTGATGGCCTCATATTTTTTAATGGTTTGACCTTGCTTCTACTGAATTAATGTCAAAACTTCCATTGAATCTAGTGAAAGTAAAATGAGGTCTTATGGACACAAACCTGCAAGGTGATGAGCATACTTACCTCCATATCCTCATTCCCATTAGCTTCGCCACCACTGTCCCTGGGCTCATCATTAGCCTCATTAAAAATGGCGGCAAAGTGTTTGTTTAGGTATCCAGCCATGACTAGATTATCTTAACCTCCACATTCTCCTCGGTGTTTAGTGGTCCCAATTCTTCCTTCTCTGTTTTCTTCCTATTTATATTGCAATATAAAGTGATCTTCATGATTCTTGGTAACTAGAGGACTACTGAAAGGAGGAAAACAGAACACTACAAATCATTTCTCCAGAAACCTGATTAAAAAAAATCCTAAGTATATTACATCAAAACTTTATGATGTTTTTCAATTAATTTTTTGATAATTCTGATTTTCAACAATAAGATAAACACTTGATTCTGCTTTAGTTTTGCACACCAAAAGTTTTAATTTTTTTCTCTCCTTTTAAGTGGCTAAAGTGAAAAGGGAAGGAACGAGCAGGAATAGAAAAGAGGGGGTTAAAAAACAAATGTACATGCACTTCTTTTTTCATTTTTAAAAACGGCTTTTCTATAGAAACAAACATTTCAGATAAAGGTTTTTAATCAGCTGTACTTTTTAAAGTGTATATAAGAAACTTGTGCAACCCAAAAAGTCTGTAAATTATGCAGCGCAACAAAGGATGTAGAATTGTATGCAATTTAAGGTGCTTTTGATAATCTTGTTTTGAAGAAAATCATAAGATTACATGTATTAGTCTTGAACTGGTTTGTTGAAATGTTTCAGCAAACTCACTTGTCTACTTATTTCACCCAGAGAACCAATGGATCTATAGTTTGTGTTATTTATGAAAGTGATTCTTTTCTTAATATTTAAGGAACAATTTCAGTCAGCAAAACAAAGGTCTTTCAGTGGTGATAATACAGATGGTCTGTCAAAACACTGTAGTTGGTGTTCTTTTACTAAAAATTGCACACTCTTTTGGTTCACCAAATGAGTCATTTTGTGATTTCAATAAGGAGGGAGGTCTTCCATTTTATCAGCAGACAGGTTCAATACGACTGAAGGCAGCAGCAAAGTGGTAGAAATGAGATTTACAACAAAGTTAGAATCACAATTTTCTGGAAAGAAACAAGCTTTTCATCAAAGTGGATTTACTGTTACTCCGGCACATATGTCTCTGCAAATCCACATAACAGGAGCAGGCAAATTGAAAAGCTTTATACTGTACTGTGGTATGGTTTATAGGGATGTCCTGGACATGGTTTTAATAAGCTAAAAGGAGATTTGCTTATGTATACAATTTTTGCTTATTATATGCCACCAGAAATTGATAAAATGTGACCTAAGCAAAACATTTGGGGCTGCAATTTGAGCTGTTACTCATATGAAGTCAATGAGACTGCTGACATGAGGAATGGCTTCAGATGTGTTCCCAATGATAAAATTCAATAGCATTTTCCCTTACTCCTAGACTATTCGTTTTATCAATGTATCATAAGTGGTTAATTTCAGAGAGAGAGAGAGAGAAAATGTAGCGTAAAGATTGTTGAAATGATTATATTCAATTAAACAGTGAGAATTCTTCGTTTGTTTTGATGTCTTATTTCTATTCAAAATGCAGTCAAGCAAAATAGACATTAAGATACTGTTATTTGCATATATCAGACTTCCTAAGTGAATTATATATGTAACCTGTGTATATAGTTTAAATAAAAAAAATTCAGAGATTGTTACTACTGCTAAGACCCCAAGAAGGCAATGTCAGCGTTAGCATTGTAAATGCAGCCTTTAACCCTTAATATGCCTGATGTGCCCTTTAATTATCGTATAACAACCAACCGCATGAACCAATACCTCTATTAAACTAATACATAAAACAGGAAAAGAGCTTCTCTAATGATTGGCACCATCTGTCTCGCTCCACCCCGAACCACTCTGTCCTGTGAAGATGCACACAAAGGCTATGTCTAGACTTGGAAATTTAAGTCGACTTAGTGAGTCTACACCTAAATTTTAAGTCGACTTTGGGGGGAACTTACAAAGGCAATCTAGAGCGTCCACACTGGATGCCTAGGTCGACTTCTAGGGGCTAGGGGAACCTAGGGCAGGTCCACAGGGGCAAGGGGGACACCCCTTGCCCAGTACCAGGGGGCTCAGCCTTTGCCCCATTGTACATAGGTACAATGGGGCAAAGGGGGACAGGGACCCTGGCAGGGCATAGGGGCAGGGAGGGCAGAGCTCTGCCCTGCCCTGTGGGGGGGCATGCCAGGCTCCCCGTGTCCCCCCCCCGGCAGGGAGGGCATTGTGCAGTCCTGGGGTAGCCCTAAGGGCTACCCCATGTGTACACTGGCTTAAGTCGACTCTAGGGAGTCGACTTAAGCCCTAAGTTGAATTAAATCTAGGTTTAATAAAGTTGACTTAATTTTCATTAAGTCGACTTTATTTTCCTTATGTCGACTTGTTTAAGTCGACTTAAGGAAACTGTAGTGTGGATGCAGGGTAAATTAAGTCGACTTAAGCAAGCTTAAGTCGACTTAATTTACAAGTGTAGACGCAGCCAAACTGACTAGTTTCTACAATAGAGTAACACGGCTGCCCCTTTGGAATTTGACTAGTTCTGCCAAACTTCCTATTGGTGAGCTGCAGCGTTGGGCCCTAATTCAGCTAAACCAATATGCTATTGTCGTCAAAGGCATTTCAGCATATGTGTGTGTTGTGGTCCAGACCTGTGCACACAAAAGTTATTGGCAGTGCTCCCGTTAACTTTAATGCTTCAGGCTCAGACGTTTGCTAAATGGGATAGGATTTAAATATGTGCCCATGTCTTGTTCAATTGGGGCCTTCCTCTATGAGTAGTCCATTGGCACTGATACTTCCTTCCCAGAATAAACTGCAGTTCTAAAGTACTGGAGCCTCAGTGAGGCAATAGTACTTGAAGGAAACAGTTGTTCTTGTTTGGTGATATCACCTAGTAAACTTACTATATTAAATGTAATACATAAAGTGGTGCCTCCTGTTTTAGGGAAATCTTGACATAGATAGTTTTCACAAGATTTGGCTCCTTTGTGGGTGCACTACTATATAAAACACAATAAAAGGAGGAAATGTCAGAATTGAGCGTGATCATGCAGACCCTTAGTTCTATGGGCAGACTGATGCTGACTTTCATGATCTATTCTAAGCCATACTCTGTTCATGCCACAGTGGAGATAAATCATGTGAAATGTTATTTTATATTGAACGTTTGTTTAAGTGGATTTTGAATCTTAATCTGCAGAATTACAGATGTTTTAATGTATACATACTGCAAAATTTCACGGGACTATGTTTAGAGGTAGTTTATCAGAATTGCTGATTAGTTATTACTCCTTAGCAAATACAAATTTCCTCCTCTTATGAAATTTTATGTTAAAACTGAAGTAAATTCTTAATCCACTACAGACAGTTGAGGCAGGAAAATATATAGCTATGTTCGATTTGATGGAGAGCAGCAATTATACTTCAAGAATAATCATGACCAAAGGCCATCTTCCTTCCACATTTTCAGGATCCTATTTTGCTGAGATGGGGTGGATTTGGCCCTATCCCAATTTACAACTAGTGGGGACGAAGACTAGCGCCTAAATTGAGCTTATTAAATCAACTTAAAGGATTAAGTTGACTTAATAAGGTTGACAAGGGGCTATGTCTACTCTAGAAAAGTTAAGTTGACTTTGTTAAGTCAACTTAATAAGGTCGACTTTAACTTGACTTAAAGTTGACCCTATTAAATCATCTTAACTTTTCTAGTGTAGATATAGCCTAAAAGTGCCACAGGACTCCTTGGCTATGTCTACACTAGCAATTTAGGTCGACTTAAGGACCCTTAAGTTGACCTAAATTATTCCCTGTCTACACCAGACTTTCATTAAGTCAACTTAAGAAATTCCTTAAGTCGACTTAAGGACAGTGTGGATGGGGAGTAACCCTTAAGTCGACTTTATTAAATTGACTTAAGGGCGGTTAGGTCAACTTAACAAAGTAGACTGTCGACTTAACTTTAAGTTGACTTAGTCCACTTTGTTAAGTTGACTTAAGTTGACAATACTTTTTCTAGTGTAGACATAGCCCTTGTTTGTTTTGCTCATTCTGTCAGGTAACCCTAATTCTACTATATGTTAACTGGCGCAGCTGATACTGGGCTTTACATTATTGCTTGTCTCAGCTTACTGACACTGAAGGTTTTTCTAGTACAATAGATAAAAAAGTAGAGTTTTAAATATTTCATACAGTGAAAATGAACAGAAGTGCCAATGTCAGAATTGTTAAATGTTCAAAGCTTACAGAAATCTTGTGTCATTTTGAAAAATAAACAGATGGATTCAAAGAAGAGGGGGAAGGATATCAGGTTTTGAAAAACAAAACAAAAAAAACCAGCAGTTGAATTGAAGCTTCATTCTTTGGTGCCATCAAATCTGATGCTGTGTTAATCCTGTTTTTTTTCTTGTAGTTTTTCCCTTCCCTTCCCTGAACATCTTGTGCAATACACCAAGCTGTTTCTGCTTTTTGGAGGAATGCAAGTTCTGCCCCCTATGATACTCTACCTAAAATATTTGAGACCAGTGTATACTAATGCTTGCACAATGGCTACCATTGGTGCTGGAGAACAAATGTAACATTTTGAGGTGCAGATGCACCTTTTAGATGCATTTCCAGACTTGTTACAAGGGAGTGTTATATCTGTATATTTGTTGATAGTTAAGGTATCAGTGCATAGCACTCAAGAATATGTAGCATAGTTCCTGTTTTTTGTGGCGCCAATAAGACTTGTGTAATGCAAACTTTCTCAGTGCCACTCTTTTTATATCAGTTCTTTTGACAGTATTAGAAGCAAAACTGTTTTTATTGCTTTTGTTCTTCATTGTTGCTGTGAACAGGGATAGTTCAGAAATAGAACAGACAATTACCAGAGGTAGAACAGAATATTTTAACTGTGTTATATCTGGAAATCGAGGATCGATTTTACTGGAGAAAGAATCCTGTTAACTGTAATCTGAATACTGAAATATGAGGCAGTTTCTGTTTTTGTGGAATAAAAACATAGGATGCAATTTCCAAAGAGACAATATACAAATATAATTTATTACAATGATAAACTGGAAAGATAGAAATATATAGTCTTTGATTATGTCGAGAAGTCATAGACTCATAGAAATGACTACTACTGAAAAGTTTGGTGTCGATTGTCCAGCATCACATAGGAACTTGGTATCAGAGACAGGGTAAAGTACAAGTCTCCAGGGTGGCATTCAAGTGCTGTAACCATGAGATGTTCTTTTCTCCTTCCTGCTGTCTCCAGCTTCACTCACTACACACCTTCCAACTTCTGTAACAAACGGAGAAGTCCTCCATACAACAGTCTCTTTCGCTGTACTATCCTGATTCAGACCTAGAGCTGATCGCTCTACTGCACTGAGTGAGGTGGTCCTGTCGTTGAGGGGTTGTTTTTTGTCATGTAGTTAAAGACTATATTTCAATGCACATGCACCAGGGGGCTGATTTAAAATTGCATGGACAAAATTCACTCTGGAGTTTCCTCACTTGAGTGTTTGACTAGTCCACATTTTAATCCTTAATATTTTATTTCCTAATGTTTTATAGGTTAATTTAGTGATGAGTGGAACCTTAATCAATGTTAAGTGCAGCTTCGTGTTTGTGAATATAGTCATTTTGTAAACTATGATTATCCACTTGTCAGAACCCATATGCTAGATGTTCCAAAGCATATGCTGACACCATTTTTAGCGCTCAGATCTTTGGAAGGTACCAAGAAAGCTTCTGAACTTGATAAGGTCAGACTATTTATGCTAAATAAATAAATGAAATAAACCTATATCTATTTGCTTTCAGTGCTTTGCAGATTTTGTTGAAGCAGTCAAAGCTACCTTGAAAGCAGTTCCCTGGCTATCCGCTTCAGATCTGCAGGTATCCACAGATCTATTGTTTCGGATTGGAGGTTGTATGCGGATTCTATTTTTATCTGCCCAGGGTGCGATCACTGCAGCTGCTGCCTCTGCTGCAGCTGCAGAAAGCAGTGAGCAAGCAGGGAACAAAGGAAGTATGCCAACCTATCCTAGCTCAGCTCTGATTGCTGTCTGCCAGCCAATCAGAGACAGTCACTCATGGGAGCTCAGTTTACCAGCTAGTCCTGTTTCTGACTCTAGGACCCCCAGCAACTCCCTCCTTCCTCCTCCTCCCAGCAGCCAGCCAGATGCTCTGCTTCTATAGTCAGAGCAGGAGCTGCTGTGAGGTGCGGAAGCAGATGGACATAAAATCCGGCATGAGGATCCCAGGTCGGATTTAGGCTGACACTGAGCTGATGTGGATCGGATGCAGATCCACATTTTTGTATCTGTGCAGGGCTGTACTTAACAGTTCACAACTCCACACATTCCCCTCTTTGATATATATTGAAGTTATGTCTAGCCATTGGAAATGGTTGAATGTAGAACCTAGAAACTTGGAAATAAGCAACCAGAAAAAAGTCCAAATGGCTGCTATGTGACCTGTTTAAAATGTGTGCTCTGTTGTCATTCTCTGCTTCTTCCAAAATCTAGAAATTTCAGGAAGATGGATAGAGCTTTGATAACACAGTTTGGTATTTAGTGTTGCCATTCACATCAGTGGGGTTAAGAACAGGTTCTATCTCTGTCTTTGTAGAAATAGAAGGGACACATATTTATGAGACCATGTATCTTTCACTGTGACGCTACCTGTATATAGAATGATATAAATATTTTTCCTAATATTTATTTAAAATGTTGTTACTTTTGTTTTTTATATGGTGATAGCTGTACTTACACCTCTCAGGAATCTAAAACAATAAATACGTCTACAAAATAAAGTACAAAACATATAAACAATTTAGTCATAGTTATAACTTCCAAGGGACAAATTAGAAATATATCCAGCTGGGTAGTTTTACGGATAATAGATGATCAAATTGCAAATGCAAGTCTTTGTGATGTTTATCCTTCTGTTTCTTTGAACTGAAGTCTTTTGGTAAAGTAGTTTATTACAGTAGTTTTAATTGGGAGCTGTTGTATGGAAATGTCTAACTCATAATATGCATGGTAATTCTTTAAACCCCCCCTCTCGCCCCCTCCCCCCACCTTTGTATAATGATTTTTAGCAAGGCACACATTTTAATTGCCTATCTTTTTATTGTGTTTATGTATTTCCACCATACACCATAACAAACTTCAATCATTCTTCCTTCCTTCCTAGCCTAAGGGCTGGATTAAGACATGTTGAGACCCTAAGCTATGTCAAGATTCAGAGTCCTCATGCCATAAAAAATAAAGAGAAAAAAGTGTATTACATTATAACAGAGAGGGTAATGAAAAAATAAATGAAAAATCATTATATTTCATATATACATAGGTAAAAACAACTAAATAAAACATGCATCTTGCAAAAAGCCTTATTTGCATTATCATTTTCAATTACGATAAATCTTCTTAGTTATCTCCAACCTATTTAGAGGCCCCTCATAATGTGAGGCCCTAAGCCATGGCTTACTTGCTTGTGTCTAAATCCAGCATGTCCACATAGGACTGACTTGTGCAGTATGTAGTCACATTTTCTTCTAATAGGTGGTCTATATAGTGGGCAACATCCTACTATAGCTCTACCAGAGTTACTTCTTTGAAGTGTTGACAAGTTCCAAAGGGGTAGCCGTGTTAGTCTAGGTCAGCAAAACAAATAAGGAGTCCTGTGGCACTTTTGTTAGTCTTTAAAAGTGCCACAGGATTCCTTGTTTCTTTTTTTTTTAAGTTGTGTAGCGATCTGTGCTATTGGTTTGAATTTAGGGTTAATAATCCATGGTCATTGCACCTAATTGTTGGTATCAAGTCTCCCTTGTGTATCAGAGACTCTTACGAAGTAAACCAATGCAGATGAAAATAGGCTCAAGATGTAACATTTTTTTCATAATGTTAGTAGCTAGTACATGAATCATGGACTGACAACTATGCAGATTTAAGCAGGGAAACTTCTGTATCCACATCGCCTGCAGTTGAAACTGGAGATCCCAGAAATGTGTTTAATTCACTTCAGTGTAAGCAAGAATCTAGTCTCCATTAAATTGGAAATGGTTGCATTATGTCCTGTGTAATTTAAAATAGCTTGCTCAACCATCATCTTTTATTTTTTCATGTAGTTCATTCTGTAAAACAGTGGGATTTGTAATTACCTCCTCTACTGCCCAGTGCTCTATATATCCTTCCAGCCAATCTTTTGAAATTATCCTCAATGAATATTTATCTTTCCAATACAGGATATTCTCTGATTAATTCTGGTTTAATACCCCTGGAAATAGCCAAGCTTATGAAGAAATAAGTAGAATCTTTGCAACTACATTTGGCAATAAGTGATGCTAACTAAATAGATCAGCTTCTGACAGCCATAACATAATCACCTTGCGCTAGGATGTATGGCATGGGATTTTAAGAACCAGACGTTTCCAGTGATGGCAATATTGCTGTCTGGACTTCTGTATCTATGCCTCCAGGTTAATGTAAAAGAGCTATTGACTGCAGTGCTGTTATCTGAAGTTAAGCCCTGGTATATGGAATGCCTTGCCTCTAGATCATACAGAGATCACTGTCTTGATCTATTTTAACAGGTTGTACAACGCTTTTTTCATTGGAGGCACACTTTGGTGTGACCTACGGTATTAATATTTCCATCAGCTCTGATTTTACCTTTTTATAATATTTTAAATGAAGTTTATTTTTTCCTAACTTTGAAGCACTTAGAATGCCAACCCACAAAGTAAGTTTCTTTCACGATGAGAGACCCGGGGCATGAGGTTCTTGATGTAGCTAGATGAATTTGCTGGTGGCCTATTTCTCTGGAGGGGAATGGCTGGAGTAAATTTTGCCTTCCCTCTTTAATTCCTTTTGGATTGGGCTGAAAAAAGCCTCAAAGGACTTTAGAAAAATTAAGGCTCCTTGAACATCAGGTTGACAGCTATGTCTGAATGAACTACTCACAAGCATAGGGGAGAGAGAATAAAGGTTCTGCATCGGAACTCAGACTCAAAGTCAACAACATTCTTAAAAAAGGAAGACTCCTGCCAAAGAGAAACCTCCTCAAACGGGGCTGTTTTATTCCTACTCATACAGACTGTGGGGAAATAATCTTCATCCCTTTCCCTCATTGCAGTGGAGAGGAGTCCTGGAGGATCAGCTAGTGGCAAAAGCTATTATGGGCTCAACATCTTGGCATGGTACATGCTAAATCTCTTATTCCCTTATAAATTGGTGGAGTGAATTATCAGTAAACAGTTTTTCAGCAGGAATAAATTTATATCCATGAACCTTAACACATTGCTAGGAGCAAATCTCCCCTCTTCTTCTCTAAAACCCCTTTCCTGTTCAGCTATATAAGGGGAGAGGGACAGGAAGCTAAATTAACAACTAGCTTACTGGATACCGTGTAATACTGCTGCAGCCAGTCACGACAAGTTAAGGGTGCTGCATTGCTGTTTTACATAGCATGATTAGTCTGGGTGATGCTTACAGACATGTAGGAAAGCAAGATCACATTCCCTAAAGTGAAGTGCATCACAGACTACAAATGCACAGTGTGATGTATGTTTAACCTAATTTGAACGAATTCTGCTGATCCAAATGTACGTGGGATTATGGAACCCTAACAATCAGGGCCAGTAGGGTAACTGTAGGTATCATCTGTTCTGCACTTGCAGGACATATATTAATATACCAGGGTGCCACATTATTCTTCTTGTATTTTATTGCATATCAGTGGGGTTGTGTTGTATCCAGCAATGTGATGCTAATTGCTCACAGTACTCTTGCAGCTTGACTGGGAAAGGCCTACCTCCATAATATTTAAAAATTAAAAAAAAGACAATGCTGTTTATAGTGCATGCATCTCAGTGCTACTTCTAATTGTGTAGATGTTAGAGTAACTGAATTTCAGGGAAGATATTTTTGTATACAGTCTATGTGGATTTGTTTATATAAAGCATAGACCAATATGTAACTAATGGCTATATAAATAAGCTGCAACATAGTGAAGTTTGTGCCACAAATAGGTGTTTATTTTTTTTTCAGGATGTTTTAAAGGTGAAGCAAACTACAGCATCTGAAATCAGAATTATAAAATTCCAAAGCCCAAGGATTTGCTAAATGCTGTTATCCAAAAGTGGTTGTAGAAATTCTTATCTGTCTTGTGGCATTCTCTGTGGATCCCAGCATATATGCTAAATTAATAATAGCTGCTGTAGAACTGCCTTAGTTAAGGTTGTATTACTTCCTTTAAAATAACCCTTTCATATTTATAGAAATCACCCTTTTATACACATATAAATCAGAAGTCAATAGCAAAAGTCCTCCTAACTTCAAAGAGGATGAGATTTCTCTGTGTACATGAGTATATATTGGTCCTCCTGCAAAATAAATTAAGGGACCAGAAATACAGCGAAAGGTTAAACACTAAAAGAAAAGAATGGGAACAACATACAAGGTCTGATGTACGTCAGTCTCAGATGTAGTGGGCTAAAATAGTCTAAATGTTATCAAAACCTTGCAGCATTGATTCCTTGTTTCAATAAGCAATTCTTCCTAGTACAACTAAATTGCTTAAACTCTTATGCAAGTCTTCTGTTCTCAGAGGTGATAGGGTTTTCCAGTTCTGAAAGATAAATGCATTCTTTGTGCTCAGCGTATCAGTAGCCCACAGCATCGAATTGCCTTGTTAGCTGAAATAAGCTGTATCTATTTGTTCTATCCATAATAAATATATATAAGAATGTAACGGACTATTGTCCTCTTCCAGAGCCCATCAATTTCAGTGTGAAGACTTCAGTTGAAATGAGTTGGTTTTGAATCAACCAGTTGTCGTGCTGTATACAGTGACTCACCTCAGGACAGACTGTCACAAAGCAAGGAAACACCACCAGACTGGCTGTATGTTCAATAATTAGATTTTACCACCCACTAACGACTGTGAAGCACTATATCAGTCTTAACCATGGAGTCACAACAATCCACTTCAGCATTTGATTATATCTTGCCATCCAAGCAAGTCTGACTTTGTGATAGATAGATGGTTGCTTTGCACCAGAAATCACAACAATCACAAGTTACCCCCAATTCCAAAGGATCTATCACTTAATCCAGGTTAATTGTACTCTAATCTCAAACCAAAGATAATGCTTGTGGCCTATCCATATTAACTAGGGAAAAGAAATAAGAGTTAAAGCAGGTAAGCATACACACAAAAATAATTTACAGTTAGATTTCAAATGGTAATAAGAAACTGTTATAGTAAGCAGAATCTGTATATCATTACGTGCTAACTTAGGCAAAACAGCTGGGGACTCCTTGCTTATGTTTAGAAAGCCTCATCCGTCACTGGTCAAGCAGCACAGGAATAATACGTTCTCCATAACAGACATTTATATCCTCTTCCCCCAGCATTCAAGCTGCAATGCACGAGGGCTTGGGCACGTAACCTCTTCAGATCTGTGGGGGAAGCAGTCAACACAATCTTTTGTCCACAATGGCTTGTCTGGTGTATGTAGACCCTATTTGTTGGACAGAAGATAATACCTCTTGTAGTGAATTAATATGTCATGCTTGGTAATGCCTCTGCCCTAACTGTTGCGGGGATTTGCAGTCTTAGCAAACCATTTGATAGGTAGAGCAGCCATTTTCATCACTACCTTATAATATGGGATTCAGAGGTTATAAGTAGCATGAATAAATCGAGCATCCTGCAAGCATTCCATGAAGTCTAAAGACATTCTTAGGACTCTGATATCTATTTTAATGAAAGCAATAAACAGGTGAGCCAGGCTGGTTTCCAGCCATGCATTTGTCACTGCTCAGTGAGACTTAGGGTGCCTGGCATGAGCTGCCATCAGCTCTGCCAGCGTCACACTCTTCTGTGCTGTCGAACGTAAAATAGTGACTGAACTAATTCTCTGTGCTCTATCTTCAAATGCTTGTGATGCTCCTGACAGTTGCATCTCTTCTTGGGCTTACTCAGAGGTTAAAGTAAGGGGGAAAGCACCGGAACGCAGTTCCGGGGCCCCCAAATTTGAGAGGCCAGAGTTCCGGGGCCCCTAAAAATAGAAAAATCGGGCGGAAAGCACGTTCCACCCTGCCCTGGCTGCTGGCAGGTCCTATGCCCCACCGTCGTTAATCACAATACTTATTGTGGTATGCAGTGTTTGCTAGTTTGTGACATAAACGCCATATAAAATTATAAATATTTTTATGGAGTGATAACTGATGCATGTGGTACTGAGAAGTGGTTGCAAATGCCTACCTGGGCTGGGGCCCACACATGCATGAAGAGGGCCCAGACAATATGGGAAGGGGGCTCGGAGATTAGGAGGGTTCCGGGGCCCGTCAAATTACATTTTAACCACTGGGCTTACGTGGGCAGTCAGATATCCGCCTGAGTCTTGGTGCACTTGGCCTCCGCAATCTGGGGCTCTGGCGGCTTTGGGAGGGAGCCTGAAATGTATGTCCTCTCTCATCGGCTGCCAGCCCTGACTGAGCTGAGCTGTCTTGTACACTGAAGCTCCAGTTGGAGCATGCCCAGCAGCAGCAGAGGGACATGGCTTTCTCTGCCCCCAGTATGGGATTAACCCCTTCTTTTCCAGGGTGTGACTGGTACACTACATCACACCCAGCCCCCTGTGAGGGATTGGAGCTGCTCCTGCAGGATGAATGTGAGGCAGATTTGCTCTTCAATCTCCCCTGCCCAATTCCCGGTGCAAGAGTTATCCCATCTTAGCCACTTGAAATGCTGGGAGATATGTTCCTACATTTGTTCTGGCAGCTACAATGTCATTACTTATTTATGTTACCTTACCTAATATCCTACTGTGTCTGTTCCAAACATTTACACACCAATTTTTCACTAAGGTGAGTTCAGTTGTCCCTGAAGTGTGCTTAGAGATGGGTCAATATGAGGAATGCTTTTAAATAACGCTCAAGTCTTGGAAAGCAGAGATGGCAGCAATTTAGCTGTGTCAGCAGGTTGGTATGAAAAACCATTGTATGAGAGACCAGGAGGGTGAAAGTCTTCTCCTAAAATGGTAGTTCTCAACGAGGACTACCTGTACCTTGGGAGTACACAGAGCTCTTCCAGGGGTACCTCAGCTCATCTAGATACTTGCCTAGTTTTACACCAGGCTACATAAAAAACACTAGTGAAGTCTGTACAAACTAAAATTTCAGACAGTGACTTGTTTATTCTGCTTATTAACTATAGACCAAAATGTAAGTATGACATTTGTATTCCAATTCATTTATAATTGTATGGTAAAAATGCAAAACTAAGCAATTTTTCAGTAATAGTGTGCTGTGACATATTTGTATTATTAAAGAATCCTGTAGCACATTTAAAGACAAACAACGTTATTTATCACATAAACTTTTATGGGGTATAATCACACTTCTTCAGTTGCATGAAATGGAAACTGCAGTATGTCAGATATATATACACATGCAGAGAAGGGTGGTTCTCAAGGTCAATTTAAATAGTTCCATTCTAGAGGACTCATAGACTCATAGACTTTAAGGTCAGAAGGGACCAGCACGATCATCTAGTCTGATCTCCTGCAAAATGCAGGCCTGAAGACCTCACCCACCCACTCCTGCAATAGGCCACCAACCTATGACTGAGTTATTTACCTCCTTAAATCATGATTTAAGGACTTAAGATACAGAGAATTCATTGGTAGGTGAACCATGCCCTGTGCTACAGAGGAAGGCGAAAAACCCCCAGAGCCCAGGCCAATCAGCCCTGGGGGAAAATTCCTTCCCCACCCCAAATATGGTGATCAGTTAAACCCTGAGCACGTGGGCAAGTCTCAACAGCCAGTTATCCAAGAAACAATTCTCTGTAATAACTCAGAACCCACCCCATGTACTCTCCCCTCTTAGGCCACTTGTAAATCCACCACACGTAGCCAAATATCAGTCAATTTCCAAAATAGGCTAATCATACCATCCCCTCCATAAATTTATCAAGCTCAGATTTGAAAGCAGTTATGGTTTTTGCCCCCACAACTCCCCTTGGAAGGTTATTCCAGAACTTTACACCTCTAATGGTTAGAAACCTGCGTCAAATTTCAAGCCTAAATTTCTTGATGGACAGTTTCTAATCATTTGTTCTGGAGTAGTCTGTTAGTCTATTTCAGCAACCCAAACAAGTTTTTATTCAAACAGTGTGGATGTGGGCCCTGTAACAGCAATAAATGAGAAGGTAAGAATGTTTGTAATGAGTTAGCCATTCTAAGTTCCTATTCAGACCTAATGTGATGGTGTTGAATTGGCATATGAATTCCAGCTCAGCAGTTTCATGCTGAAGTCTGGTTTTGAATTTTTTTGATGAAGAACTCTAACTCTCATGTCTGTTACAGGATGTCCAGGGAGGTTGAAGTGTTCTCCTTCTGGTTTTTTGAATGTTACCATTCTTCATATCTGGTTTGTGTCCATTTATTCTTTAGGGCAGAAACAGTCCAGTTTGGCTAATATATATGGCAGAGGGACATTGTTTGCACATGATGGCATATATCGTACTGGTGGCTGATTTGATTAACTCCTGTGATGGTATCATTTGAGTAGATTTGCTGGCAGAGTTGGCCGTGGCATTTGTTGCAAGGGGTAGGTACCTGGCTTAGTGTTTCTGTTGTATGCTGTATAGTTGCAGGTGAGTATTTGCTTAAGGTTGGGAGGCTGTCTGTAGTGGCCTACCTTCTAAGGCTTCAGAAAATGAGGGATCATCTTCTAGGACAGGTTGTAGGTCTTTGATGATGTAGGCCTTGAGAAATAATGTTTCAGAAACAATTTGACTATTTCTTCTGTTGATTGTATTCCTTTCTAAGCGAGAAACAGAAGTTACTGCCCCACCAGATGGCTTCATTATAACCCTCCCCATGGGGTCTCTAATTTTCTGGGCTCTTGAATACTTAGCTATAAAATCTTAACGCTGTATAGCAGAGGCACAGCTTATAACCCAACTGGGTTTAACTAATACTTGGACTAGATCTTGTCTCAGCTAGGGGCCAAATTCTTCCAAGCACTCTTGTGGTTGATAAAAATAAATAAGTAATTCACTCTTTGAATTGAGTATGTGGTTTGTTTAGCAGGTGTCAGCTATTAAGTGTAAACTTCATTCTGGTACACTAAAAAGCAATTTTATGATCCAAAAATCCTCCCACATCATTGTTCTTCAGTCTTTGACTAGGTGTAAAGGACAATCAAAACAGCCTCCGTAGCAGGACAATCTGGGCTGCTTTGGGCAGAGACAGGAGCAAGACAATAGGTCACATGAGCAACCTGCTTCCTCTGCAACCCTTTCACAGAGTCAATGTCAAGTTTGAGTTTCATGTCACATACACACCAGTCTTGAGATTCCACTCTGCTAATGATTCCTGTGCCAACTCTCACAGCATCTTGGCTGTCACTCAATTGAGAATATTTAGACTATTGAGCTGTAGTGTGAGATGTCCCAGTTCCTTCCCCTGCAGCTCAGAAGAGAAGGAGCATCTCTGAACTGCTGTTACTTGACAATTATTTTCATATGTCTTTTAGGATTAAAAAAAGGAACTGCTAGTTCTGTAACTCACTCACCAGTCAAGTATGTACTTGTAGAGTTAGCATTCATACCAGTCAACCAATGGACTTTTAGCATTTCACACTAGATACATGTTTGTGTACCTATTCATGCATTTTTGTGTGTGCAATTTATAAAATCATTAAGGCCTTCTGAATACTCTGGACAGATCCACTCTTGTCTATCTTCTACTCACATTTGTATTTTTTTAAACATGGTTTTGTTTTTTTCCTTCCTGTAGTTCAAACGTTCCGAGACCTTCCTTCCATTTAAAAAAAAACCCCTTAAACTCAAGGGCTATGTCTACACTAGAAAAGGTTAGGTTGGCTTTGTCAAGTCAACTTAATAAGGTCGACTTTAAGTTGACTTAAAGTTGACCTTATTAAGTCACCTTAACCACCCTTAAGTCAACTTAATAAACTTGACTTAAGGGTTACTCCATGTCCTCACTAGCTTAAGTCGACCTAATGGGTGGTTCTTATTAAGTCGATTTAAGGAATTTCTTAAGTCGACTTAATGGAAGTCTGGTATAGACAGGGAGTAATTTAGGTCGACTTAAGCTAGTGTAGACATACGCAAGTACTGTAAGTATTTAGATGGATTTAAGTATCTTAAGTAAAAACAAACAAACCATGTACAAAATTATTTTTAAAGTTCTTTTGTAGAAAATGTTTACTAATTTTCAATGAGCTCTACTCCTCCCAACTTTGTGAAATCAAGATTAGGTTTTTATATGTTTGGGAAACTAAGCAATGGTATAATTGTTCAAGATTTTATTTAACTGAAATCAGTGGGAAGATTATCATTGACTTTAATGGGTTTTGGACCAAGCCCTTATAGTGAGGATTAGCTATACTGATGATTTAGGCTTCTGAATTAGCTATGGATAGATTTAAAAAAAAAAAAAAAAAAAAAAAGTCTGAATGTCAGCTTCAGAATTAGTCTTGAAACAATAGCAAGAGGGAAATGCATACTTTGAGCTTTTGATGGCATTTACACTGTTTCTCGTGTACTCAGGTGGTTGTTTTCCCATTTGTGTCTTTTTTTTTAAAGCAAGAGAGAAACTTTGTTCTGTTTTAAAGGGGGGAAGTGATTAATAAATTAGAAATTAGCATGGAAACTTTTAAATCCTTTTTTTTTTGTATGTTTAAAGTGAAATGTCTCTTTAACGAGAGTTATCGATATTTGCACTTTGAAGGGATTCTGCTTAATCTTTCCAAAGAAAACCAGCTTCTTGGCATGGAAAATTTCAGCCCAACAGATGAATGTTATAGGGAGTTTTATGAGCAAATGAAAATATGAGGTTATAGTGGAAAATGACTTGCAATCTTATCTTTAGTCATAAGTACTGGCACAATTGGCAGAATACACAATGAGCATTCATCTACTGTTCTTTCATAGATAGGTAATAGTTATATTATTGCTTTGTTAGTGCTAAAAGTTTTGTTCTGCATCACATATTCTTTCATACATGAGTTTTCTGCATCATCATTGCCCATTTTATATGTCCACTGTAAGTTCTACAAAGAGATGTTTGTTTCCAGTAATGATAGTGCCATGTCTTTAAAAATAGATACTTAAAATAGAATCCTGATCAAACTTGATTTAAAGCAAACCAAAAATAACCTGTTTTGTTTAGCAACATTTGTTACTTTTGATACAACAAATGCTCTAATATAACACCTGTACTATTATGGTCTGACATTGTCTGAAATTGTCAAGTTACAAAGGGGTAGCCGTGTTAGTCTATTGCAGAGAAACAGAGTCCTGTGGCACTTTTAAAGACTAACAGATTTATTTATCGCATGAGCTTTCATGGGAGAAAATCCCAATTCGTCAGATGCTTTGAAGATGGGAAACTTACAGAATGGGAGGAAATTAAATACAGGGAAGTGTATGACATAGGATCAAGTCAGTCTGTACCAGCAAAATTTAGCTATCGTGAAATACTCTATAATGACAGTTGTCTGAGATTCTTTGGAGCTTTTGTAAAAGCAATCAGGGAAATTAGTTTGATACTTGTGAAAAGAAGACCCTGAAAACATGCTGAGCAAAGCATCTGTGGAGATTGCCATTAAACATGAAAAAAAAAAATGTGTTGGCACATTTAAATTACCTTAGAATGGCTTCACCCATATATGAGACTGTTTTTTTATTCCTATCTATTGTATGTAATATTGAGGAAAATATTAGAGATGAGGAGACTCTGTGAACATGAATTCCGAACCCTGAGCGTGGTCACCTTCCCTGAAAATATTGAGTTTCTATCATGAATGCTTTCAGAAAGCAGACTTTTTACTTGACATTTAAATTTCACTTCCATGAGCAATTGATGTCAATATCTTGATTATGGGCACAACATTTGTCATCTTCACATCAGTCATCTTCCCACTTTCTCAGCTTTCTCCCACTTTTCTCTAATGTGACCTGTGCTCAATGTGTGGGTGTTCTCAGCCCTCAATTCCCTGATATCTCTTCTTTTCCCATGATGATTTAGTTGCAGACTTCCTCCACTCCTTACTTTCACCCAGTTCTCCCATCACAAGAGCAATCTCTACAACTTCCAACACTCCCCTCAACATTAATTTATTGAACACCTGCTTCTATGCCTGCTGCACGTCTTTGGGGAAAGTCTTTTTACCACATAAACTCCCCCTGGTCCCAGTTTCTTCATTTTTTCTCAGCACTCACACCTTTCCAGTTGAACAGCACTACTACTTCACTTTCATTGATTCCCAGTCACAGTTGTAGCATAATTATACATCTGATCTTACCAGAACCATCCACCTACATCCATCTGCTTCGTCCTTTATGTGCACATCTCAATAACTTTCCCCATTCTGTCACACCTACTTCTTTCCCTGCAACCACTGCTGCTCTCTTCCATCATTGATGCAGTGTTTTCTTGTCTGCTGTCATGCGCTAACCTTTCATCTGCTCCAGTAACCCCATTCCTTCTGTCTCCTGACTTCTTTCACATCTATTCTTGTTTCCTCTCTCATTGTTCTCCTTGCTCTCTCCCTCTCGCCTCAAATTTCTTTCACTCGTAGAGAAAGATAGTTTGGTCTTTCTTCATCTTCTACCCCCACTGCTTCGCCAAATATTGTCCTATTCCCTTCACCTCAAAAGTAATTGAATACCATCTAGTACCACTACCTTGAGTTCCTGCTCTCCACCTCCCTCCTGGATCCACTCACGTTCAGCTTTCACATTCTTCTTTTCAGTGATGCTTTCCTCACTGAAGTCTTCAATGGCCTTTTTCATGGCCAAACCAAAATTCTCTCTTTCCCCTCCTCTCTCATTGGCATTGATATCATCATAAACATCTCAAAATTTGGTTTTCCTTTGGCACTCAAGACTTTGACTTTTCTTGTTTCTCCAATCTCTCATTATGCCTTCAATATCACATTTGGTGGGTCCTTATCCCCTTTCCACCTACTCTTGGGGCAGTCAAGTCGTGACATGAAACCATAAACTGGAACTGGGCCAAAGTTATTATATTAAATCTGAAGTCTTATGTATTTAGGTCCCTGGTATGGAACCTCCCTTTGTTGGTTTTGATCCTATTCTGGTTGCTGCTAGAGCGTGACTTTGGCCAAGGCACTCCGATGTCCTGTGCTGAGTGTCTGGTTCTGTAATAGAGAATAAATAGAACTTATCCTCCTATTGTTAAGTGCTTTGAAATCCTCTGATGGAAGGCACTGTATAAATGCAGAGAATTACCATTCCTCTCTGGCAATTCCCTCTGAACTGAAAAGTAATTACTAGTAATGTTTAATAACTTGTCGGTGAGCAATATGAGCCATCTGCCAGTGAGTCCAGCAGGTGTTTCTTCTGTTCTTTGCTAATGAGGATTTATGGACCATTACATCCTCTTTATTTGTAAGAGTAAATACTGGCTAGCTGGCGAACTCATTTTGTGTATAAGTATCTTCTCTGAACTACAGCTTAAACCACAACAGTACCTTTAAATATTTTTATCAAACCTCAGCACTTCTCAAACTTTATTCAGTGTACAAATGTTTTATATCAGTTAGTCATTAGAAATTGTTGCCTTATAAACTGCACAGCAAGGTAGGGAGGTATTAATATACTTTGTTTGCAATAATCTTTGTGCCAGTCTGTAGTTACTAGGATGCAGTGCCAGAAAACCACGATAACCAAGTTAAAACAAGAGATTCTTTCTATTGATGTGTCTGTGGCCATGTACGTGTGTAAGTAATATACAACCTTTAGTACCTAAAACTCAGTTGCAACTTGCTCTTTCTTAACTGTACCTCCTGACATGAATCTACCACAGTAACCCTTTTGGGTTTAATTTCTTACAATCACAGAATAAAATTGAAAAAAATAAGCCATAGTGCCTCTGATATGACTAGGGAATTATGTTTAAATTGGATATATTAAAGAAAAACATGATGGTGTACTGTGGTAAATTGTTACTTTACTTCTATCAGAGAGGGTCAGCTCAAATACTAGTGAAGATTGCAGACCACAGGTCATTAGCCCCTTGGATGCCGTATTGGCAGGGTCTTGATGTTTTTATGAGTAAATCTTAGTGTTATTAAGGCAGTGCCTTTCTATTCTGCTCTATGCACACTTTTGGCATGTCAGTCCATTGAGGATTATGGGTATCAGGTTATAAAGAACTCAAATAGATGAAATTATATGGTGGTTTGGCATGAGTTTTCTAAAGAAACAGAAGGGAAAACCAATTTAAGAATTGGGTTAACTTTCAGCTAAATCCAATAAAAATCAATCAATGAAGGTGTTTTGTTGATATAGAGCCAAATCCTGAGGTCCTTATGGAGACTTTATTAACTCACAACTTTGTGTACATGAGTGTGTGCTCAAGGACTTTCCAAATTAATTAAAATTTCTTTGGGAAAATGTAATTTTCCTTATTGAGACAAGGTGAGTGAAGTAATATCTTTTATTGAAACAATTTATGTTGGTGAAATAGAGAGGCGTTTGAGCTATAAGAGTGTAGTTCAAAAACTTGTGTTTTTTCAACAAAAGTTGGTCCAATAAAAGATATTATCTCTCCCATCTTGTCTCTCTAATATACTGGGACCAGCATGGCTTCGAAAACATTGCAAACAATGTTTTCCCTCTAGCACTATGTAGCACCTGATAGAGAATTTACTTCAGTCTTACTAAAAATACTGAACACTTTTCCCCCCAAAATTGGGAGAGGAGAGGAATGTAGAACTTCCTTAAGAATAGCATTTCATTTTGAATACAGTGATGGGTCAGGCATTTCCCCCACATGTTTAACTAGGAAATGCTGAGGTTCACTCACCCAGTTTGTAATCCATAGTATTCAGGTCTGTTTGAGATCTATCAAACCTGCAAATAGCTGCACTCAGACAGATCCAGAATTGTCCTGGAATGACCAGGAATTAACCTTTAATTAAAGATTAATCTTTGTCATGTCATGAAACCTTCAGGAATATATCCAAGATGAGCTGGTAATACTATCTGTGCGAAGCCCCATTGACCAGAGTGATCTGCCCACCCACACTCAGTTGCAGAATCAGAGCTTGACACCATATGTGAATGTCAAAAAGTAATAGTTCTTGTCACAGGGCTAAAGCATTCACTGGTGTAAATGTGAGTGAAATCACTCTTCCCATTTAGGACTGGGCCCACAGCAAACTTGATTTTTAATTATTGGTGAAGATGGAAAGCCCTTGTTAGCCCAACCAATGTATCTCTTTGCCAATGTAGATTTGTTTATTACAGTGCATTCAATTTTCTGGGCAATCTATATTTAAGTGTCCTAAGCAGCTGGTTTTTTTCTTTGTGGAAACCATTCCACAGGCTAGCACAACAAGCTAGCACAGCTTTTTCTGATATTCATCTCAGATTTTCCCTGTATTATTTTAATCTCATTACTCCTAATGATACTGATATGTCTCCAGCTAAACAACTCCTCTCCTCAGTGTTTACACCTTGTAAACCATTATGACTCCTTAACTTGTGTTTTGGACTAACTGTATAAAAATAAAATAAAAAATAACTAGCTAATCTATTCTGAAGGCATGCTTTTAATAATGCTTTTGTTTCTTGGCAAAATGCAAAGGAGTGCAATAACTAAAGCAGGAAAATAGGACTCAGGTCCTTGTGTGTTCAAATGCCACTTCTGCCACAGATTCTGTGATCTTGGGCAAATTATTTGAGCTCTTTAGTCTCCAACCCTAAATTTCAGATAATACATATTAACCAGTCTTAATAGGATATATAGTTTTAACTAATTGTTTCCATAGTGCTTAGAATGTGATGCAAAAGTACTGGAATTATAAAACTGTTTGGCTAAAGCAGCAGTCGTAAGTTGACCTTTAGGTTCAAGTCTGTAACCATTACTCATGTTAGAGAGGTCTCACTCATGCAAATAGTCCACAACTTCAGTGGCAGTACTTGCAACTAAACAACTGCAAACAAGCATGGTACAGTGAAGCTGTAAAAATAACAGTAGCTCAGATTATGTTGCTATATGTGACAAAGAGAGAATTTCATCTACTAGCTTCAAAGTGTTACCACAATATTTCAGTGCTATGTGAATTTCAGTCAGTTGATACTTGAAATTGTAAATAACTTAAAAGGATGTTCATTTCTCCTTTTATGGAAATTTCTCTGGAAAAAGAAAGTGAGATTTAATTTTGGAATGCATTCTGTTTAATAGGATATAAATTCCCAAATTAGTACTATACCTACAGTTAGTCTCTCGTGGGTATCTTTAATGTAAAACACTCTGAGGCAATGGTAAATGGAACTATTGATTTACGTCTACACGAATATACATGAGTGATTTAATATATTGCTTTGAGATGTCAGACCAACCTATATAAGACCATTTAAAAAGGAAAGGATGTCAGCTAAACAATGATAAATACTATTAAACTAACTGTCCTAGTTAAAATATCTCAATTCTGTTATAAGAAATCCAGATTGCTCTGTGCATATATTTCCATAAATCACTTCTTTAAATCTCATAACAGCCTACATTATTTTTTAAATTGAAATAGTCTGCTTCCTGGTCGAGCTGAACTTATTAATTGAACTACATCCTCAATAATTTCACAATTGATATGTACAATGTCTATTCTTGAAAATTTGATAGATAACCATAGTTTTGGTTGGAAAGTCAGGAATAGATGTGATGATTTATTCCAATAGAAATGTTTCTGAAAGGACATGAATTAACAGTGTGCGTTTCTGTGCTGAGATATAAATAGTTGTTGATTGCTTAATAGAGCTGGTTTGGAGTTGTTTGAAATGGTTTTGTAAGAAAATACGGAGACTTTGAAACCAAAACTTTTTGTGAAAACATATCTTGTTTGATGAAACTTTCATTGGGAACATTTCTCAAAGCTGCAGAAACAGATTAGTATGTATAGCCAACTGTCCACTGCTTACCTGGATGCGGGCCACTCACATTGACAACAGGGACTTGAACATGGGTCTCCTTTTTCCAGGGAGTGCCTGAACTACTGGGATATTGGCTATTCTGGAGTAGGTGTGTCTCTGTCTTTCCATGAAACATTTCCCAATGTCTTGCATTTGTCCATATATGGAATTGAAAACATTTTGGAAATCTTAAATTTCCACGGGATGGTAAAGTAGTTTCCTGCACAGATCTAATTAATTTTTGACATTAGGGTCGAAATGTGTTAGACTCATAGACTTTAAGGTCAGAAGGGACCGGTACGATCATCTAGTCTGACCTCCTGCAAAATGCAGGACCTCACCCACCCACCCACTCCTGTTCTTAAATGCTGCTCCTGTCCATCTCACTTCAGTTTAAGACAGTGTAAGTTCTGTGTGGAATAGATAATAGAGAGGTTGTGGGAAAATGTGATTAACTGAGATAGGCTGTGGCTAAATAATAGAGGAGAAAAGCAAACTGAAGTGACAAATTTTACTTTGGAGACATTTTAATTTTTTAAAAGGAGAGTGTGTTTAATTGATGTCCTTAGATCAGTCCTAATCATTCTTTCATCTTATCTTTGTTGGCTTAAAAAGATAATATATTGTATTCTGCATGCTTCCGTGTTGGATGATTTTTAAATACTGTGAAATTCAGCCCTTGAATAATCCCGTATAACCCCATCAGTGGTGTTGCAAAGGTGCAAGTGAGGGCAGAATGGCCCCAGGAGGATAGGAGAGTGATAGGTGACTGTGTGTCAAATGTAGATCTACAAACAAATTTTGGCCAATATAAGGCTGGGGAACTATTATGAATTGCACAATACCTTTTCCCCCAGGGTCCCAAGGACAACTCAGACTAACTGTCAACTCTATTGCTGAGGGGATAAAAAGTGATGAAGCATCACTTGATAGTGTAGATGGGCAGACCTCAGAAATTTAAGAGTAATAACATAATCTGCCACTGTTGCTTATTCCTCTGTGTGAAAGAAAAGGTGAGTGAAATATAAAAGAGCATTCTGTCAGATTGCATTTGATTTCATTGTTTTCACATCTACTTCAGGCAATGAAATTAGGATGCTTTTCCTCTTCTACACTTATACTGCTCCTTTTAGACTCAAGGGCTATGTCTACACTTGCTAAAATTAGTTCGAATTAGTTAGTTCGAACTAACTAATACAAACTAATTTTAGTTAGTTTGAATTAGCTTAATTCGAACTAGCATGGCCACACTGGAATGTTAGTTCAAATTAAGCAAGCACTTAATTAGCGATCCCCATTCATTTCAATGGCTGGTTAGTTCGAACTAAGAAATTAGTTTGAATTAACATGGGCACATTGGTTAAGTTGAACTAGTTAGTTCGAATTAACCCTTTAGTTCGAATACCCTATTCAAATTTATTAGTTCGAATTAAGGAAGCCCTTAATTCGAACTAACTTGCCAGTGTAGATATAGCCAAGTAGACTAATTCCTAGTCGGATGGAATAATTACAGCCTAGATTGCCCTCATTCATGAATCTGCTTTCACAGAGCTACCTTTCTGGAATCACATGCTGGTCTGTAACCATAAAGAAGTAGCTGATCTAGCATTTCTACTTTGTATGGAGTTTCTATTCCAGCAGACAGTCATACAGGAAATATGGTACACACATTGAAACACATGCCCTTGTTTTAAGCTCTCTGCTGCAATATGATTCTTCTCTTTGGTGCGTGAATCAAAGAAACTGGAAGTGGATTTTGAAAACTGCTGTTACCTAGTTTTGTTCAGATTAGGTAAGAGTGACTATCAGTGGAACTCTCACTCCTAGTTCTTTTTGGTGCTTTTGAAAGTTTCCTGCGCTCTAAATATCTGAACCTGTCTTGCTGATTCTTCCTAGATTAAGACTACAATGCACATGAACAAATGTCACCCAAGCAGCCTTCTGAAAAATGTTATATATATAGTGTCAGTTTATTGTGAAAATGACATGACGGGTTCCATCATGGGTCACAGTGTTTTACATACTAAATCTGCTTAGTATATAGTAAAATATATTTTTTGTTAGCAGGTCACTCTGCAACGTAATCTTAAATGATGGGAATCAAGTCGAGTTATTTCCTTCTTTCATGATCAACAGTAGTAAAGGTTCTGCAGGCCTAAGTTCCTCCTCAGTTATATATGTGCATCCCCACTGCCTTCAGTGGGGTCCACAGGTGTCACTAAGTGAAGTCTACTGTAAACTGCCACATTGTGTCGATGGGAGATATGCAATCTACGTTCTGTAGAATGCCTATCTCCTGTCGACTTACTTACCCGCCCCTACCGTGGCTCTCCATTTGATGCACTGTTACTCTTTTTTGGGGGATGGAGTTACTGTGTCTAATGGAGAGTAGTTCCAGGATTGATTGAGTCGGTCTCCACTGGCCGCTAAATCAATACCTCTGTGTTGATCCATGATGATCGATGAAGCAATTTCAGTGTAGCCAATCCCTTAGGCTATGTCTACACTTGAAAAGTTAAGTCAACTTTATGAAGTTCACTTAATAAGATCGACTTTAAGTCAACTTCAAGTGGACCTTATTAAGTTGAGTTAACAGAAGTGGACTTAACTTTTCAAGTGTGGATGTGGCCCCTTTTTGACCTTATTAAGTCAATTTAACGTTCAAATCGACTTAAAAAGGTCCACCTAGGCACTACTCCACGTCTCCATGGACTTAAGTCGACTTAATAAAGTCGACTTAAGTACTAGTTCGAATTAAAATGAGGTGTTATTAATTCAAACTAACTTTTCCTTAATTTGACTTAACGAGCAGCTTAAGTTGACTTAAGGAAAGCCCAGTGTAGACGCGGAGTAAATTAAGTCAAGTTAAGCCTCCTTAAATTGACTTAATTTGTAAGTGTAGATGCACCCTTAGAGTGAAGCTACTGCTACTAGGTTTTGTCACCATAGCCTCTACATTGTGCATGCAGTGGTCTAAGAAGAATCATGTTCCTTCTACTGCTGCACCATCCTCTCTTCTATATGTGTTCATTCATCTATCACATCTTGTTTTAAACAAAGCTTGTACACTCTTTGTGGCAAGAAGCCAGTAAAGTCATTGATGCTCTGAGATAGCATAGAGGTGTGCTCACTTCCAGTCATTTCTGAGATCAGGTCCTCAAGTAGGACTAACTGGATGACTGCACTTGGGAGAAAATGGAAGTTGGTATTAAATTCTCCATAGAGCACCCTGGATCTTCTCTGTCAGAAGGAACTTCTAACTTTTTATAGAATCATAGAAATTTTGATTTGGCTGGGACCTGAAGATGTCATTAAGACTACTGCCCTGCATTGTAGCAGGCCCAAGTAAACCGTAGACCATCCCTGAAAAGGTTTGTCCAACCTGTTCTTAAAAACTTTTGTTGATGGGGATTCCATAGCCTCGGCACTCTTGGAAACCTATTCCAGAGCTTAACTACCCTTATAGTTAGGACATTTTTTCTATTATCTAATCTAAATCTCCTTTGCTGTAGCACTATCTGTTTTTGTCCTACCTTTAGCGGATGTGGAAAACAATTGATCGGTCCCCTTTATAGCAATCCTTAAAATATTTGAAGTCTTGAGTTGGTCCCACATCATTGTTTTTTTTCTCAAAGCTAAATGTGTCTATTTTTTAACCTTTTGTCATATATAAAGTTTCCCAATCCTTATATCATTTTTTCCCTCTTCTCTGGACTCACTCCAGTTTTCCCTAAAGTGGGACACCAAGAGCTGAGTAAAGTACTGCAGCATAGGCTGAGTTGAATGGGACAAGTACCATTTTTCACATCTGACATTCCAGTCTTGATACACCCAAGACTACCAGTCTTTTTTGCAGCTGCATCATATTGTTGACTCATACTCAGTTTGTAACTATAACCCCCAGAACCTTTCAGTAGTACTATCACCTAGCCAGTTATTCCTCATTTTGTAGTTGTGCATTTGATTTTTCCTTCCCATGTGAAGTAATTTGCACTTGTCTTTTTTTACTTTAGAAGTTAGATCATTCACCTTCCCTTGACAGAGAAGTTCATTATAAAATAGTTGTGTATTAAAAGAAACAAACAAGAAAAAAAAGGTGTCTAATGAAGCAATGTGTCTGATTTCTTGGTGGTTGTTGAAATGAAGCATTAATCTGTAGAAACCTGTTGACGTTCCTGTGTAGTTCTTTAGAACTTCAGAATCTTTTACTTTCTCTACCCCTGTTATAGAAAATACATCTGTTAACTTATATTTATCACAAATCAGCAGGGGGAGGGGCTTCCTCAACTGGTGGTTAGGAGCATAGGATAAAATTTTAAAATGTGCTTCAAATACTTATTCCGCTTGAATTCATGTTACTTATAAAGAATACCAGTGTTTTGGATTAACAACATGATGTGGTAGTTCAAATTTCTGGATTCACTTTTAACACTATCACAGGCACTTTCCTGTTGAGAACTAACAAATGTGATTATAGGCATGTCTATATTGCCCTATGTTGGAGAGCCAAATGATGAAAGACTGAGCCAGGTGGATTGATAAAGAGTGATTTATTTGGGTACAGCATCTAGACCATTTGTTCCCCTTGGCTTTACGACCAACAACGTGAACCCCAAGTTAACTACTTCACAACTTTTTATTCAAAATAATATGTAAATAAACATTCTATCTACAACACACCTACATGTCCTATTTGGTAATATGAATGATTATAAGATGAATACTCATGGCTGTAAGAAGAATATAATAATACCCACCCCTGTTGTTATTTACAGCTTTCACTTACAGAGCGCAGGAGCTTTACCTTGAAACATATCTTTGCAACAGAAATGACTACAAATTCCTTAACAGTCTGCAAAGGAGGGAAAAGAAAGGGGATATCACAACTTTTTTTTAACAGGCATGAGAACCAGGAAGGAATTGCCTCCCTGTATTGTAACCCTGTTGCCATGGTACCTATCGGTTAGGCCCATTACTTTACTTTAGTTTTTGCTTCCCCCACCCTCACCTCCAAGGCCAGGGTGCTGTTGTATGATCAGTGGAGGATTGCTGCTTGTATGTAGCTGTTGCTTTGCTCGTATGGCCTTTCAGGCAAAACCAGGGGTCACATGGAGGACAATTTGTGCCAAAGGCTAGATCCAACCTCTTGCCCTGCAGGAATTTGGCCCAGTGCCAACCTACTTTGTTCCTGTGCCCGCACCCTGCAGTGTGGACTATGGAGTTGTTTTTCTGTACCATCCCCAGTAGACATGAACTTCCCCATGTATGAACAAAAGGTTCCTCCTTTACATTAACAGCAGGGCTGCGAAGATATGCCCTTAATTGAAATTAGAGATGATCAAGAAATTAGAATTTCTATTCTGCAGGAACTTCTGATACTTTGGTTGTTTGCTAAATCGGGATTGAAAGTCCAAAGAGGAGTATTTTTTTACAGAATGGGAAATGCCAACAATTTTAGTTTTGAAATGTCAATTGAATATTATCAGGTTGCTTTGACATTAAACTGGGTCTCTTCAAGCTGTCATGGTGTCTTGTGGCAGTTATAGTTCAGGTTCCTAGACTCCCTAGTTTGTCTCTTTCTCCCATCATGCACTGTGGACTCTCCTTTGGTTGAACTACTACTAGGTTTCATGGTAAGAGTAGTTGTCTACCAGGGAGTCTGGTTCAAGGAGGAGAATAGAGCCATTATGCCCCTAAACTAAACTCTCTGGGGCACTGAAACATCTCAGGCAAAAACAATTAATGTTGAAATGACCCCAAACCTAATTATTTATTTCAATTCCCGTCCTAAACATAGAATGGAAAAATTTCATGTACTGCTACAGGCTGGGGACCAATCGGCTAAGTAGTAGCTCTGTAGAAGAGGACCTAGGGGTTATGGGAGACAGGAAGCTAGATATGAGTCAACAGTGTGCCCTTGTTGCCGAAAAGGCCAACGGCATATTGGGCTGCATCAGTAGGAGCGTTGCCAGCTGATTGACAGATATGATTATTCCCCTTTATTCAGCACTGGTGAGCCACATCTGGACTATTGCATCCAGTTTTGGGCTCCCCACTACAGAAAGGATGTGGACAAATTCGAAAGAGTCCAGCAGAGGGCAACAAAAATTATTAGGGAGCTAGGGGTCATAATTTAGGAGGAGAGACTGAAGGAACTAGGCTTATTGGCTATGTCTACACTTGCAAAGTTAAGTCGACTTAACAAATTGACTACACTTTAAGTGGACTTTGTTAAGTCAACTTAACAGCAGAGATAGCTGTTATATTGGCTTTAAGTTGACTTAATAAAGTCGATTTAACGTTAATCCCCATCTATACTGGCCTTAAATCGATTTAAGGAGTCAACTTAAGGCTTACATCGACCTAAAAGGAGGTGTTATTAAGTTGATGTAAGCTTTCCTTAAGTCAACTTAAGGAAATGCTTAAGTTGACAAGAAAAGCCCAGTGTGGACGTGGCTTTGTTTAAGTCAACTTTAGCCTCCTTACGTCGACCTAACTTGCCTGTTTAGATGCACACATTTAGTCTGCAGAAGAGAAAAGTGGGGGATTTGATAGCAACCTTCAACTACTTGAAGGGGTGCTCCAAAGAGGATGGAGCTAGGCTAGCCTCTGTGGTGACATAGGACAGAACAAGGAGAAATGGTTTTAAGTTTCAGCTGAGGAGGTCTAGAAAAAACTTTCTTGCTAGGAGGGTGGTGAAGCACTGGAATGGCTTACCTAGGGAGGTGGTGGAATCTCAATCTTTGGAAATTTTTAAGACAAAACCCTAGCTGGGAAGGAGTCCTGCTTTTAGAAGGGGGTTGGACTAGATGACCTCGTGTGTCCCTTCTGGCACTAATATTCTATGATTTGTTCACTCAGTGGTGATCAGGAAGTCAGAGTATTCTTTCTGGACCGTTCTGTAAAACAAATACAAAAATCACTTCTCTTTGGACTTTCCATCCTGATTTATTAGATGCCACACATGATTGGCCAATGCTCTGATGTACTATTGTGTACCTCTAGGGCCCACTAGGTGATTGGTTGTGTAAAAGTTATCATTTGGCTTTAGGAGACAATTCTCTTCTTCCTGATTCATTCTCTCCTTTTCTCTCCATGTTTTCCCTGCTATTGACCAATATTTGCATCTAAGTTTTTGGAAATGGGGTACCAAGGGCAGGGCTGTGAGAGAGCCTTGTGGGTGGTGAAGTTCCTTCATGGCCACACTAACAAAAACATTCTCCATATATTTTATATATCTTTTGCTGTGGCTCAGAGTATCACTGTGCTTCAGTAGCACTTATACAAAGAGCTGGGTGAATAACAGATTTTTCCAGTTCAGACAGCAAATTTAAAAAAAAGTTTGTTTCCAAAACACTTTGGAACTTGTCAGCAACTCAGATTATCCTGTTTCAGGTCCTATGAAATGTTCCGTTTTTAAAGAGCCAGTTTCAGAAAACTCTGTGTACTTCTCCCTTATAACTTTTAGCTCAGTGACTGGGGGAGTAGCCTGAGAATTGGAAAATCCAGGAGTGAATCCCTATATTGGAGCAAGGACTGGAATTTAAATGGCCTCCCTCTCTCACCGCCCACTTGAATATCTATAAGCTATTGTGGGATGGGTTGCTTTCAGTTTCTCCTGTTGAAGCTGTTCCTCTTCATATAAATTCTTAAATATTCATTGGGTCAAAGAGAGAGAGTGAAAATGATTCTCTAAGGCCCTCATCTGGGAGGTGAATGTGGATTCAGATCTTCTCTCTGCTTGATCCACTGGAGTCTGCCCTAAGAACTTACTGAATACTTGAACACTTGAAAAGGAGCTGTGCTTAGGTTTGCTTTGTCATAAAAAAAAAACCAAAAACTATTTATAAATGGAGGAGGGGAAAAGAATCATCTAAGTGTCTGTCTACACTGCATTTAAGTCCCCGCAGCTGGCCCTTCCCAGCTAACTCAGGCTTGCAGGGCTCAGACTGGAGGGCTGTGAAGGCTTTCAGGCTTGGGCTGCAACCCAAGCTCTGTGACCCTCACAGGGTCTTTGAGCCTGGATTCCAGCCTGAACCTGGATGCCTGCACCACAATTAGGCAGTCCCTTACCCTGAGTCAGCAAGCATGGCTCAGGTGCAGTTTTCTATTTGCAGTGTAAACAGACAGGCCATGTGTACACTAGAAACGCTAAGTCAACTCTGTTAAATTGGCTTAACAAAGTCGACTTAAGTCAACTTAAAGTCGATCTTGTTAAGTTGACTTAGAGAGGCCACACCAGAAACTGAAGGCGACTGCCACTGGCCACACTGGCAGTTGCTAGGTTGACTGAGGAGTGATGCATTGTGGGAAGTGTGCCATGTGGCACCAGAGAAGTGCCTCTCCTCCCCTGGCTATTCCTATAAAAGAGGAAATGAGCTCAGCATTGCATTGTGCCTGGCAAAATGGAGCCTGAGCAGGTCATGGACAAAACTCTGTTCCTGCGAGTTGTCAGGTGGGTGCTCAGCACCTGCTATGCGTTGCCAAGCACTCTCTTCGCCTGGATCACGCTTCTTTGGTACCCCAACAGCGCGGGGGCAGACAGCAGCACCCACCACCATGCTGGCCCTGCGAGCTGCTGCGCTGACGGTGCCCTCCGTGCTCTGTCACTTCTGGGCACGGGAAACTAACAGTGACTGGTGGGACTGCGTCATCCTCACCATCTGTGGGGTTTGGGGATTGGGGGGAAAGCTGGGGTTTGTGGGGAGGAGGGTCAGGTGGGGTGGCTGGTGCTAGGGCCCTGGGGCAGGCAGGTCCTGTGCCCGCACACATCCACCCCGTGTCCTGGGCCAATGGCGACGAGGGATGGCAGGGGCGCCCTCCACAGGTCAAGGGTACCAGAGCTCCACCAGCTGCTCCAGGCATGCCATCTGCTGCTTGAGGGCTATGGTCTGGTGCTCAGGGGCTACAGTCTGGCGCTCAGCGAAGTCGACCAGGTGCTGGAGCATCCCCTTACCTGGCTCTCTGGTGGGCATCCACCCGCTCCTGCCAGGCCTTCAGGCGTTCCTCGGACTCCTCGCTGATGTGCACCAGCTCCCTGAGGTTCTTGTCCCGAGAGTGATGTGCCCTCCTCCTCCTCCTGATTGGGGCTGGCAGGGTCCCAGGAGTGCCACGTCTCAAGGGCACAGGGGCTGCTGGAAAGAAGCAAAGAACAGAGTTCCTCACATTAGCTGGTGCGGTGTGCAGCCTGACAGCAGCTGCTGTCCCCCGCCTGTCCCCCTGCTTCCCAATCCCTGTCCTTTAGGACAGGGACCCCTTGGCACATGCTGCCATGCTCTGCTGCCCAGGTTGGGTGCGGTGCCCACAGTGGTGAGCTGCAAGCAGCCCTGCTCCAGGGGTCTCTCCTGAGGCCACATGCCACAGGTGTCGGGCACATGCTGTCTGGCCTTGACATTCCCGCCTACGGTCCCCCCACTCGATCTCCCGACACACCACCGCACCGCTTGGCTCCAGCTCCCCTCCCCCATTACATGGCCCCTTGCTCCTCTGCCCCTGTGGGAGGTACTCTGCGCCCCCCCCCCCAACCCTGCCTGTCCCTGGGCCATGTTCTCCCTGCAGTCCCTTTCCTACAGGCATGCACAGCCATGCCCGTAGGGCGGGAGGGAGAGAGGGAGGTAGCACTCACCAGTAGGTGCAACAGGTGTGTGGTGCTCTGTCCCCTCACCTGGGTCGTTGTCAGCAGGAATCTGCTCCTCCTTCTCCAGGGCTGGCTCTGCCATCGGGGCAGGGACCATCTCTGGGCTGGCAGCAAGGTCCAGGGCTGCTGGGGTGCCGTGCTGCTGGGTGCAGGTCTTCCCCTCCTCCAACACCGCATTCTCGTCCACCGAGCCCTCCTCCTGGTCATCATCAAGGGAGGGGGACTCAGTGGAGTCGATAGTGTGGGCTGGCAGGCTGCCCCAAGAAGGCATCCAGCTGCCGGTAGTACTGGCAGCTGGTGGTGGGGGCTGCCCCTGCCAGGAGCCTGTCCTCCTGGGCCTTCTGGTAGCCCTGATAGAGGTCCTTTATTTTCACCCGCACCTTCTGGATGTCACGGGTGTTCCCCTTCTCTGCCAAGGCCCGGGAGATGGAGGCATATATGTCCTGGTAGCGGTGACTGCCCTGCAACCAAGAGTGCACTGCCTCGTTCCCCCAGATCTCCAGGAGGTCCAGGATCTCCTGGTGGCTCCAGGAGGGGTCCCTCCTGTGGCTCTGGCTCCCTTCTGCCATGGCTGCTGTGGCAGGCTGGCCAGCTCTGTGAAGCAGGGTAGGAAGGGCTTTGTGCTGCCCTGTGGTTGCCCAGAGCAGGCTCTTCCTTCCTGGTGCCAGGAATTCTGGGAGGAAGGTCTGGAGGCCACTGAGGTCGACTTAGCTAATTAAGTTGACCTAGGGCATCCACACCGGATTTAGGTCGACTTAACGAATCCACTTAAGCGTTAACTTGACCTAAAGACCAATAGTTATTAAGTCAACTTAAGGAACTGCTTAAGTTGACTTAATGAAAGCCAGGTGTGGACATGGCTTTGTTTAAGTCGACTTAAGCCTCCTTAAGTCGACTTAATTTGCAAGTGTAGACATAGCCACAATGTTTTAGGATAAATCTGAATCTGGATTTTTTTTCTCTTCTAAATTTCATGTCAATTGAATTAACTGCAGACATGCTGACTTGTTTGAATACATGATGTCCATTCAAGGTTTTAGTGCTGCCACAGAAATCAAAGTTTTAATTTGTAACATAGTGCAATGAACTGCCCATGCAGAGTCAATAATTGCCTGCCAATTAATAATAGTCCGTATATCCCTCAGTGTGAGCCTATTGGACATAAGTTATAGATACAGGGGTATTTAGTGGAGACACTGAGTGCTCCCTAAATTACATTAACCACCAATCTCGAGATTTATAGGCTGTTATATGAAATAAGTTAATAAATTCTTAAAGGTTTTGGTGTGGTACTTTGGAACATAGACATAGTCTGTACTGAACTGTCATAGTGAGTGTCTTCAACGTACGTATTTTCAATTTGTGATAAAAGTCTTGATTTTACATTCCCATCTGAACAAGGTCCTTTAACTTGCTTTTAGTTTATACAAACATTTAGTCTGTGAAAGTCAAGAATGTTAACGGACCTTCCCTGTCAAATTAGTCTCTGAACTATGCTTGGTTTATCATCTGAACTTATGACTTAAAAGAAGAAGTTACGCTGCTTAAAATGTCAAGTCTATTGTTACAGTGAAATGTCAGTGCAGCCGCTGATGTTATTAATATGCATATGACTCTATTTTTAAAAGATCATAATCTGGCTTCCCAGAATATAGGGAATATTTTATGGTTTACTGACAGCTAGACCTGATTAGAATCTCACACTTAGGACTCTGTTTATTTATTTATTTATAAATCCACCAATACCATGATATCGGATCATCTGGAAACCATGAAAAGCTTATTTATTCTTTATGTAATGCCAAAATATAGCACAGACCCTTAACCGATTAGTAAAAATAGAAGGTCCTTGAAGCAAATATCTTGCCTACCATATATATGAAAAGATGAAAAATAAAAGGTACAAAAGATGGGGATGAGCAAAAGATGTGACACAAAACCTAGTGAATGAGCGGTACTGTTTGACATCTATCATGCTAGTCCTGTGGCTTTTCATTTTTTGTTGTCAATATATTGTAGCATTTCTATAGCACCATTTATCCCAGTGGGATACCTCGCAGAGGGAATCCAAGGCTGCTACATGGTTTGTACATCATGAAGTTGCTTCGGAGTTAGACAGACCTGACATCTGTATCCTGAGATCAATTTTATCCTCTTTGCAATTCACCATTCAGAAAAATGTGTTCCTGAAATCTGAGTCTCCGCATGAGAGCAACTAAAGATGTTACTCTTGCTCTGCTTACCCAAAAATTCTACTTTTCCACTATAGCATACCTCATCTATGTTTCTAAACTCTGTACAGATTATCATGTTTTCCAATGACCTTCATTATTCTGTCTGCACAGAGATGTAAGTGCAAAATGGTATTACATTCACAACATATGCAGTAGTCCACAGAAGCAATTGAACCCAAAGGAATTATCTACATGAGTAAAGAGTTTCTAGGCTCCCCCCTAAAGGGGCAACAATGGATTGTAAAATTGATACTTACAGACTTTCCGAGGGTCACTCACTTCTAAGGATTCTTATGCTCAATTGAACTGGAAAAATCAATGTAATGATGGCAAATTTGCCACCATCAATGTACGCATAGCCCTAATAGATTGCACAATGTCTCTTCAAGCAGATTTAGGAATAAAACATCTGTGTGAAATCCTAACTCCACTAAGGTCAATGGAAAAATTCCCATTGACTTCAGTGGGGTTGAGATTTTAGCCCTTGGATTTCACTCACCCTTGACTTTTGCCCCATTACACCTTGTAAAAGGACCAGAGTGATGGAAAGGGGCCTTAAGAGTGCTAATTTCCACTAGGGGAGATCATCTTGATTCAGGCTTGGAGGAAAGTAGCAATAAGGCTCCTTCCTGAGGGCACCCTTGGGATCCATAATATAGTGGTTAGGGCTTGAGGCAGGATAAGCATATAGGAAATTGTGGTGCTGGCAGACAAGGTGCCAGCTCATGCCAAGGCCCTAGGCCTCATTGAACACTGACAAATGCATTGCCCATCTGGTTCACCAGTGTGATAACAGTGTTAAAGTAGATGTTAAATTGATAAGAATGTGTTCATTGTTTAGCCTTGATGAGATCCTTGTAAGATGCTGCATGTATTGATCTCCCTTATAACATCTATGTCCCATGATATAAAGTTATATTCAGTGTTTGCCTTGTAAACCTCTGTACCGTGTAACTCACCAAACAGAAAAGAAGCATTTGTTAACTAAAGGGCTGGTCCTGTACAGAAGAAGGCCCACTGGAACCAAATGAGCCATTGTGAAACATCAAAGGGCAATGTTTTTGTTGTTTACTTGCTTCCTCTCCCCTTCCCTCATGAAGAGGAGAGGGGAACAAACACGTCCCATCAGGTTGAACTCTGGAGGAAGAGAATAAAAATCCATGACTAGAAGGAAGTGCATCACTCTGCTGCTTGGAATTTGGAGAGGGCAATATTTCTAAGCATAAGCAAGGGGTAGCTACTAGCAGAAACTGTGCCTATAGGGTTATAAAAATGATATCTGTGGCCCTCGAGCCAAACAGATTGGGAACCACTGGTATAAGATCCAATGCTGCAGAGTTATTCATGTATGTAACTTCACTCAATTGAGTAGTCCCATTTTGAAGTCAGTCGGATTACTCACAAAAGTCAAGTTTATTTACTCACGTATATCTTTACAGTATCAGAACCCTTTTGTGGATTTAAGTATAAATAAATAATGCATCACTTATGTTTTTAAAAGGGTTTTTTTTGTTTTTTTTTAAAGCACTCTCAGTTTGAGTAACTGTCAATTGTATATGCAGAGTATGGGGAGAAAATCTAGCCTTTGCCTTTTGATTTGAAGTGTTTTACAGGCACTTATAGTGCTAACATAACATGAAGCAGTCTCAACATCGCTAGTGATTGCTTGATGTATTTATAAAGGGAGGGCTGCACAATTACCACAGACAAATGTTAAATGTAATTTGATTTCATTTAAAGAAATGTCACCACCCAATTATACAACTGAAGGTCAGATGTCATCAGGAAAAATGAAAAATTCATTTACCTAAACAGAAATCAATTTGAACAAGCACAAATCTTCAATATTTTACTCTTGATTAGTTTGCTGTTTGAGACAGCTATTATATGCTTATATGTTTTTAGCAAAACAAAAAGGCAAACAACAGCCCCCTTTTATCTCTCGAATCCAAACCAACTGAATATATGAAACATAAGGTCCTGAGAATTCTGAATGCATGTTTTAAAGAAAAATAAGGACAGGTTCTGGTCTGATAAAATCTCACAAAATGCAGTGGAGTTTCAACTGCATGCAGAATCTGGCACAGTTAATGAAAATTAATATTCAGAATATAATTCTTATTATTCCTAACATTTTTCAGCCATGAGCTTAGCATTTTTATGAAGGGTAGCTATTTATCATTATCCTTTTTTACAGCTGATGAAGTGAGGTAAAACCATTTGAAATTTTGAGGAGAGCTGGATGTTCTTGTGGCAAAGTCACTGAACTGTGAGTTCTAGTCACAACCCTTCCACATGTACTTTTTTGACTTGGGACAAGTCACCAAATCTCTCTGTGCCGTGAAGTGAGGTTAATGATAATACTTTCCTCTCTCTGTCTTGTCTGATTAGATTGTAACCTCTCCAAGACAGCCACAGTCTCATCATTTGTGCTTTCCTGTCCCTGAATTAGAACTCTGACCTTGTTTGGTGTCTCTGGGTACTACTATTAATAATCAAGTTGTGGTGGCTTATGCTGGGAGAGAATAGTGGGGATGACTATAAAGCCTAGGTGAGCTGTTAACAGGCCCTGTACCTATCCGTGGCACCACATTGCCTCTTATGAGTTCTTCTAGTTTCTGAGTAGCACTTAGCCAGCACTTTATTTTTGGCCCTTTACCGTTCTTACTAAAAGGCAGTTGCAGTATTCACTCATTGCCTGATGAGAGAATGAATTAGTACAGGAAATGCATTTATTACTGGCATACTGAGGAGTAGCGAAGATCCTAATGTATTTATCAGCATACATTTTTGTTTTGACTCTTGAAATGGCTAAATGCCACTTACAGTGAGCCAGCAATGAACAACTGCCCATAGATACCACACACAATAATCAGTTAATTTTCCTGTTCTGCATAAAAAGGGAAAATGGTCAGTTTGGCCATTAAAAAATGCTAAATGGAGACTAGCATATGATGATGTGTGTTTGTTTCTCACACCTGCTGCTTTTCCACAGATTATACAAATATTGACTTAAGAGCAAAATCAGATTCTAGCAGCATTAAATGTGGTATGACTACTCAAATGTATTCACTGGTCTGGAATCTGTGATCATATTTAACCTATGAGCCTAAATGGAGAGTTTCTCTTTAAGAGATCTGCTGGGTCAGTGTTGCTAGGCTGACTTAGCAGCTTCGAGCCAGAAGTTTCTGGTATCTGGCTGGCAGCTTTGAGCATGCTCCACAGGGTCCCCATCTGCTTGCTGCTGTGGCCAGTTGCCTGAGAGCAAGCACCCAGGGCGGCTGGATTGAGAGGAGTCCACGTGCTCTGTGCATGGGGAGAAGCAAGCTAGGAGCAGACAGCAGGCTGTTTTCCCCAACTCTGAGGCATTTTGCTTCAGGTCAGTGATATTGTTAACCCTCCAGCAGGGAAGTCGGGGGCACTGGTTGCAGAGAAGGGACCGTTGGGTGGTTTCTTTTAACTGGATACTTTGAGTAGTTTTAAATAGCGTGATGAATGAATAGTTCTTTAATGTAATAAGGGGAATGAGCTAAATATATTTTGTTCTCAGAGTTGTATGTTTTCTTTTGTAACAGGCTTTCTTTCTATTTATGTGTATATGTGTAACTGAGTGGGGACTAAGCAGAAAGCTGACTGAAGAGCAGTGATCCCAGCAGAGGAAGAGCAGGGTTTGCATGGAAGATTCCAGCAGCTAGAGAACAAGGAGCTGTTTCTTCCTACTCAAGCCTTTGAACTTCGTGTACAGAGACTATCATTGAGATCCAAGTGAACGCCACCAAAACTTTGGGACACTTGAGTTGATAGTGTTTCTGTGGGGCTGCTCTGTTTAAAT
>ML685886.1:836292-853083 GCA_007922175.1 Pelusios castaneus | reverse complement strand
ACAGAGGTTGCACCAGGATCCTTAGGACTCTCTATAATGTTTAAAATAAAAACAGTGTGTGCACATTTACTAAGCCCGTGCTTTAAGTTGTTACATTACAGAGCATACACAGGCAGGAACACAAAACAGAAGCACAGTGTAATGACGAGGAGCAGAGCGGAGCTGCTGCAAGGCGGGGGTGGGGCGGTTACGGATATCCACAAAACATGGAGATGCGGATTGCGGCTCGGATACGTGCTTACATGTCTCGGATATGGATCGGTTGCGGATCCACATTTTTGTATCCGCGCAGGGTTCTACTCCAAGGTACACTTGAAAATGCAGCCAGCAAAAACTCCTGCTGAGTAGGCCCAAGACTCTGTAATGCCCTCCCAATGAAGATATGGAAGGATGTTTCCTTTGTCATCCTCAGATCACCATGCAAGACTCTTCTCTTTGCCTTATTCCGCTAAGTGCCTTAACCAAATACAATTCAGCTAGCCTTATAATCACAGTAGGGCTCCTGATTACATCCCAAAAAAGGCAGAGAAGTGACTGTCTGGCCTACTCTCTCCCTCCTCCAATCCTCCAGGTAGATCTCAATATGCTTTTAATCCATGTACAGTGATTAGATACTGTAGTGATAAGCATCTTTTAGAAATGCTTATGATGAAGAATGAGACTGGAAACCAGTGGAAGGACTCAAGAACTGTGTGTGTAGGTGCCTGGGGGAGAAGGTCACAGATCAGAGAGGCGATCAGAACATAGGGCCAAATACAAGGTGTGAGAAAATGTGGTCATGCTGAGAATTTCAGTAGTAGGCTTAGAGGGCGAGGGGCATGTTTTGGTGGTGTTGAGAGGGGAAGTGACAGGATTTGGTGAGAGATTGGATGTGAAGGGAAAAGCAAAGTGTATTGTAAAAAATGACATTGCCCACACTGCTAAGGTTCTCAGACTAGCTTAATGGAAGGACAGAGCTATTGTCAGTGGAGGAACTGGGGGCGGGGGGGAGGATCTGAAGGAAAACAGTTTTAAGAAGGTAAAAACTTCATAAGATGCAGAGCAATGAGGAAATGGGAAGTGGGTATCTGAAAGACACTGAAGGAAGGAAAGAGCCAGTGCTATAGGGTAATATGACTGGCTGCAAAAGAACAGTTCCATTTTGTGAAAAATGTTTGAGGTTTTGAAATTTGTTTTTGGTCCAATTTAGAATAAAAACAAGATGTTTCAAAATATTGAGGAAAAAAGAGAGTCCCACCCACACCAGAATCCTCTATTGGTTAGGGCACTCATCTGTGACAGACAAAGTTCAAATCCTTGTTCTAAATCAGGCAAAGGACGAGCATGAATATAGGGTTTCTCACATCCCAGCTGAGTCCCTAACTCCTTTCTTGTATCCTGTACCTGAGAGACTTTGCTGACCAAATTGTATTAAAACAGATATATTTTCATAAACCATTTCTGTTTTGACAAAAAAGACATTTTTCTACTGGAAAAAAAATTGTCAGCTTTTTTAGCAGCTCTGTAGGCTAGGCTCATCAGTATAAAGGCAATAACTGAACCCCAGAGGAGGGAATGGAGTCACCTAGGCTATGTTTACCCTTGTTAAGCTAAGTCGGCTCTGTTAAATTGACTTAACTTGTTAAATTGACTTAGAGCGTCTACACAGAACACCCAGTCGACTGCCTGCTTCTGCACCGGCAGTTGCTAGGTCGACGGAGGAGAGCCACAGCTGGGGAAGATCGGACTGGGGAGAGCAGCGGCTGGGGAGGAGGGAGCCGCGGCTCAGAGGAGAAGGGAGAGCTGCAGCTGGGGAGATAGATTGCCAGCTCCCACGCGGCAGAGGAGCCCCAGCCACAGGGGCACCCCCGTGGCTCTGGGGCTACAGCCACGCAAGGTTGCCAGCTCCTGTGCAGCTGGGGCTCTTCCGCTGCATGGGAGCCGGCAACCCCACGGACCATGCCGAGCCGAGCTCCCGACCAGAGGCTCCACCCCTGCCCCACAGCACTTAGGTTGCTGTGCAGTCAGGATCCCGGGGACTGGAGCCTCCACCCCCGACAGGGCGGAACAGGGAAATGCAGCCAGGGAACCTGGAGACGCAGCATGTGGCTCTTGTGGCCCCTCACCATGCAGGGGGGCGGGGCCAGCAGGGGGAGCCTGAGCGGGGCCACGTGCCACTCAGGATTGGCCTGCATGCCAAGTTTGGTACGCGTGCCGGGAGTTGCCGACTTCTGCCCTAGAGGGTAAGTGTAACAGAGAAAAGAGCCCAGGACAGAACACCAGTAAACATTATGTAGTAAATCCTGTCTTAATATACAACACTCCAGTCTGACTGCCTTCATTGGATCTGAAGGTGGATGAAGGGTGGCAGAATTCTGTGCTGTATGAAATATAGTATCACTCCTTTTGTTATCAGCCACTTAGGTATGCTGATACTACATTACATTCATTTCCTCACTGAGGTGCTGCTATTGTACCTTATATGTTATGAATTCAAAACAGAAAACTATGATGTTAATTTTCATCTACAACGGGAATAAACACTCCATGAATCTAGTTAATTGATACTATACTTGTCCAGTCACATAGAAGCATTTCTTCATAGGTTGTTTAATCAATTATTTATTTAAAAATTCCTTGGACAATTATTCACTTTACAGCCACAGCACTCAGTTTTTCTTCTTAGTCATGCATGCACCAAAAAGTAAAATCCATTGGAATGTGGATCCTTTAATCTAACAATTGATTTGTATCCTGGTCTGTGAAGCATAGAACTCTATAATAAATGAAAATATTTAACACTCTGATCATTTTGCAAGAAGAGTGTTAGCAATATATATATATATATATATATATTATACACACACACACACACACACAAAATAAACTATCTATATATATAAACAAAAAGAGAGGAGTTCTGTGGCACTTTCAAAGACTAACAAATTTAAATTTAAAAGTATCACAGAACTCCTTCTTTGTGTTGGTTTTGCTGGAATAGACTAACAAGTCTACCTCTCTGGAACTTGTCAGCAATTATATTAAAACAATTCCTATAATTTTGGGTTTTCCTGGACAACTGTGTCCACAGTTCTGCTGAGGTGTTGAAGAGAGCTGATTGACTCCTCTTTTCAAATGTTGATGAAATTTTGAAATTAAAAAAAATAAAATCAGAGAAAAACGATAAAAAAATCAGATCAGGTGTTGATAGTGATGTGACCACTGGAAAAGCTGATTTCCTCCTCCTGCAAGATTTTTCTGTTCTGCCCTTGTGTTTCCTCTAGAGTCAGTAAAAGATATCCTCACAGTGGTTGCCTTTACTGTGTGTTTCCTTCTCTTTTAGTTTTGTTAGTAGATATTCCCTTCTGTAAGGGGAATAGTCTCCTCCTGTAACAACCTGTAGTCATAGTTTAAAAAGAAGAGGTGGTTTGTTTCATCTGAGATACATACATGTGGCAGTACATAATCTTTTGTCTCTAATATATTAGGAAAATATGTATTATAGGATGAATAATATGTAATTAGAGTGTATTTTAATGGACATGCAGAGGAGCAGCAAAATTTGAGGTTTGGATGTATAATCTTTATATGAGAACTGGTTTCGCTCAAGCACTCAAAAATAATTCAACTTAAGGGACCTTAAGCAAGTATGTATTTCACCGTGGTAGGTAGATGGTATAAACAAATGACAACTAGGTATTGGACTAGAAGTACTTCTGCAACTTCAGGTATAGTTAGGCATGTCTTTTACCATACATTTGGGGGAGAAGGGTGTTAATATCATTGGAATCATAACTAATGGAGCAGCTGGGAGCATCAATGAATGAAACTGCTATCATACACATTGGTTAGGAAACAAAAAGGCAAAGAAAGGATAGCGACATGTTAAGAAACTAGAAGTGAGGGAAAAGCTTAAAGGGTTTAGCCTTAGTTATCAAGATTTCTTTGTTTCCTAACAGGAAATCCTTTGAGGATTATTTCAAAATGTAGAACTCTGCTCCTTGGACTATAAGCACATCTCCAGGTTGAAGAAGTGTAATGAAAATAAAATTCGCTTCACCTTACGGTAAGATCAGAAAGACTTTGGACTCTTGAATAGCTTGGATCAATGTTAAATGCTAAAAGATGTAAAATGTGTTAATGTGTGTATAACATTGCAGGGGCATGAGGCTTCATTCATCATGGAGCATAACATTCAAAATAGTCTGAGCTGCTGTAAACAATTTTACCAGTCATTTGCTTCTAGAATCACAAATTTGCATGTATCTGAATGATGTAAACAGCTAAGAACGTATTCTTAGATGCAAGTTTTTAGAAATACTTTTTATTTTGAGTGACGTTTTTACCTTTTAACACTGTTGCTGTAGGCTACTTTTCTCTCTGAAACATGCTGCACCTTGATGTCGACCTGCATGATAAAGATCTTGTCTTATGAGCTGTTTAGAAGTGAAAATGAAGCACTTTTATGTGCTAGGTGTCTTCACTCAAGGGCTCCATTTTTCCATGGCACTTTAGAAACAGATTCTGTGGCAGAATCCCACAGCTTTTGGGGGTGGGAGGTGTTTGTATCTTATTAAAAAGAGAAAAAATTACATCCAAATTACATCAAAAAATCCCTGTTTATGTGGCACTTCTTTAGTGGCCACCAGTAATATTTAGGCATTGTTTGCAAGGAAGCAAACAGTTCAAGGAAACTCTGTTCATGTTTTAAATGCTGGTAAAGGACATGCTGATAAGAATGTTGGTGTGCTTCATTGCAGATAGTGTTTTGCTAAACCTCCCAGCTGAAGTTTGGCTTAAGTCTTCACCGTAGTACTGCCTGTGAATATGATTGTAAGACTGTTTGTAACACTTTTGGACAGGGATACAATTGTGTTACAACCTTAGGAAGTAAATCTGTTCAAAAGCAGTTTCCAAGAAGTTTTTTCCTCTCTCTCTTTTTTGGGGAGTAAGGAGCGCTGGGGGGCAGGGCTGCTTAAAAACACATAAATCATTCTTCTTATATAGTCCCCTTAGCCATAGTATCTGAATCCAAAGATCATTGAGGCTGTGGACATACTCCCCTTAGCCATAGTATCTGAATCCAAAGATCACTGAGGCTGTGGACATGTTTTTTCCAAACTTTTCCAGTCAAAAATTGGGAACTTAGGACCAGATTTCAAAAGTAATATAATGAGGTAACAGGTAAAGAATAACCTGCTGAAAGTGACTGTAAGTTGTAATAACTTCCTGTGTTTTGCAGGGCAGACAGATGTGTTGTCATGAAAACTGTACTAAAACTGCAGACTTGTCACTTTAAATTTCAGGGGTGGGCTTCCTGATCCTGCTTCAGGCTATGGGACTCAGTAAGGAAGTGAGTAATTTGGGTGTAGCAGCAGCTATCAGCCATCAGAGTAGAGGAAGGTTGTGCCTCTTCTCATTTCAGAAGTGCAGTCAGGACACCTAGCCCCCCTTGGCTAGGCATCTGCCCTGACTCAGATCCTCCAGCCCCGTAGGCAGGGCAGGCAGGTACACAAACTGTCTCTGGCCCCAGGGGTGGGGCAGGCAGGTACACAAACTGTCTCTGGCCCCGTGGGCAGGGCAGGCAGGTACACAAACTGTCTCTGGCATTTAAGTCTCCCTCGCAGGCTGGGAGGGCTCACCGCCAGCTACAGCTTCGGGGGTTAGCGTACCAGAAGGGGGGGAGCAGGGGGACTCAGGCCCACCCAACTCCACTGCGTCCCAGCCCAGGGCCCTATCCGTGGCAGAGGGTTCTACCACAGACCCGGCGTAATCCTCGCCAGGGTTCAGTGACTCAGGCTCGGGAACCACCGAGTCATAATAGGCCTCCCGGTCCCCTGAGCCACTTCCTGCCCCCATCCCCGCTGGTATCTGTTCGGGGCCCTCATCGCCCTCTTCCTCGGGATAGTCACCCAGTGGGAGGTCACACAGTCCATCCACATCCTCCGCTAAGGGTAACTCCTCCAGGTCGCAACCCGCCTCTGGGGGTGGTGCGTCTTCCTCGGCCAGGGGGAGCTCCTCCAGGTCGCAGCCCGGTACCGGGAGGGAATCCACCGAAGGACCCGCAGGCTGTGTGGGTAGCAGAAGGTCCAGGTAGTTCTCAGAGCGCTGGCTCCTGGGTGGCCGGTCTCGGCAGGCGGTCCCGGCGGGGTCCAGGCGACCATCGGGGCCCCAGGCCGCAGGCAGGTCTGCCGCAGGATAATGGTCAGGCGGGTGCTGGGGAGGGAGCAGAGAGACACCCTTCCCCTTCAGCTGCCTCCCTCTCAGTGAGCTCTCCGGCCTTCCCCTTATATTTCCTGTCCCGCCCACCTGCTTCCGGCCTGACGGACAAGCTGCCTCTAGCTCCGCCCACTCAGGTTTACCTGGGCCCAGGCTGTCTGGCTCCGAGGGGGGCCATACTCCCTCCCTACAAGAAGCAACCTGCTTTTGTCTCTCTTTTGGGGCGGGTCTTGTTTATCACTATGAATTCTAAGCTATAAAGTAGCATTATACTGCAGGCTTCCTGCAGGAATATATGTTTTTAATCTAACTTCTCTGTGTATATACCAACATATACTAATGGCAGAACTGTAGCAGAATATAAAATAAGTGTAGTAAAATGGGGCCTGCTTAATTTTACATGCCTTTGTAGACTCCATTTTCTGATGCAGCCTTTCTTTCTGCCTTACTAGCAAATGTGCACCAACTCAAGTTCTTGCAATGACTCAATGACATGTAATTTTCACCATTGTTCACATTGCTTCTGAAACTGGATCATATTTTGTTTTGATGTTGTGGACTTATAGTAAAGGAGCTAAATAGAAACAGCTGGAGTCGTTCAAGTCAATGGGAGCTGGGAGTGCTCAGTCTCATGGAAAATCAGGTTTGGGTGCCCTAATTTAGGTATAAATGCCTCACTTCAGGTGCCCAGCTTTGAACATTTTAGCCAAAATAAATATACTTTCCCCCATTAAACTGATCACTCACATGTACGGAGAGAGCACCAAAAATGATGGTGAAAATGAATGGTGTCTTTAATGTTTTGCTTCAAAAGAAAAAGAGGTCCACAAAACATTTTTAAAAAATAGCCTACGAAATAGCAAATTAGACTCATAGTCAGAAGAAACCAATATGATCATCTAGTTGAACCTCCTGCACAATGCAGACCACAGAATCTCACCCACCCATTCCTGTAATAGACACCTAACTTATAACTGAGTTATTGAAGTCCTCTAATAATGGTTTAAAGACTTTGAGATAAGAGAATCCACCAGCAAGTGATCGGTGCCCTATCCTGCAGATGAAGGCAACTCCCCATCTCCAAGGTCTCTGCCAGTCTGCCCAGAGGGAAAATTCCTTCCTGACCCCAAATATGGTGATCAGCTAAACCCTCTGTCTGTGTGTGTGTGTGGGGGGGGGGGGGGGGGGGGGGGGGAGAGGGAGGGGGTGTTAATATTTCCTGATCACTTAAAGATAACAGTATTTCCATTTATGTGTGAAATTATTGAAGACAAATTAAATATGCTTACTTAAATACACTCCTGTTTTAAGAATGTTTTAAGAAGTACTGTAATATTTTTAAAGGGATATTCACATTCAGAAACTGTTATATGATATGGGAGGCGAGGGGGACAAAAACAGAGGAAAACTTGTTTTCAATTACTTGGGCTCTTCGTGTTGTATCTACTAGAACAAGAGAAATTTCATAGAATATTAGGTCTGGAAGGGACTTCATGAGGTCATCTAGTCCAACCTCTTGCTAAAAGGAGGACAACTCCCACTAATTTCCTCCCACTCTGTAACTTTCCTATCTTCAAAGCGTCTGACGAAGTGGGATTTTCTCCCACGAAAGCTCATGCGATTAATAAATCTGTTAGTCTTTAAAAGTGCCACAAGACTCTGTTGTCTTTCTACAATAGACTAACACGGCTACCCCTTTGAAATCATCCCAGACAGGGTTTTGTCTAACTGGGCCTTAAAAAATTTCCAAAGACGAAGATTCCACCACCTCCCTAGGTAACCCATTCTAATGCTTCACCACCCTCCTAGTGAGAAAGTTTTTCCTAATATCCAATCTAGACCTTCCCAGCTGCAGCTTGAAACCATTGCTCCTTTTCTGTCCTCTGTCACCACGGAGAATAGCCTAGCTCCCTCCACTTCGGAGCACCCCTTCAAGTAGTTGAAGGTTGCTATCAAATCCCCCCTCAGTCTTCTCTTCTGCAGACTAAATAAGCCTAGTTCCTTCAATCTCTCCTAAATCAAGTGCCCCAGCCCCCTAATCATTTTTGTTGCCCTCCGCTGGACTCTTTTGAATTTGTCCACATCCTTTCTGTAGTGGGGAGCCCAAAACTGGACACAGTATTCCAGATGCGGCCTCACCAGTGTCGAATAGAGGGGAATTATCACATCCCTTGATCCGCTGGCAATGCTCCTACTGATGCAACCCAATATGCCGTTGGCCTTTTTGGCAACAAGGGCACACTGTTGACTCATATCCAGCTTCCCATCCATCATAATCGCCAAGGCCTTTTCTACAGAGCTATCTATTATCTATTGAGAAGAATATTCAGATGTACAGCAAATATTAAAGTGGTTTGGGAAAGGATATAAACCCTCATACTTCAGAATGTCTGAAAACTTCTTAGTATTGGGGATTTGAAGGAAACTTTCCAAGTATAGACTAGCTACTAATCAAATACTGCTGAGTTTCTTGTGTCTTTTGCTGAACCAGCTGATGCTAGCCACTGTCCGTGATAGGGTACTGAGCTAGATGGACTCTGATGCAGTGTGATTTCTGTGTTCTGTTAAATCATCTGGTTCTCCCTCTAATATCAATAGTCTTTTTTTCTGCCATTGATGAGCAACAGCTAAAGGAATCCAGGAGTAAATCTGGGGGTAAAGATTTACAAAGATAACTAGCTCAAAAAGGAAATTATGCAGAAGTTTGAAGTTAATTCACAGTAAGACAATTGTTTATTATCTTAAATAAAATTACTTACACAAACCCATTTTAAGAAGATGTCAGCTCTCTGGAAGCCTAATTTTTATGGTAAAATGACAAACTTTAAAAATCTTGCCTAAGACCGCTAGGACATGAGCATGTGTCAGAAACAAGTGCAGCTTCCAATGTGGTTTGAAGTACAATGTTAATTAAAACTTTTTTCCGTGAAAAAGGCACTTGAGATAATTCATCCATTGTATGGGATAATTATGAAGTGATGCTGCACAATTGTATGCCCACATAAATGCAGAGGGAGGTTAGGTGGGGGGTGTCCACATTTAGTTGGACTTAGTCATATCTTATAATCAAAGAAAAAGAAATACAAATGTAATTTGTCCCTTTGCGTGTTTGATGAGTGATGGGAAATCTGTGATTGCAAGATACTTGGCATAATTAAACATGTCGTTTAGAATGCAAATGAAACCCCTAGTCATTGCGGATTCCAAAGAACGTGTCAAGACAATCTGCCTACTCTAACACTAGTCACAAACCTCTCAGATCCGTGTAACTCAAATGCCACTAATGACTAGCTAGAGTACTTTCAAAAGTACTTTGCCACTCCATGCCTCACAGTGAGCTCCATTACCAAATTAGCTTTTTTCCTCCATAGCCTTTTTCTCCCTTTTAGAATCATAGAATCATAGAATAATAGGGATGGAAGGGACCTCATGAGGTCATCTAGTCCAACCCCCTGCTAAAAAGCAGGACCACTCCCCCTAAATTATCCCAGCCAGGGTTTTGTCTAACCGAGCCTTAAAGATCTCCAAAGATGAAGATTCTACCACCTCCCTAGTTCACCCATTCCAATGCTTCACCACCCTCCTAGTGAGAAAGTTTTTCCTAATATCCAACCTTGACCTCCCCAGCTGTAATTTGAAACCATTGCTCCTTGTTCTGTCCTCTGTTACCCTCGAGAACAGCCTAGCTCCCTCCTCTTTGGAGCACCCCTTCAAGTAGTTGAAGGTTGCTATCAAATCTCCCCTCAGTCTTCTCTTCTGTAGACTAAATAAGCCTAGTTCCTTCAGTCTCTCCTCATAAGTCATGTGCCCCAGCCCCCTAATCATTTTTGTTGCCCTCCGCTGGACTCTTTCTAATTTGTCCACATCCTTTCTGTAGTGGGGAGCCCAAAACTGGACACAGTACTCCAGATGCGGCCTGAACAGTGTCGAATAGAGGGGAATTATCACATCCCTCGATCTGCTGGCAATACTCTTACTGATGCAGCCTAATATGCCATTGGCCTTTTTGGCAACAAGGGCACACTGTTGGCTCATATTCATCTTCCCGTCCACCATAACTCCCAGGTCCTTTTCTACAGCGCTGCTACTTAGCTGATCGGTCCCCAGCCTGTAGCAGTGCACGGGATTTTTCCGTCCTAAGTGCAGGACTTTGCACTTGTCTTTGTTGAACCTCATGAGGTTTCTTTCAGCCCAGTGTTCCAATTTGTCCAAGTCTCTCTGGATCCTGTCCCTGTCCTCCAGAGTATCTATCATTCCCCCCAACTTGGTGTCATCCCCAAACTTACTAAGCACGCAGTCTATTCCATCATCAAGATCATTAATGAAGATGTTGAATAGAACCGGCCCCAGGACCGACCCCTGGGGCACTCCACTCGTTACCGGTTGCCAACCAGACATCGAGCCATTGATTCCTACCCGCTGAGGCCGTTGATCCAACCAGTTTTCGATCCACCTTACGGTCCACTCGTCCAACTCATACTTCCTTAACTTCCCGACGAGAATGCTGTGGGAAACCATATCAAAAGCCTTGCTAAAGTCAAGGTATATGACGTCAACGGCTCTTCCCACATCCACAAATCTAGTCATCTCATCATAGAAGGAAATCAGGTTGGTCAGGGACGATTTGCCCTTGGTGAATCCATGTTGACTGTTCCTGATCACTCTATTTTCCTCCAAGTGTTTCAGGATGGATTCCTTGAGGACCTGCTCCATGATTTTCCCAGGGATTGAGGTGAGGCTGATCAGTCTGTAGTTCCCCGGATCCTCCTTTTTCCCTTTCTTAAAGATAGGTACTATATTTGCCTTTTTCCAATCCTCCGGGACCACCCCCGTTCGCCATGAGTTCTCAAAGATAATGGCCAGTGGCTCTGCAATCACTTCCCCCAACTCCCTCAGCACCCTCGGATGCAGTTCATCCAGCCCCATGGACTTGTGCACATCCAATTTCATTAAGTGTTCCCTAACCTGACCACTCTTCTCTCCAGTCCGCGTTACCCCGTGTAGTAGCCTGGGAGCTGGCCCACCCTGTGAAGACTGAAGTAAAAAAAGCATTGAGTACTTCAGCCTTTTCCACATCATCCTCCACGAGGATGCCTGCCCCATTCAGTAAGGGACCTACACCACCTCTGATCCTTTTCTTGTTGCTGATATACTTATAGAACCCCTTTCTGTTATCCTTCACATCTCTTGCTAGCTGCAACTCCAATTGTCCTTTGGCCTTTCTGATTTGATCCCTGCAGTCCCGAGCAATATCTTTATACGCCTCCCTTGTCATTTGTCCAAGCTTCCACTTCTTGTAAGCTTCCCTTTTATGTTTTATGTAAGCTTTCTCTTTTAGATACCTTAGAAACTTTTTCATAGTTTCAAGGGCATTTCAAGCAGAGTGTACCTCATACAATTAATTGCATCACCCTCTAGGTACCTGTCGAAGTCCTGACGAGATCAGCCTGTGTAATTGGCACTGTGTATTCAAATAAAGCTTTGCAAGCAGCAGGAGCCTGGGCTATACCACTGCTGCCAGTTAAATAGGGAATTAATGGAATTTCTGTCAACAGTTCTACAGGATTATCTGAGCCATTGGCCATGTAGGCACTGCTCCATTCTCTTATTTCTCAGTGTGCGTACACTATTAAGATGGCAGCTGCTAACCCATTGTAGTAAAATGTCTTTTTAGGGCCCAAGTCAAGAAAAAACTCAACTGGTCTTTGAAATCACAAGTCAGAAAGAGCAGTAAAGAAATGCCCTGAAAGTTTGTTGGTTTTTTTCCCCACCATAGATTCCAAGGTTATAAGGTACCACTGTGATCATCTAGTCTGAACGCCTGTGTAACCAGGGGTTAAAGTAAGGGGGAACGCACTGGAACGCAGTTCTGGGGCCCACAAATTTGAGGGGCCAGAGTTCCGGGGCCCCTAAAAATAGAAAAATCAAGTGGAACATATGTTCCGCCCTGCCCTGGCTGCTGGCAGGTCCTTCGCCCCACCATTGTTAATCACAATACTTATTGTGTTATGCAGTGTTTGTTAGTTTGTGACAATATTTGCTATAGACATAAACACCATATAAAATTATAAATACTTTTGTGGAGCGATAACCGATGCATGTGGTACTGAGAAGTGGTTGCAAATGCCTACCTGGGCTGGGGCCTGGACATGCATGAAGGGGGCCTAGACAATACAGGAAGGGGGCCCGGAGATTAGGAGGGTTCCGGGGCCCGTCAAGTTATACTTTAACTACTGTGTATAAGAGATGCCTTAGGACTTTCCCAAAATAATTCCTACAACATATCTTTTAAAACAGCTGATCGTGATTTAAAAATTGTCAGTGGTGGAGAATCCACCTTTACTCTAAGTAAATTTTTCCAACAGTTAATTATTCTCACTGTTAAAATGTTACACTTATTTCCTGTTGGAATTGGTTTAGGTTCAGTTCCAGCCATTGTATTGTGTGATACGTTTCTCTGATAAACTGAAGAGCCCATTGTTAAATATTTATTCCTCAAGTAGGTCTGTAGATACTGGACCAAGTCACCCCTTATCCTTTTCTTTGTTAAGCTAAATAAGCAATGCAAAGTTGAACTAGCTAAATTTCTATTTTAAATTTTTATGCATATATTTTAGGTATGTAGAAAGAGAGGGGAAATATAGTTATGAGACGTTGACGAGCCTCTCAGAGATATTTTCCTTTAAATGTAACCATCCAGTTAACTAGTGCTATTTCTAGGGCTGGGTCCAGAGTCCATTTTGAATGAACTGACCCAATCTGGTCTAACTTTCCTCTGACTAAACTCAGTGAGATCATAGTTAAACTAATGCTGAACTTTTTAGCAAATCCTACCATGAAAGTTCAGTTTACTAGCCACTCTTTAAATTCACAACACCCAAATCTAAAGAAACTGATGAAATTAAGTTTCATTGGGGGCTTATAATTTGTCTTGTTCTCCAGTGGGGATCAAAGGCTAAAGTCTGTAGGTTCCTCACAATAGGCCAACACAACTAGTGCTTACAGTGTGATTTTTAACTTTTGTTGGGTCTTACACTATCTCTGAAGGACCCATGCATTCTGGTGATTCAACAGGAACACAACTTCTATGGGAACTGTCAGGGGGAATCAGCCCACCTCCATGTGATGAGTGAAAATTGTCTGTTGACTATTTGAAGTTCAGCTCTATCTCTTCCTTGTTCAAAAGACTTCAAAATCTTATGAATCTGCAAGCAATAAATAGCAACTAGTCAAATATGACATTGCACGTTTCTCAGCAATCATCCACCTTTTTCCAGGCAGTTCCCTCAAATATTTTGAATATTATGCAGTGTCCTTAGAAATCATATTTTTAATAATATATCTGCATCTCTCTGGGAGAGTGGAATCAATACAAGAAGACTGCTTGCTTTAATTGTGCATGAGAGTTCTGAAATCTTCAGTGATGGCATACATGAAGTGAGAATTTCACTAAATTGATCCTATATTTTACATAGTTACAGGTAATTATATTGAAACAGCATGTCTGTTCTTAGGTGTTAGCTAGTCAACAATTTTATTGTTTGGAACACTTTACATTTAGCATTTTTAAAATGCTAAATTTGTGGACAACTCATTTATTCTGATCTTATTTTAGCTAATAATATAGTTCCATGTGCCAACATAAAATTAGGGCAAAAATTGAAACACAATACTTAAACCCTACTTTAATACTTTTTTATTCAGAAAAAAATCCTAAAACAAATAATCTGTTAAAGAGTTTGTCAGATGAATAGAAAACAGATTCTTATCAGAGTGGTTTTGTACTTTGATGTGCCTTTGTATAACCATAGATTTATTTATCAAGGCACCAATTTACACGGATTCCTCTTCAGGGTTTCAAAATGATTTCCTCAGTCTTTTTTCTTTTATAAAGCTGAAAACTATCCAAACTGGCCTTTAATAACAAGATAATGCTACTGTAATATTCCCTCTGCTTAATGAATTCTGCAAATGCAGTAGTACCCTGGTTAGCTTTTAAAAGCAATATCAAAAGTTCTTAAGGGCAACTACTATACACTATTTATCTATTTAATTAAAATGATTTCAGATAATACAACCAACAAAAGTAAACATTCGGTCCCTTACAATGGCACTTAAATCATTATTGGCACCATCCAGCCACATCACTCTGGTTTCACACAAGGCACTTTCTCAGACAATTATTCTTAGCATTATTATGAAATACATGACACAGCAACAGACTTCAGATGAAACTGCAAAAAACACAGAGCTTTCCTAGGTGCATTAGAGCTCTAGATTAGGACTTCTTCAAAGTTCAAAGGTATCATAGTCTGGCATTTTGGTTTCGGCCGGTTTCTAATTTCTGTGTAACTTGGTTGTCAGATGTTGGAGTGTTTGGGAGAGATGTTGTTGAAATGCAAATCAAAGCTATTTTATGGTGGTAAGAATTGTCAGGAATTCTAAGAAATATTGAAGATGATGTTGTTTTTAGGCAGGAAAGCAGTGTAAACATCTGGAGCTAAGGGATTGCTTCAGGTATATTAAAGGAGAGTGAAACGTTGACTAAGATTGATGTTGGAAGAGATAATGTAGGGCTGCAACCACCCTCTGGCCATTCCAATGGTATAAAGAAAGTGGTTGGGATTTTCAGGTAAAAGAGCATTTAGGGCTAGTATATGCAGCCCTTTGCTGACCTGCCTTGCAGTCTCTGGTGAAAGGATGTGTTGGAAACATGAGAGCATGTTAGATGGTAATGGGAACTGCTCTGTGACAAATCTGTGAATGTAGAGCAACTCATAGGAACTCACGTGAGGCTATAAATTAGAGTATCTCCCTACCATTGATAAATAGACTTCCTTCATCTTGTCTATTTTGGTTGTAAACTCTTTGGAGCAGGGACTGTTTAATTCATATATATAATTAGTTTAAAAATTCTTTTTTTCTGAATTTATGTGAATTGTAGAAAATTTATAGGAAATGTTTAGAATAAGAGAAAAATTCCCCATTTTAATATCAAAATAGGCTTTGCTTCCATAGAAAATAATGTAATAGGCAGTATAAGAGCCAGTGATCCATTCCTGTTTGCTTGTTGTCCCCATGCTTTTGGTTGATTGTGGATGTTTTCTACGGAAATGAAAGGCACATTAAGGAATCCAGATTCTTTTCATAAGAATTTCTTCAACAGAGCTGTAGAGATCTTATTGTACAGTCTTTTCTTTTTTAATAATCAATTGAGATGACTACTGAAATACTATACTACACATTAACAGCACTGTTTCACAAATGCAGCAACACTTATCAAAGATATGGACCTCAGGAAGTTCTGGCCACATCCAGTGAAGATCTATTGCAACAAATGAAACAAAGACAGAGTTGCCAGACAAAAGAATAACAGGAACCTGTGATTTAGACTATCCATCTCTTGGAGCAAAATTATCCCTTTTCCAAGTAGTTTACACAGTGGCACTCAACCCTAATTAGTTCCAACTCTTGCTATGAAAAAGGTTTTCCAAACTTTCAAGCCTAATGATCTCATACAGGCCCAGACTCAGCAAGTTACATAATCATATGTGACAAATTCTAAAGGGGTAGCTATGTTAGTCTAAGTCATCTAAACAAACAAGGGCTATGTCTACACTTGTGTATTTAAGTCGACTTTAATTGTCGACTTAATTAAGTCGACTTAGTGTGTCTCCACTTAAAAATAAAGGCGACTTAAAGGGGAACTTAAAAAGTCAACCTAGAGCAGGGGTCGGCAACCCGCGGCTCCGGAGCCGCATGCGGCTCTTCAGCCTCCCTCTTGTGGCTCCCTTCGGCCTTGTTCCCTCTGTGCAGACTCCTGCCGCGGCCGGGCTGGGGAGATTCAAATCTCCCGCCCTGAGCATGCTCAGACAGAGCGTGCTCAGGGTGGGAGCGGCCTGGCTGAGAAGCCCCTCTGCCGGCCGTCCCTGCAGCTCTGAGCCTCCGGCCAGGTAAGGGGGCTGGGAAGGGGCTGGAGGGAGGCCTGGAGAGGGGTGGAGGGACATGGGGACAAGGAGACTGGTGGGGGCTGGGGAGGGGTGGAGGGCAGTGTTCCCTTTAAGCTGCGCGGATGCGCGGCCGCACAGCGGCCATCGCAACCCCCGCACAGCACAGACAGACCCCCGCGCAGGCCAGCAGCCCCCACCGCCCCCTCCAAACCCCCGGGGCTGCGGCTTTCAGGCGGAGATCCGACATCAACCCAGCCTCTGGGCTGGCCCTGCCTGCCCCAGGGCGGAGCAGGCAGGCTCAGGGCCGGGGCATGTGCGCCTGCCTGCCCCATGCGGCCGGGGCAGCGGGGTGGCCGCAGCTGGGGCAGGCTCCCGGTCTCCTAACCACCAGCCGCCTCGACTTCCCGGCCCAGGGCCAGGGTTGGCTCCACTCCGACAGCAGCGTCGGCCTCCCGGCACGGGGCCAGAATCAGTCTCAGGTGCCGGGGTCCGCTCTGCCCTGCCGGGGCCGCATTCGGGTCCCCGCTGCCAGCGGCCTCGGCTTGTTTATTTCTTTGCCTTCTTTTCCTTGCCCTGCCTTTGCCCTGCCCTGCCTTTGCCCTGCCCTGCCCTGCCTTTCTCTGCCCTCCTTTCTCTGCCCTGC
>ML685886.1:788841-836282 GCA_007922175.1 Pelusios castaneus | reverse complement strand
GCCCTGCCCTGCCTTTCTCTGCCCTCCTTTCTCTGCCCTGCCCTGCCTGCCTTTCTCTTCCTCTTCCTTTCTTTCTCTTCCTTTTCTTTTTCTCCTCCTTCCTTCTTTTTTCTTTCTCTCCCTTTTTAAAAAGCTTTTTAAAAATTAATTTTAAATAAAAACCTTTCTAAAAATTAAATTTCAATTCAAAATTCATTCCAATTCAATTAATTAAACAAATAATAGTTTATAAGCTGTGTTATGTTTTGTGGCTCCAGACTACTTTTCTTTAGTGGAAGAGGGGGCAAAATGGCTCTTTTCATAGTAAAGGTTGCTGACCCCTGACCTAGAGCATCCACACTGGACGCCTAGGTCGACTTTGTGGGGCTTAGGGGAACCTAGGGCAGGTCCACAGGGGTAGGGGGGCACCCCTTGCCCAATGTCAGGGGGCTCAGCCTTTGCCCCATTGTACCTAGGTACAATGGGGCAAAGGGGGACAGGGACCCTGGCAGGGCATAGGGGCAGGGTGGGCAGACTCTGCCCTGCCCTGTGGGGGGGCATGCCAGGCTCCCCCTGTATCCTCCCCAGCAGGGAGGGCATTGGTGTAGCCCTGGGGTAGCCCTAAGTTGACTTAGGGATACCCCATGGCTACACTGGCTTAAGTCGACTCTAGGGACTCTTAGGTCTACTAGAAAGGAGGTTTAATAAAGTCGACTTAATTTTAATTAAGTTGACTTTATTTTCCTTAAGTCGACTTAAGCAAGGTGCTTAAGTCGACTTAAGGAAACTGTAGTGTAGACGAAGGGTAAATTAAGTCCACTTAAGCAAGCTTAAGTCGACTTAATTTACCAGTGTAGATGCAGCCAAGGAGTCTTGTGGCACGTTTAAAGACTAACAAATTTATTTATCGCCTAAGCTTTCGTGGGAGAAAATCCCACTTTGTCAGACGCTTTGAAGATACTTCAAAGCGTCTGATGAAGTGGTATTTTCTCCCATGAAAGCTCATGAGATAAATAAATTTGTTATGGCACTTGCTTAGTTCGAATTAAGTTAATTCAAACTAACTAAAATTAGTTCGAATTAGTTAGTTCGAACTAACTAATTCGAACTAATTTTAGCAAGTGTAGACATAGTCATGGTTAGTTATGCATATGCTTAAACTTCCATTTCAGTGACACATTGCCAGTAGAAAAATTCCTGAAAAATAAAATTAACTGCCTAAAAGAATTTACCCCTGTTTTAGTCCAGTTTTTTTTCTCTCTCTTTCTTGTCATATAGCTTCATAAGACTGGCAGAGTGTAAATTGGTGTTTTTCAGGGATTATTAGCTCCTACATAGGGTCAAAATTATTTTTGAGTATTACTCCACTAAAACCAGTGGGATTACATCTAAGATGTGTTAGTCTCATTGAGTTTTTCCATAGCTATTCAATTGATTTATTTGCTAGAGTTGTAGTCTCTGTTAAATAGCTTGTTAGAGCTCTACTTTTTCCATTCCCTCATCCTTACTATTTTCCTTTTAGTTTCTTTCACAATAACCATTTAAACTTTTTTTTTTCAATTTGGCTTCAGCAGTCATAAAACCCCTGGTGTGAGTTCAGAAGTCTCATCCCATTCTTCTTCCACATAAGGCATTCCAGCAGATGAAGTTACATCTTAATGTGACCTGTCAATGTAAATTCCAGTCCTGGATTGAAAGTCATATATGAAAGAGCCCATGGGTCAGAGAACAGAAATAATTTTTTTTTCAAAAAGAGGGAATAGATCAGAAAAATAAAGATGTAATTAAAAAAGTAGATGTAATTAGTGCTTTGGGTAATCAAAGTATATAATGTTATACTTTTCTCTTGGTTCAATGCATGGCATTAAAAATATATATATTCACAGATTTGTAAAACTGCTTCCCTTGGTAAGCGAATAGGTTATTCTTCCACGCAAATGTTTTCCTAGTGTTTGGTGTCAGTTACATTTATGAATAATTAACTCTCTAGAGAGGAATTTTAACCTTGCTATTTGGACCATTGATAAATTATGGAGATTTCCCACTTAGTGAAATCACCATATCATGTTAAATAAACATTGCAGTTGATGAGTCATGTCCATTTTTTCCCATTGCCCCTAATTTAGAAGGTGGAGCTAGCCTAATGATATTGCTGCAGAAATTATTTCTTACATAATGTGCATAGATTTTAATTAGATTTTTATTGTTTGAATTACCATAGCACATAGAGGCCCCCAAACAACATCAGCAACCCATTGAGCTTGTCATTGTGCAAATGTGTGGTAAGAGACAGTCCCTGCTAGTGCACAGAACTGGAAGTAGAAACAGGCACCGGGAAATGAATTGTCCAAACCATATAACAGAGCTACAGTATTCTGGAAAACAAGATTTCCATTGAATGTTTTGAGCATTTCATTTTTTTCATCACTGGGCCAAAACTGAGGTTGTGAAATTTTAGAGAGATGCTTACTCTGAAATTGCCAGTAGTTCAGTGGTTAGGGCTACAAACACTATGGGAGACTCCGGTTCTCTCCGGGCTGAATCAGAAACTGGAACTTGAATCTCTTACATCCCAGGTGAGTGTTCTTACTGCTTGGCTATTGCACATCTTGGAAGTGGAGGGCTCTCTTTCTCTATCTTTCTGATCAGATATTAAATAAATAAATAAATAATCCCATCCATCTGTACTGGGCATAGAGTCAGGATCTCCTGAGTCTCAATTCAAGTACTGTCTCCACTACACCAGAGTCTCCCTGTTGCATTTTCTCTGTCCATATACATATTTATAGTTTGTAAAATGGATTTTTAAATAGGTATCCTAATGTGTCTTCAAAGACTTCTAAAATTTTTCTGTATGTGAAGGATAAAATTCAGAGCACCAATACAACACAGCAGTGAGATCAAATCCAACATAACCTCCAGACCAGCTAGAAAATTTAAGAACGTTCAATTTTAAATACCAAAGGGGTAGCCGTGTTAGTCTATTGTAGAAAGACAACAGAGTCCTGTGGCACTTTTAAAGACTAACAGATTTATTTATCGCATGAGCTTTCGTGGGATTTTCTCCCACGAAAGCTCATGCGATAAATAAATCTGTTAGTCTTTAAAAGTGCCACAGGACTCTGTTGTCAATTTTAAATAGACAGCCTACTTATAGAGATGACTCTCTTCACTGTGCTGTAGATATATTATTAATACTGCTTCAATTCATTTCCAGTTGAACCCTCTTTCACACAAACGCTGATGGAATTGAAACAATTTTAGATTACTTATACAAATAGTATATAGTAAAATTTCAATCTTACTTTAACTAAATTGAACATTTTTTCTGTTGTTTTTATCTCTTTATATTGCCTAGAGTTTCGGGTGCCTATAATCATCAACTGTGCATGTCTTCATGTAATCCAAATATATCTGAAAATTATAAGATCCTATAATCTTCTTGGTTTTTTTCCCCAAGTTTCTTTCCTCACCACTGAAAAATAGCTCTTAGTTTCTTAATAAAGTACATGTTATGATTTTTCTTCCTTCTGCTTAATGAAGTATAATACTAAAGAGAGTTATGCGGGGTGTGTAAGTCTATTTCTCAGGCTGCTAAGAATAAAGCTTTTGTGGCTAGTAATTGATGAGCCTAGAGAAAAGAGAATGTAGCTTGCTGTGCAGAAGTATAAAATTGCTTGCACAAGCAACAAAACAAGTAGCTAAAAAGAAGCAAGACAATGTGAGCTGTCTGCTGGGACACATACAAATTGCAAATTAGCAGAAGTACAGTTATTATTATATTAGTGTGTCTAATTTTTATAAATGCTGTTTTCAGTTGTCTGTTGCTAGCTGTCATTTTCTTTGATACTGTATTGTTATATGTGTAGCAGTATTTTTTTTCAAAATCATTGGAAAAAATGGCATCCAGTGTGTCTCTGAAGGTGAAATGACAATATTCTTCAATTTGAACCAGCTGAAAACTAATTTAAGATTAAAAGAGAAATCATAGTTTCTGGGTGGTATTAAAATGTCAATTTCTGCTCCCGTGGCCTATGTAGAATTCCATTTTATTTAGTACAGTTTCTATGAAAAATATTCAGTGCTGTACATATTTCACAAGATATTGGAGAATAAGAATGGTCTTCATCTGAGCGAAAATATCTGTGCAATTATAAAATACCATAGGCATGGAACAGGGTTGGGAATTGAGAGAGGTGAGTTGAATTCCTGACTTTGCCACAGACTTCTGCTGTGATCTCGGGCAGGCCGCTCTCAGTGCCTTGGTTCCCCTTTTGTAAAAGTCCTTTCTCCAATCATTTTGTTACCTTATGTATTTGTGCATTCTCTTCAGTAGAGACTCTCTCTTACTATGTGTACACACAGCACCTCACCCAGTGGGTCCTGATGTCAGATTAGACCTTTAAGTGCTGCTGTAATACATATAAGCTTTAGACCAAAAGATAACCATAAAATCAGTTCCATATTTGTTTATTATCAGTATTAATGAGGAATAACTCTGAAGCCACTGGAGTTCAACCATTATGAAAGGTGTGCAACAAGAATGGGGCCTATAATTTGATCTCTATGACAAAATCTTAAAATGACGAACCGAAGGCCCGTGGCATTTTTATCCTCAGTGCATTGTTTGAAATGTGCGTGTGCCATTGTCCTTTGCTGTTTGAAATTAGGCCCACTAAGAGAATGTCTACATTGATGGCAGCACTGTCAGCACCACCCGATCAATTCTGTGAGCTCAATCGAGCACCAGTGCAGACCCTCTTAGTTGACCCAGAAGTCAACAGCATAAACCCACCCCTGAAAAAAAAAAGTAGTACCGCAACGACTGGAGGGCATTTCCAGTCAGCGCAAATGTAGGGGGATGCTGCGGTAAGTAAAGTTAGGAAGTCAATAGGAGATACACAAGCTACTCTGTATAGCTGTTATGTAAAGCTCTGTAGCTTGTGTATCTCCCATCGAATACTGCCAGATTTTGCCGGCATTGTAGACCAAGCCTAACTGCTATTCTCAAATAGCTGGCCTGGAAAAACAATAAAATGGCAGTCACTAGATTATTGAGATCAAATGTTAGAGACCTGGATCTTATTAGTAGAAGGTCAAGGGCTCTTGAGCAATAAAGCTGAAGGCAACTTGTTTAGGTCTCATTGTAAACGTACTGACACATTTGCCTGAATTGCCTGTGGGGACTGAACTAGAAACCTTTAGATCTAAAAGCACAAGACTTGTGTGCTTGAGATAAATGACAAGGACCATTAGCTCAATAGTGTATAGGTCACCCAGTCACAATGGAGGAGAGGAGCACAGAACCACACTATTAATCTGAGGTATCAAAACGTGTTAGTGTCCATCATACCACACAGAGTATTCCATGGAGATATTGATCCTCTGTCACTGTAGTATCTGAGCATTGCTATAATATAAATTCTGTCTGACACAGGCAAAAAGTCAACACTACAACTTCAGTGCATGTTTGGTTTTTTTAGTCAGAAATCTGTTAAGTATTTATACAAGATCCCAAGATTGCCACTGTGTATCACTCTGAAGCCTAGAATGTTTTGCTGAGGCAGTGTGAAATGATGTAAAGAGCTACAAGCATGTCTGAGAGCTTTTAATTCAGAATATCATCAAATTCAGTCATCACAGGGTCTATTGCTGTCCAATTTCTAAGTTCTCAGCCATTTTGATTTGATGAGCTATATCTGTGTGATATTATCCATATGAATGAATGGGAAGAAATTGCTGTGGGCTAATATCTTTAAAAGGCAATGAAAATGATGAAGTGCTTGGCATGGCATACTTTGTGGGTGCTAAAGTGGAGAGACATCTCAAGGGTAAACTTTTGGACCATTCTTATTCTTTATACAAGGACACTTAGTGTTCTGCCCCTGTATATCCTTATGATGATAAAACATCATAAATACAGGAGCTTTGGATAATTAAATTGACCCACAAAGAATCTGGTAAAATGTAAGTATTCTGAAATTCTGGTACACATCACTCTATTTGTTTTTTTGTATTATCATAGAGCAAAGGAGCTTTGGTTATGGACCAGGACCCCAACATTTTGATTTAATCAAATCAGCAGTTTCTGACAAATAACTGTTTCATCTGAGAATTTTCAATGAACTGTAATAACTAAATGGGGCATTGGGATAGAGAGGCTAAACTAATGTTTAAGATGGGTTCTCACACATCAAAAGTGCAGGGAGTGCTGCCACACCCCCTGGCTTGAAGTTGTTTCTGTTATACACAGTGCTTATAATTTGGTTCAGTAGCTCTCAGTACCCCCATTATATATATTTAAAAAATGTTCCTGCCTCCATCAGACAGTGTAAAAAATTGCTTTAGTTTTAAATATTACACTGGTAAAGAAGAAGAAAGTACCAGCTACACAGTAATGTCGCATTTGGAAGCAATTTTCCCTACACAGTAACTTGCAGTAAATCCTTGATCTCATGACTATTTAATAGGTAACCTTTAGTATCTAGTTAGCTCTCCTCCAATACAGAAATATCCATCCATTTAATGGTTGGATAAAAGAAAAGAAAGGAGCACAGAAAGTTGAATTGACTTATTGCATGCATCAGACTTGCAGATTGTGCTGATACAGAAGGTGGCAGCACTTGATTATTGCTCAGATATGGTCAGTGATGTTACAACAGAAGGTGGTAAGGGAAACCATCTGTACTATCCTCTTGAGGCAGCCACCCGGGACGTTGTATGTGCTCTGCACTGACACTCTTAGCTAGGTCATCTCTCACTTCAGACTTGTTAAGTACAATATGTATGCAAGTAATCAATTTGAAAAACAATGAAGAGCAGGTGCTGTATCCTTGGTGAAAACTATTAAAAATCAGAAGATGAGAACTGTTAAGTATAATGCTGTAATCTGAGTGTTGCATAACCTAAGAGCTATCCTCTTGGATCCCTGATTAAAGCTTTACAATTACCACTAGACCTCTGGAAGATGAGTTGCAATTATAAGAGTATTTCTACCAGAGGAAAAATTGTTTTTCATGCTATAATTTCCCTATAAAACTGGGAAGTTCCCCCTCCCCATCTCTCTGGAAGCTCAGTGTTGTTGCAAGAAAGTCTTTCCCTAGAAATCAGTGAAGGCTTCATAGGTCACTCTTTCTATTTAATAGAAGATGCATTTAAAAACCCTTCCAGAAAAAGTATTTTAGGTTCTCTCTTCTTGCATTTGGTGCTCTAGTTGTTGGGATGCTTATTTCTTTCTAACTTAGGCCTTCGATTCTATCAACCAGCTGTGAAGTGCTCTTGGAAGATGCTATCTAAGTTTGGTTGTCCATTGAAGTTCATTTGTGCTCTCAGGCTACTTCATCATGAAATGACCACCACCATTCTCTGCAATGGGTTAGAGATGGAGCCATTCGCCATCCATACTTGTGTTAACCAAAGCCGTGTTAGTACACCCAATCCTTTTCTCCATGTATTTTGCTGTAACCTTGATTTGTATTCGTGACCACCTTTCTTCTCGAATTGGGTTTGAGTGTTGCATGGATGGCCAGCTTTTTAATCTGCGGCATCTTCATTCAATATTTAAGCTCACCAGGGCTGTTATCACTGACCTTCAGTGCACTGATGACTGTGCTATCTTTATACATTGAGATTGACTTGCAGTTCACCCTGGATCTCTTCTCAGATGCCTGTCGTAGCCTAGGACTTACCCTCATCATTAGGAAGACTGAGGAACTCCACCAGCCCCCTTATTCCACACATTTTCACTGGTAGTGAACCCCTGGAAAAAAATGAGCATTTCACTTACCTTGATAGCCATCTCTCTTAGGGAGCCAGCCTTGATGTGGAGATCAAACATAGGATTCATTGTGTCGGCTCATTATTCAGAAAGTTGCTCTGTTGTGTCTTTGTTGACAGAGACCTGCAGATGTTACTACAATACAGAAGTCATCCCCAATCTTCTTTATGGATGCGAGACATGAGTGACACATTCAAGCCATCTTAAGCACTGCCTTAGAAGGATTTTCCGTATCAGATGTGAAGACTGTTGTACCAATGCCATTGTTCTCTCTGCAGCTAACGTCACCAGTGTTGATGCAAAGATTATGAAACATCCATTTCAGTTGGTCTGGTCATGGTGTATAGGTGGCTGATACTTGTCTTCCAAAGCAAGTCCCCTTTTCTCAACTTAGTCATGGCAAGATGACCACTGGAGGACACGCTACAAAGGACACCTTAAAAGTATGTCTTAAGAAGGGGGGCACTGACCCCACAAATTGGAAAGAACTGGCTGGCAATAGACTACTGTAGAGGGATGCTTGTTGAAGGTTGTGATTTTAGAGACATGGGTCAGTGTTGTGTGAATTGGGAGACATGCCCTACAGGTGATCTAACATGCCTACTTCCAGCTACACACCTGGGAATCATTCCTGTCTGTGTTATTGAAGTTCTGTTCCTCACTCATTCAATGACGTGGTCTTTAATGAACCCTCAAGATCATTACAACTACAGTGGTGTTACACCATACACCAAGCCTCAGTCTGTTTTTAAGATAATTGCCTTGCTCAAGAGGTTGAGAAATGGCAAAGGAGGAAGAAAAGTGTACAGTATGCCAACCAGCAATTGTGCTGTCTCCAAGCAACCACCTGTCACATATATGGAAAAATCTGTAAAGCATGAATTGGATTCCTCAGCCATCTTCATTCTCATCAATGATACCATTGAGAATGGACACCATTTTCTGTTGAGGAATAAATACACCAATTTTGTTTCGTTTTGTTGTTTTTGGTCTTTGTTTTAGAAAGACAGGATGATTGTATGGTCGTGTAGTTAAAGTAATGGATTGGGATTAATTATATCTGAGTTCAGTTCCCTTCTGTTTCATAGTCTATTGATGGAACACAAGGCAAGTTAGTTAGTCTCTCCTCACCGTATCTTTTTTGAAAGTGGAAAGCTTCTTTTGTCTTGGCTTCTTAGAGAATGTCACCTTGGCAAGGGGACTTTGTATGTGTGCGCACAGGATTCAGCATAATCTTGGTGGGGGACAGACTATAGAATTAATTTAATACAATCATAGTTTTCACTGGATTAAAAAGAACATTTACAGGAGAACCAAAAAGTCAGACAATTTAAAGAATGTCTGGAACAAGAAACTGGGATAATGGGGGTTCTGGACTGCCAATGCTTCCATGTAGCTACTGGAAGCTTAAGATGGCTTTCTACTGGAGGATCCTGAGAGGCTAGACACTACAAGAAGTACTGCCTAGCATGGCCTGCATTGCATCCTCCTCAGTCCACTAATTAACACATGAAGAAGCCATCATGGCGAACTGTCACTGCTTGCTTCTGCTTCAGACCTTGCCTTGCCTGGACCTTGGACACTGGCTTCTGACCCAGGTTGGTCCTCAGCTCTACTCATTGCCAGTTGCCTGGAACCTGGCGTGTGACCCTGACTACCTGCTTTCCAAGCCAGGTTCAGCTGTAACTCTGTTGCTTTCTTCCTAACCATAACTTGATAACTGACCAGTGCAGCAAACAAGGAGTCCTGTAGCACTTTTAAAGACTAACAAATTTATTTATCCCATGAACTTTCGTGGGAGAAAATAAATGTGTTAGTCTTTGAAAGTGCCACAGGACTCCTTGTTTGTTTTGCTGATCAAGACTAACACAGCTACCCATTTGGAACTTGACCAGTGCAGAAAGGCCCCTCAGCCAGGTCCTTACAACAATGGTAACTTTTATAATGGAAAAGTGTATTTTCTATTCTCAAGAGGGACAATATAAAATGGCACCTATATTAACAAATGTTTGTGGGTTTACTGAAAGTATTTTTTATTTTATATATATTTTAATTTATGTGGAGGAAGATGTTTTACAACACTTTACTCCTGATAGCACTGCAGGACTGATACAGCAAAAAGAATGAGTTGAATTCTCTTCCTGTTTGTCCATCATGAACACAAATGTTAAGTAAGTTTGAACTGTAGACAAGCTCTGCCCTCTGTGCCAAACAGCCAGATCTCCAGTGGGTCTTGTGCTTTTCCTGTAGTTAGTGGGTCAGAGTGCCCCAGTCACCCCATCTCCAACAGGCCCTCTGATAATGTCCTATGGACAAGTCCTTCCTGGGGGGGCGAATGGGGCGATTGCCCCGAGCCCTGTGGTTACGCGGGCCCCGCGCTGTCCCGCTCCCAGCGGGGCAGTGTGGGGCCTGCACCGTAGCCCTCTCCGCCCCATGGCCACACTCTTCCCTGCTCCCCGCTGCCTTCGGCAGGGAGCCGAAGGTGGTGTGGTGGGGCAGGAACACTAAGTCCAGCCTCTGGGCTAGCCCTCCCCACCCCCGGGGCGGAGCAGGCAAGCGGCCCTGGCCAGCCCTCGCCAGCAGCGGCAGCCTCGGGTCCCCGGCTGGGGCATCTGCCACAGCAGCCTGGGGTCCCGGCTGCAGCCGGCTCCCCCCCACCAGCGACCACCGCTTCCAGGTCAGAGCCGGCTCCCCACCGGTGGCCTCAGCCTCCCCGCCCAGGCTGGCTCCCTGGGGGGTGGAGTGGCCCACCTCCTCTCTAGCGGGGGGGGGGGGGGGGGGGGTGGGGAGCACGGCAGGGCCCCGCCTAGGCCAGTTGGCCCTGGGCCCTGCTCCCCCCACAGGATGGCCCTGCCTGTGTAGGAGGGAGTTTGGGACCCAGGGGCCCTATGAGTTCCTGCTAAGCTTGGCTGACAACATCCACATCCACAGCTCTCTCCCCTGGCCTGCTTTCTCCCCTCTACCCTTTCAGTTCCTTTGCTCTGCCTCCTTTTAGACAGGATTTCTTTTCTCAGGTCTCTGTCTCCCCTTGTATTTTTCCTCCTACACCTGGTACCATCCTAAAAAGTCCTTTGCTTTGCTTTGCTTTGCTTTGCTTTGCTTTGCTTTGCTTTGCTTTGCACTGCACTGCACTGCACTGCACTGCACTGCACTGCACTGCCTTCTTGTTCTTTCTCCAGCTTGTGCCCCATCTGCTTGGAGCAGGGAGGCTTTTATCAGGCACCTGGCTACTGCTTAACTGATCTCAGGTGCTCCTAATCAACCTGTAGTGACCCTAGCTAGTCACCAGGAAACAAGGCTCTTGGCATTCTGAGGCTTACGTACCACCTTTCTTGCACCCTCTGTGGAGGAAGCGAACGAGAAGGACATACTGCTGGAAGCATTGCTGCTACTGTTGCTAGGAGACTTCACTTGCTGGCCTGTCCCCCTCCCATTCCCTGCCCTGCGGGGAGAGGTGGAGGGAGTAAAAGACCTTACCACCAGGGTCTGCCAACTAGTCCCTGCTGCTGCTGTTGCTGCTTCCACCACCCACTGCAGCTTGCTTCTTCCACCAAGTACCACCTGCAAGGAGGACAAGTATTGACTGTGTTGCTGGGGGAGTGCTCGGATCATCTCAGGAGCTGTGGAGGGGTGGCCTTTCCTGAACTACGTGACTTTCCATCTCTTCTCATCTGGTGGTGGGGCAGTCCATGTTGCTGCTGCCTGCGGGGAGAAAGGGGAGTGGTGTGGAACCCTCCCCCCCACTCCATCTGCCACCACCACTGCTGTTACCACCCTTCCACCACCCCCAGCCACCTTCTGCTTCACTTCCTTGCTCCCAGGGCACCAGCTTGGCTCCTTTTAACACCTGGGACTATCACAGCAGTAGGACTCTCGAGCCTCCCAGGTGCATCTCCCCTTTCCCCATTGCCTGATACCTCCCAGCCTCATTTAACTGGAGGGCTTCCCCACCCTCTGCCATGCCCTCCAGCTGGTTCAGTGCCCCCCCCCCATCCCTTGGAACCTACCCCTTCCACTCACTGCTGCATACCTTGCCCCCCTTATTTACCTGTTCCTCTCCTTTGGGCCCCTTCAGAGTTTGGTTAGCCTCCCTGCTCCGCCCCAGTCCTAGAGTGTTTGTTTCATTTATCTGCCCTGCCCTGCCCTTCAGCCTCCATTGCTTCCCTGCCCTGCCCCACCCTTGATTTCTGCTATTCCCACCCTTCCCTTTCTCCTGGTTGATCCTCTCCTACCCTACCTTGCCAGTAAGCCCTCTCATGCCCTTAATTTTCTGTTTTTTCCCCATTCACTGCACCCCCTGATGTCTCTGTGGCTATGTCTACACTGGCAAGTTAGTTCGAATTAAGGAGGCTTAATTCTAACCTACTAAAGCCATGGCTACACTAGGTTTTAATTAGTTTGAATTAAGGGCTTTCTTAATTCAAACTAATAACTTCGAATAGGCTATTAGAAGTAAGGGTTAATTCGAAGAACTAGTTAGTTCGAATTAACCAATGTGGCCTTGTTAGTTGGAACTAATTGCTTAGTTTGAACTAACTGGCCCATTGAATTAAATGCAAATCACTAATTTGAACTAAGCAAGTGCCATGAATGGCACTTGCTTAGTTCGAACTCATTTTTTTCTAGTTCGAATTAAGTTAATTTGAACTAACTAAAATTAATTTTAATTAGTTAATTCGAACTAACTAATTTGAACTAGTTTTAGTAAGTGTAGACATAGCCTGTGATCCTACCCCACCGCAGTGCAGCTGAAGCCGGCCCCCTTTCCACCCCATATAAGGCCCCAGCGCCCCTCCCTTCTTGGCACCCCCTTCCCCTGCCTGCAGGCTAGTGGGGAGGCATGGTTTGCCAGCCCACCCTCCCCCCATTCCTCTCACCACCCTTTATTTCTCTGACTCATCTCTAACTATGCCCTCCTCCCCTGCCCGAAGCCTAGTGGGGAGGAGTAGTTCTCCCCTCTGTCCCTGTCCATCCACCCCCGCCCCATCTCCTTTCCCATCTGGCCCTCTCTTAGGGACATGGAGACCTCCTCCCCCCCTCCCCAGTTCCCTTCCTCAGCCTGCTTCCTTGTCCACACCTGTGGCTGCCCCCTGACCACTGCTGCTGCCTCTACCACCTCCAGCGCCCCACTAGGGTGCCAGGAATGGCTGGTATGGGAGGGGCCTCCACCTCTGTTGCTGTGGCTTCCTCAGCTGGCTGGAAAAGCCAAGCAAAAAAAAGGAAATAAGGGCTCCGGTGTCACTGTGGCCCTGGCATCGGCCACAGTCCCTTTGCTTCCTGCCATCCCCTCCAACCACCACCGCACCATCTGCCTGTGACACCTCCTAGTGTACCATCTCTGGTGGCAGGGCCACTTCTCCACCTTGACCAGGAGACACAGGATCCACTGCCTCCTGGTGGCCACCTTGCCCCATGTTGAAACCTACGTGCAGACATTGGTGAGGGTGATGGGGCCCTCGGCCATCGTGGCAGCCTCCAAGATGTATGGGAAGGTGGTTTTCTTCCTGGCATTGGAGGCCGCCACACAGGAGGCAGTTGAGAAGGGCCTGGTGGTGGGGGACATCTATGTCCCTGTCAAGCCCCTGCAGGACCTGGGCATATGGGTGCTATTGACCTCTGTCCTGCCCTTTCTCCCCAATGCTACCCTGCTTCCCCTCGTCTGCACCCTGGGGAAGCCTGTATCTATAATAAGGCCTCTCCTGCTAGGCTGTAAGGACCCTGCCCTCCATCACTTGTCCTTCTGCCAGCAGGTACAAATCCAGCTGCTGCCGGCAGGGGTGCATGATGGAGTGGAGCCTGAGGGATCCTTTTTGGTGCCCCACCAAGAGGCCCAATATCAGATACACAACTCCTCGTGGGAGGCTTGTTGCTCCCTCTGCGAGGTCACGTCTGGAGGGATGGCCCCATGGCCTGGCACGGAGAGGAAGCAACTGTCCTCCCCCCCTGAGGCTTTGTTGGGCACCTGCCGCACCACCGCTGGTGACCCTGGCCACCTAGCCCCCGTAGATACCCCTCCTCCTCCTCCAACTGGGCCTGCTGCTGACACTGCTCAGGATGTGGGCACAGCCTCCCTGATGAGAACAGACAAGCAGCCGGGATCTGTCACAATCACCATTGGAATATCTGAGATGAGGCCCGTGGAGGAGAGGGCACTGGCCATGGTGGCCCCAGACCCAGGAGAGGGCACACCTCAGGGGGAGAGTTCCTGTCCCCTTGATGTCCCTCCATTGTCCCTTCCACTCCAGGAGCCTTTTCCCTTGCTGCCCAACACCACCACCGCTGGCTGGCACTTTCTTACCACCTTGGAGGGCCGGATCCTCCTCAAGGGGAAATGTGGCAAGCAAAAGAAGGCCCAGACCCTCCCCACCACGTCAGATGGGGAGGAATACCCCCCCCCCCGAAAGTCACTACGGGGGGCTGGTGATGCTGCTGCTGCTGGGCTTTCCACCGCACCCCCCAACAAGGTCCAGCGGGAGTCTCCAGCCAGTCGCAGCAGCACGGGGGCAGCACTGCCCCCCACTGGAGGTCCTTTGAGACTCCCTCCTTGGGGAGGCTACAGAAGGAGCTTCCCGTGCCCCCCTCCGCCTGAGCCTGATTTGTCACCTGCACCTGCTGTGGACGCCAAGGCAGGAGCCGCTTAGGCGTCCGGTGAGGTGGCCTCTGTTGAACGGGGGAGGGGGAGGGCAGGGGGGAACTTGGGCTCCATTTTTGCAGAGATTGAGGCCTTGGGTCTGACCCTAGTCGCCTCAGGGGACGATGACCCTCTGCCAGCGGGCCTCGATCTGGGTGGCGACCTACTTGTGGTGACCCCTCCTGCTCCCCAGCCCCAGCCCCAGCCAGCTGTCCCTATCCTTATCCTGGGGATGCCCCTGGGCTGCTCCACGTGCCTGGCTGTGCTTGACATTCCATCCATGGCCACCAAGCCTCCAGAGGCAACGGCTGGTACCAAGCAGCCGGGTCCCAGGGTATTGTCCCTGGTGTGACAACTGTCCCTTTCCGCATCTGATTGTCCCACCCCATGTCCCCCGCCCCATCCAGTGCTGAGGCAATGGATACTGAGCCTTGTCCAGCCTCTCTGCCCCTGATCCCTTGTCAGCAGCCTGTGTCTGGTCAAAGGGAGCCGCATACTGGTAGTTCGACCATCAGGACCCCACCCTTAGCCCTGCCCCTACCCCTATCCCTAATACTGCCCCCAGCACCGTCCCTATGATGTAACCTCAACTCCTTCCCCAGCCCGAGCCACTGTTGCTGCACCCCTGTGGGTTGTGTCCTTCCCCTTTCACCTACCAACCCCCAAGGGGTGGTATTCATGGCTCCCTCATTGTCTTCCCTCCGCCGCCATCCCTCCTCGTGCTGGGGCTCGAGCCGGGTGACGTGGAGCCTATGACATTGGCGCCGTGACAGGTCTCTGCACTATCTGTCTATCTCAGCTGGCTGCAGGGCTGCTACGGGGACCCGATTGGAGGACAGCCAGGTGCTTTCTGCCCCGGACCCCCTGGCATTGCAGGGTGGGCTGCACGGGTTCCAGGCCAACACTTGTGGGGCCAGGAACCAGGTGCGGCTCACCCTGCAGTGCTGGGGGGACTTCTGTCTCGTCCTCCGGCCCGTGAGGGCCATATTGAAGGACAGCAAAAGGACTGGGAGGCAGGATGCCACAGCCTACCAGAAGGCCCGCAGCTTCCATGACTCCCTCATGGCCTTTGGGGTCGGTCAAGGATTGCTGCATGGCCCGACAGAGTAAAGATGACCTTTACTTTTGCTTCTGAGGATCCTCCCCAGCCCTCCTCATGGCCCCAGTCATCTTTGCCACCTTAAACTCCAGGGGCTGTAAGATGGGTCTCCGCAGAACCAAGGTGTTTTCCTTCCTTTGGGAGGGAGGGCACTATGTGGTCTTCTTGCAGGAGACCCATATGGATCTGGTCGCCGATGCTAGTTGGCACTGGAGTGGGGGAACGGGGTGTTCCTGAGCCATCTCTCTGCCCACTCAGGTGGAGTGGCCACCCTGTTCTCCCCTGACCTACAGCCCAAGGTGCTGGGGGTTGCCAAGGTCATACCGGGTCGCCTGCTGCACCTCTGGGTCCACATGGAGAGGCTGACATTGAACTTGGTCAACGTTTATGCCCCTGCATCAGGCCCGGAGTGGGAGCCTTTCTTTGGTAGGCAGCCACCTTCCTTGGCATACTGGATCCTCAGGAGTGCCTGGTCCTGGGCGAGGATTTCAACATCACCCTTAAGGAATGGGACTGCATGGGGACCAAGCAGCACCAGGTTGCTGTGGACGTCCTCCGGGAGATCATAGACTATAGCTCCCTGGTGGACGTCTGTCACCCAGATGATGAGGTCATCTTTACTTTTGTCCGGCTGGAGGGCCATCGGTTGCACCACTCCTGGTTGGACTGCATTTACCAATCATCTTGCTGGAGGACATGGGCTTCATGGCATCTTTCCAGGAGTTCTGACTGGCCTGGCAGGGGCAGAGCCCTCTTTGCCTCGGCGGGGCATTGGTGGGATGTGGGGAAAGTGCGTGCCCAGCTTTTCTGCCATAACTACACTCAGGGGACCAGTGGGCGGAGGGATGCGATGATAGCGCAGCTGGAGCATGAGGTCTTAGAGCTGGAGAGGCGTCTGGTTGCCAGCCCTGGTGATCCATCCCTCTGCAGAGTGTACCAGGAGAAGTGGGAGGAGCTCCGGGCCCTTGAGGACCTGTGGTTCCAGGGAGCCTTTGTTCGATCCTGCATCTGTCTCCTTCAGGAGATGGATCGCAGCTCCTGCTTCTTCTTCACCCTGGAGAAATGGATGGGGGCTGAGAAACACATCACCTACCTCCTCGCTGAGGACGGCGCCCCCTTCATGGATCCCGTGGAGATGCATGGAAGGGCCTTCTACACTGGTCTTTTCTCCCCGGATCCGACCACCACTGCCGCCTGCAGGGTGCTCTGAAACGAACCTCCCACAGTCAGCGAGGGCGACTGGGACTGGCTAGAGGTATCTCTCACTCTAGCCAAGTTCTTGGAAGCCCTCTGTCCTCTGCTGTATTCCGGCGTTTACCTCTCTGCCACCCATCACTCCCTGGAGGAGAATTGGCAAAGCTTAGAGGATAGGGTGTCTGAGCGGCTGCGGAGATGGACAGAACTGCTGTGGTGCCTTTCCCTTCGGGGGAGGGTACTGGTCATCAGCTCATCCTGTCTATGCTTTGGCACCAGCTCAACATCCTGGTTCCGCCCGCGACATTCCTGGCCAACCTCCAGAGGACAATTCTGGAGTTCTTTTGGCCAGGACTGAACTGGTCTCTGCAGGGATCTTGAGCCTCCCTCTGTAGGAGGGAGGGCAGACCTGTGCTGCATCCACAGCCAGGTCCATACCTTCTGCCTCCAGGCCCTGCAGAGACTCCTTTATAGTGTAGGTAGTCTGGCATGGAGCCACCTGGAGTGCAGTTTCCTCCACCGCTTCGGAGGGCTCCGATATGACCAGCAGCTCTTTTTCATCACCCAAGAGGTCTTCTGCAAGACCTCTCCAAGCTGTCAGTCTTCTACCAGGACCTCCTCTGGAACTGGAGGCTCATCTTGGCCTCCAAGTCCCTTGTGCCCACCAAGGGGGAGGATTTGGCATGAAATTGTAGCTTTCTAGTTTTTTCCCCTTACTTGGCCTCATGATTTATAGGTGTTAATGCCAGAAGGGACTGTTGTGATCATCTAGTCTGATTTTCTGCACAGTGGAGGCTTTACTACATCAAATTCACATTCCACTCCCGCCACGCATCGCTACTCTAACTTCCTTTTACATTGTGCTACCCATACTTCTGCATTGATGCTGGTGGCAGTGCTGTCTTTGGATGGGCACCAGGCCAGCAGCCGCTGCTCTTGGCCACCCAAAGAGGCATTTCTGAGCCTACAGGGTCCTCTGGCCACACATCTCTTGACCACTATGCCTGTGGGAAAGCAGGATCCAAAGACTGGCCCGATGGTGCCTTAGGGGCGAGCCCTGCTGCTTACACTTCTCTGCTCAGGGCAGCATCCCTGCCACCTGCTGGGCTGGCCTGCACTCCCCCCGCACTCTGGCAACACCGATATTCCAGTGCTCAGATGGCATCCCCATGACCACGATGACCTAGGCAGTAGCCCACCTTTAAGGCCAGCTCTGATCCTATTAAAATGAACATGACTACCCATGAAGTAAAGTACCACCCAATGACAGTAAGGGTGGCAGAATCTTGTCCTAGGAAAGTAAATTAGAATGCTGGAATTCTCTTTGATACCTATACAGTTAATCACAAATGTTAAAAATGATACAAAAAGCAGCTATGCATGAAACATCATGAGAGGTCATGCTAGGAGGTATCTTTAATATAGAATGAAAGGCTAAATCAAGAGTTCTATATTTAGTGTACTTTACATATGCTATGGTGTGAATGGATGAGTGAGTTCATTTTTTTTGACAGTTACTTCATTTGATGGATGAAAAAATATGCGTTCATGTAGACTAATAGAGTCAAGAGCTTGAAATACATTGTGCTTATTAACAAGGAACATGGCATTATACATGCATTTTATGGAGACTCTACAGATAAGTTGATGAGAAGTACCGTAATGGGTGGGATACAACTACAGGGTTTTGAATCAAAACCCTTGGCTATGTCTACACTGGTTAAGTTAAGTCGACTCTGTTAAGTCGACTTAGGGCCGCCAGACTGGAAACTTAAGTTGACTGCCCGTGTTCACACTGACAGGTGTTAGGTTGATGGAGGAGAACCGTGGCTGGGGAGATCGGGCTGGGGAGAAGGGAGAGCCACGGCTGGGGAGAAGGGAGAGCTGTGGCTGGGGAGATCAGGCAGGGGGATGGGGTACAGCTCTCCCTTCTCCCTGCCCAATCTCTCCAGCAGCGGTGCTCACTTCTCCCACGGCTCTCCTCCCCAGCCCATCCTCTGTCCTGGAGGCCAATTAGGTCGACTTAGGGTGTCCATACCAGCTTTAAGTCGACTTAATAAGGTTGACTTAGGTGTTAAGTCGACCTTCAGAGGTGGAGTTACTAAGTCGACTTAAGGAAGCGTCCAGTGTGGACGCAGCGATTGGTAGGTCGACTTAAGTGTCATTAAGGTTACTTAAGGTGCAAGTGTAGACATACTCCTTGACTGCTTGGGTTTATCTCCCAAAGTATCAAAGAAGTTGTGATTTCCTGATCACACATATGGTAACACACTTTCCTGGTTAAAAAAAACACCCATTCCTGAGAATCATTCTGTGCCCTCCACACCCATTTAGGACTTTGGAACATCAGGCCCATAGAGCATTAGAGACCATCTAAATAGAAAATGGAGGTTTGTTTAGCTCAAGTGGTAGGAATTTGGGTTCTGGAGCTGAAGAACCAGGGTTACAGTCCTTCTATACAGATAAGTCTAAATAATGTTGTTTGTGGGCAGCATGTGGTTTCTTTTCAATGCATCATGTGATGTGGCAGTTTCATCATTCTGTTTCTTTTGATTTATAGCTGCTTCAAAAATTCTGGACTCAAAGATAGTTGCCTTTGAAACTCCTTTTGTAGCATTTCCTAAATATCTCAAGATATGACTGGAAATTACTTGCATCATTCTTTTACCTTGCTGAGGACATCATTTTTTGCTTTCTTTTCATTTCCTTGTTCATTTTTCAGATGGTTTATGGTCCTGGCAGTCAAGCAGCTATCCCAAGCATCTTGGAAAATATATAGCAGTAAGACAAAATAACCCTTGAAAAGTCTAATTTTTTCAATTTCTGATAAAAAAGGGCGAGATTATGGAATCCCCCACGATGGCCAGAAACATGGCTGGTCTTAATTTTTTTTTAATATTTGCAGACACCACTGGTGGGTATGCATTTTTAAAAAGGACACCTTAACATTCAAGAACATTTTGCTGAACATTCAACTGAAAGTCATCTCAACTCCCTTATGGAATTAAACAATTAGGAGTTCATTTCAAGATTATTTAAACTGCTTTTTATTATTAATTCAAGTATGTTGGTCCCCATGTTCTGCGGCAAAGCGTATCAACTGGAGCATTCTTTAACTGACACCCAACAATCCTATCTGAGATAAAGCAGAATTAAATCTTCTAGCGTTTAATTCATGGGTGAAGGTTAGATTTAATTTAAAGACTTGGTCAATGAGCTCTGGGATTTAAAAGGGTCTGAACATTTGCTTCCACATTTCAAACTCTTGCAACAGGAAGTGCTGCGATGAATTTTGTATGCATACTTTGATGATAATAGCCCTTCATTTCAACAGATTTGACAGCATCCACATCTGATGGGTCCAATTATCTGGACATGGCTTGCTGAACACCATCTTTTATCAGAAAGATTGAATCCAGTTCCCCAGCATCAAATGGGAATGCAACTTTCCAAGAAGTGTAAATAAATTCAGACTTCGTTTTGTAGAGCATAAGAAAAAATGCACAAAAGTCCACTGAGGGGGAGGAAGAAGAGTCTTGTGGCACAAAAAATTACGGATGACCAAAATGTACAAGGGCTTCATAATGTGGTCTTTAGTCATGTCTTGCCCCCCCACCCCCCTTCCCTGCCACCTAGCAACAGATTTTTGTTTTGCTAGACATGACCAGGTGGTTTGGCCTGGGTTGTAAAATTTGACTGAGTGACATTTAAGTTTGGTATTGGGAGTCATGTCACTGAGTCCTGTCATATACTCTTGAGAGGCTTTTAAATGTGCTTGAGGAGAAGGGGTTAAAGCCTGTCTTACAAGAGCTGGACAGCATTTTGTGAGGGAAAACTTTTTTAACATGAGTGTTTACTGGAGTTTTGTGTGTGATAAATGTTGCTGCTTTTAGAACCACAGTGTTAGAAAGGACTGGAGGGGTCATCTAGTCTACCCCCTGGCAAGATGCAGGATTTTCTGTGTCTAAACCATCCAAGACAGATGATTCTTTATCCTCCTTTTAACAATCTCCAGTGTAGGAGTTACCATGACCTTTCTAGGCAGTCTGTTCCATTACTGTACTTATAGCTAGAAGTTTTTCCTGAGATTTGATCTAAATCTGCTAGGCAGTAGTTTGAACCCATTGCCTCTTGTCCTGTCCTCTGTGGCAAGAGAGAACAAATTTTCTCCATCTTTATTATGGCAGCTTTTCAAGTATTTGAAGACTATCATATCCTACTCATCCACCAATGTAATATATGCCATCATGTGCCTTACACATTGGCCAAACTGGACTGGCTCTGTGCAAAACAATAAATGAACTCAAATCAGATATCAGGAATGGTAACATTCAAAAACCAATAGGGGACCACTTCAATCTTCCTGCAAGACATGTCAGTTACAGTGCTTCAACAGAAAAACTTCAAATCAAAGCTTTAAAGTGAAGCAGCAGAGTTAGAAATCATATGCAAATTTGACACCATTAACATGGGTCTGAATAGAGATTTGAATTGGCTCAGTCATTCCCTCTTTTAACCTTCCCACCTTTTTATCTGTTATTCCAAATTGTTTGAATCCAAACAGCTTGCTTGGATTGCTGAAATAATTCTGAACGGACCTTGCGACTTATGCTTCTCTGCCTTTATACATCCCCCTTCATACTGTAATCTCCATTTCATGTGTCTGACAAAGTGGGATTCTACCCACAAAAGCTCATGTGATAAGGACATTTATTAGTCTTTAAAAATGCCACAGGACTCCTTGTTTGTTCTGATCCTCCTTGTCTCTTACCTCTGAATCCTGTCCAGTCTTTTCTAAAGGCTTTCTATACATATGCAATTTCTTTACAAAATTGGACCCAGTACTCTAGCAGAGATGTATCCAGTGCTGAGTACAGCACATCTCGTGACTTAATTTAACAGAGGCATAACATGCAACTTAAAATTGCATGGGGGGAGCGGGTGTTGTTTTATCAATGACATCTCATTGGTGATTCATATTGAGTTTGTGATCCACCACAATTCCCAGATTCTTCTTAGTTGTGTTTATGCTAAGCCAGTTATTCCCCATTCCATATTTGTACCTTTGCATTTCTTAAGTTTAACACCTTTCATAGCCTAGTTCTCCAATTTATCAAGATCCTTTTGAATTTTAGCTCTATCTTCCAGAGGGTTTACAACCCCCCTTAGCTTTTCCCATCTGCAAATGTGATCAGTATGACATCCAGCTCATTAATAAAGATGTTTTGCTGTTTAATATCCATCCTTCCTCAAAGCAGTAACTGGAACTAACTGTACTGGCAATGCCTATAGTTTAGGAAAGAAAAGGTTGAACTTTTCTCCATTCAATTGCTCCTAACAATGAAATAACAATCCTTCTGGCATGAAGCTAGAATTTTTTTCAAGAGCTCTACTCTCATTTTGGCACCTGAATATCATTTAAAGACCTAAATGAGAGTTGTTCGCTGTGCAGCTGACTTGAAAATCTGACCCCAAATGCCTGCTATTTCTTTTTTGGAAGTCTTGATCCTACAATTATCTGGCTTCTGACTATAAAAAGTGAGTGCAAGTTAGTGACCTGGGCTTTTCTACTCTCATGGTACATTGTGCTGGTAACAGCTTTCTCAGTCTGGAGATGAATACTTGGGTACAAAAATCAACTGAAGCCTGAAAAAAAGTTAAAATCATCATAGAATACAATTACAAAGTCACTATTTTCAGTGTAAATTACCTTTCAACTATGTTTCTGTCTTACAAATGAAATGGATTTATTTGAAATTTTGTGTGAACAAGTTCCAAAGGGGTATCCGTGTTAGTCTAGATCAGCAAAACAAACAAGGAGTCCTGTGGCACTTTTAGAGACTAACAAATGTATTTCTCGCATGAGCTTTCATGGGAGAAAAATCTCACTTCATCAGTTGTATCTTCAAATCCTTAATAAACATTTACTTTTAACTGTGAGCACCGTGAGGGGTTTGTGTGTTTTGTTTTGGGGGTAGTTTTTTTTTTTTTTGTGTTTGTTTAACATGCGGATTGTTTCACAGATAGGTTTACTCCTTACAATATTACAAACAAGGAGTCCTGTGGTGCTTTTAAAGACTAACAAATTTATTTTTCACATGAGCTTTCATGGGTGAAGTCCCACTTTGGCAGATGCCAGAAAGTGGAAAAACTTACATTGGAAAAAACAAACAAACCACAGTATGGGAGGGAAAGAAGAATCCTGTGATTACACTGCAGATTACTTCAGCAAATCAAACAAGTTGTAGCAATTCAAACAGTGTAGAACAACATATCAGAAAATGGTGAGGTTGAGAGAGGTGAGAATCACTGTTTGTAATGAAAAACAAAGAAGGAGTACTGTTTGAATCTCTACCACTTGTTTGATTTGTTGAGGTAATCAGACCTAATGCAGTGAAATGTAATCACAGGATTTTTCTTTCCCTCCCATACTGTGTTTTGGTTTTTTTTTTTCCAATGTAAGTTTTTCTGCTTTCTGGCATCTGACAAAGTGGGACTTCACCCATGAAAGCGCATGTTAGTCTTTAAAAGTGCCACAGGACTCCTTGTTTGTTTTGCTGAACTAGACTAATACGGCTACCCCTCTGGACCTTCCATACAATATGTGTTAATGACAAAACGTGGTAGAAACCTGGGTCTTCATATTCATTAGATATATTCCAAGCTGTTAAGTAAGAGCCAGATTCATTCAAACAGAGCATTAATATACTCCGTAAGTAGTCCCACTGGAAACTGTGGGACTATTTGTGGAATAAAGTATTACTCAGTGTGGGAGAGGATACCAGAATCTGGTCCTTTGTAAATGTTCAGCTAAATATCTGTGACAGTCACAAGAAAAGTTTATGTACAATGTACAGTAGGTATGACTACAGTCAAAAACATTCATAACTAACATTCTTATCTAAAATAAGACACCAAGAACTCAAAGAAAAAATAGGCAGAAGCCCACGAGATTTTGAAAAATCTAGTCTGTAATATCAATTGAACAAAAATGAAAATGTAGCAGATGTTAACAATGTCATAGTTTTGTCTAATCAACTACAGTAGTACTGTAGTGTGTTGGGTTGCCTTAGTCATAGATGGTGGGTTGCCATAGTAATAGATGTAGGTAGAACCAGTTTGGCTCGTTCTTAGTTTGTCTTAGTCCTATCTGAATAAAGCCGCACATTTTGGGCTCCTCATTGTATGTCTGTTTCTAACATCATTTTGGATATAAGGACCCTATATAACAAGTAGATTTAGTGAGTTCGTCTATGTTTTATTAAATAAGTGATTGTGTGGCTAAGTTTTCAATTGTCCTTTAAGTTGATCTATTATTCTGAAATCCTCTGAGTGCTTGAAAGAAAATTTTCTTGTGAGCAAGCTAATTCCTCTACTCTTGGCTCTTGCATCTTCCTTTGAGGTGTTGAGCGCTGGCTGCTGTTACAGAAAGGGTACTATAGTAAATGGATCACTACTATAATTCATTTTGGCAATTCCTCTGATGTTGGTCTTTCAAAGGTATTTGTTTAGTTTGAATTTTATAAAGTATCCATCTGCCTGTTGAATTCCATAGTTATATACTTACCTTGTGATCATGTTTTTATCCAGTGGCTGGTGCAAATGAACAATAAGAATTCATACCCAGTTTCAAATTATTCTTTAGCTTTAAAGAGTGGGCTTTGTGCTGAAATTCCCTGGTTCTAGGGTTTATATATGATCCCAGCAATGGCGTCTCTTTACATATGGTCACAGATTCTTATATTATACAAATTTGAGCAATTCAGGAAAAACAGGACAATAGGAAGTAAAATAATATGAAGCTTGACTTGGCTCACACTAGAGAGAGTGTCAAAATTCTGAGTGCTGACAAGAACAGGAGCAAGATCCTACTGGGATGATGGAGGGGTATCTATGTGTGTGACTCTCATATTAAGTTGAAGTTTACGTTTTTTTACTTCGAAGTCTTGCATTGTATAATATCTGTTAGGTTCTCATTTTAGAGAGAAAATATTGGCAGCACTGCAGTTTAAAACAAAAACAAAACCCTATGCCTTCATAAAACCCCAAAGTCAATAATTCCTTAAATGAAGAATTCTGAAAATGTTTACCTATGAGAATCATAAAACTTTGATAATTTCTGGAGTGCTAAAAAGAACTGTGGTTTTATAGCTATTTTAATAAGCTTCATTTGGCTCAAAAAATGGGATAGTGAATCTTTAAATGTTTTAGTTAACTAGTAAATGACAATTTTTCCTTCACTCCCCCCTACATTGCTTTAACCTTTCGAATTAAACTAACGGTAATGTTTTTTTTTTTCAAAAAGTGCTACTGCAGGAAACAGGGAAAATGCAGAACTATTATACATATAATCAGTTCAAGTTGTGCTTAATTTATAGAAGACATAAGACTGAATTTAATAAATTTATAAATTTAATAAATCTAATAATTTAATAAATAGTTATGGACCTGGTTTAACCCACAGAAGAAGCAGAGTCCTGTACAACTTGCCAGCAAGTTCATTTTAAAAACTAATCACAAAGTTGCATTTATGGGAAAATAAAATCTATCTCATTTAATCACTGTTGAGCTAGTAAGTATGGCAGAGGGGAGTGTGGTCTTCAGGCTTGTCTCTAAAAATAGCAATGAAATATTACATTATTTTTCATCTGTTGTGTGAATTATTGTTCATCAATCCTCTACTCAGGAGTTTCAACTTTTTACACACACTGCATCCCCTAATTACCATAAAATCTATAATTTAATATTCTGTTGTAGAGAAACTAGAGCATTTCATAATCAAACATTGTTTTGGCTTTTACCCTGTTAGTTGGCAAATCTCTAATTTAAATCATAGAATCATAGGGATGGAAGGGACCTCACGGGGTCATCTAGTCCAACCCCCTGCTAAAAAGCAGGACCACTCCCACTAAATCACCCCAGCCAGTGTTATGTCTAACCCGGCCTTAAAAATCTCCAAAGATGGAGTAGGGCTGCAAGAATGTTGCAGGGGACTATTCACCGAGAAGTCTATGAATTGAACGCTGCTGTTTGGTTTGCAGAAATTGAGTTATCTCATCAGCTTCTGTTTGCCAATTGGAGTCTGAACTCTGATTTTCAAAAACTCTTTTTCTCCTGCCTTACACAAACAGCTTCCTTATCTTAACTAATAATTCAGTCAGCTCTGGAATACCCCTGCTTCAGCTATGGACATATTCTAGGATCAGTCTTTGCTGAGGGAAAGCAAGCTTGTATACATATCTGCTTGGAAATACAAATGTTTTTCCACTGAACATTTTGAGGAAAAAAAACAAGATTCAAAATTAGACACACACTAATCTGTTTAATTTTAAATTGAATTTTTCATGGAGCTTGTGTTTTTGAAAACCAAAACACAGCAATTTGATCTGAAACCAAAGTTTTAAATAATATTTTTGTTAAAAAACTAAGTTGAAAATTTCTTCACAAACGAACTGTTTTTGTGAAATAGTTCAGCTTTTTATGAGAGAAATTTCACATGAAATGTTTTTATCAGCTTTACTTGCTGGCCTCCCAGCTGCATTAATGGCTTTACCTGAGAGTCCATGTACTTTTGCAATCATGGGCTGACAGTTCTTGACTTCAGAACAGGCAAGTTACCCATAAATACTTTTGTGACCCATATCCACCATTATACATTGCTCTGATGTTTGCTGATGAGAGAGGACATTGCTTGGGGCTATTTACATGTTCTGTGAAGTAGTGCGGAAGTACAAGATTCTTTCTTGTAACTTAATTAATCTTCCTTTCTGTCTGCTTCTGGGCAGTGCTGTTTTCAGTTCAACATGGCTGTTAGAGTTGAACATTTTGCATGTTCTTTCTGGCTTACTTTCTCTCACAGGTATTATAGTCTACATATGCACATTATATGGATCCAAAACACCATAGGTTTAAAATTTGGCCTGGCTAATTCAAGACTCTTTACGCTGCAAACCTATATAAAAATTAAGCTTGTAAACATCTTCTCAAGAAAAATGTTTAAGCTACTTATTGAGTTCTAAGCAGAAATTAGATTATTTTTGCTGCACAGAACATTACCAGAGCAATATGAGATTTGGGGAATATACAGAACCACCAAATCATTAAACCAAATAATGTCCTACTGCAACAGTTTCAACTTGGGCCCAACGTGGACCCCTTGTGACCAGATTCAGATCACTTTATTTATTTTTAATTTCCTGCTGGAGTTAATATGACTAGTTTAATTTTGTGAGTAAAATGAGCAGTGTTTGGACTAAATTTTGTACTTAAAGGATTTTATCTTCAGTTTCAACTCTTGCAGTCTTCATTTATTTGTTCTTTTATTTGATCTTCTTTCATTTTTTCAGTCATCACTAAATACAGGGAACTATACTTTTTTCTTCAAGTGTGCTCCTGTGGATTCCAATCCTGGTGTGCGCGCACCACGTGACAGATTGTCAGAGATTTCTCCCCTGCGGTACCCGTTGGGTTGAGCAGGCACCCCCTGGAATGGCGCCCTCATGGTGATGCATAAATAGCCCTGCCAGCCCAGCGACCCTCCAGTTCCTTCTTGCTGCTACTAGTGACAGTTGTTGGAGCTTCGAGTGCTTGCCTCAGGCAAGACTGCTCTAGTTCGCATCCTCAGCTAGTTGGTTAATTCTTCTGTAACAAAGAGAGAGAAAGGGATAACAAAGTAGTGTGTGGGACCGCACGCCTAACCCTGGGCTCCTGCCAGAAGCGCATGCCAAGAGGTGATCCACACGACTCTTGCCTCAAGTGCCTGGATGAAAAAGACTAGACAATGTTGAAAGATCTGCAAGAGCTTTAGGCCAAAAAGTAGAAGAGAGAGAAGTGCTCGCCTGAAGCAGTTGCTAATGGAAGCAGCCTTGGAACCGCTCTTCTGTGATACGACACCGGGAGCTTCGGTGTGGAGCGCCCCACTGTCGATGAAGGAATCAGTTCTGAAGAAGACCTTGGAACCGAGTGGATGTAGAGACTCCACCCCGAAGAGGCCTCGGCACCGCTCTCATTCCCGGTGCCCTTGAAGAAGCACAAGGTGGAAAAAGGTCCTCCCCCAAAGCAGAAGCTGGAGAAACAGGACCAGCTGGGACAGGATGCCTAAGAACTCCACTTAAGCCCAGAGTCCCCAGCCCAGTCTAGTGACATAGGGGGGAACTGGACGTGCCGTCCACTCCGGACACTTTCGAAGTGGCGAGGGACCTGATAGCCATGATGGAACAGCAGTCCCCCACTTCACCACCCACAGTGCTGAAGACTGGGGCTCAGTCTAGGGGAAAACCCCCAATGACAAAGCCCATGTCATCACTTCTCTACTCCCCACCTTGGCAGCGGGTGCCGGCCTCACTCGTTTGGCACCGATCAGTCTCGGGTCAAGGACCAAGGCTAAGAGAGGGTTCCTCCCATCACTCTTCAAGATCTAGGTCCCCATACTGCTTCAGGCCCTCATCGTGGAGCAGATCAGGGTCCCACCAGGAGTCACCAAGCCAACTGTGACACTCCCAGCACCAATCCCCTTCCCACTATGAAAGAAGATGATCGAGATCAAGAAGCCGGTGCTGCTTGCTGTCCCGGCTCCGGCCTCCATCCCAGCGCTGCTCTCCTCAGTACCGTTTGTCATCCCAGTACCGTTTGTTGTCCTGGTATCACTGTCACTCCCAGCGCCTCTCCTCACCCAAGTGCCAAACAATAGCCAAGTTTCGGTTGCCACCCCAACACCAAGAACCAGGTGGCCAGCCCCCGAGGCCCCGGAGGGAACATACGTCGTGTTCCGCACCACCATGGTCCCCAAGATCAGAGTCCCAAGCCTCAGTGCCAGAAACCCCATGCAAGGAGGGGACCAAGGCGCTCCCCATATGCCCAGCTCGCATAGGGCCCTGGCAGCTTCAATGGCAAGTGCTGACCCAGTGGCCTTTCTGGACCCCGTGGGCATACCACCAGGCCCAGGGCACCCAGGTCTCGGGCCATCCATCCATGACCTCGGGCAGCAGACCCTCCTACACAGTGAGCCTCAAACCTGGAGGAGGGAAAACCCACCAGAAAATACCATTGGCCTCACTTGGTCAAGACCCGGAGGCATCAGAAGGTAATGCCGCCAGCATGAGCTTACCCACAGGGGAGGAGGGGGAGATAGTGGATCAGGGTGACACAGATCCCCTCGAACCCCAGGAACCTGGAGGAGAGCTTAGAGAGTCCTCGTCATCATCACCCGGCAAGGCCCTGTTGGAACCATCAGCATCAGTACCTCCGATGGACTATAAAGCGCACCAAGCGTTACTTGGGTAGCACAGAACTTAAACCTCCAAATCGAGGAAGTCCGTGAGGACCTGGATCCCATGACCGATATCCTGGCACTAGAGGTCCCCTCTAGGGTAGCCCTTCCCATAATCAAGACGGTCGTTACGAACACTAACACCCTGTGGCAATCACCCTCGTCCATTCCACCCACTGCAAGGGGCATTGACAGAAAGTACTTTGCCCCCTCAAAGGATCATGATTGTCTGTTCACCCATCTTCAGCCGGGCTCCCTTATGGTCTCCGCTGTGAATGATAAGGAGCGTCAGGGCCTCTAAGGCCCAGCACCAAAAGCTAAAGAACCTAAGAGGCTGGACCTATTTGGGAGGGATGTCTATACCCCAGGCGGTCTCTAGCTGAGGATAGCAAACCAGCTAGCTATCCTCAGTAGATACAATTTTAACTCCTGGGACTCTATGTCAAAGTTTAAAGACCAAATCCAGCCAGACTCCAAGGAGGAATTTGGAGCTCTGGTCAGTGAGGGGAAAGCAGTGGCCAGGACCTCAGTACAGGCAACCCTGGATGCGGCGGACTCAACAGCCAGAGTCATGGCCTCAGGCCTAACAATGAGGCATTGCTCATGGCTTCAGGCATCAGGCTTCCCCTCCGAGGTCCAAACAACACTGCAAGACCTCCTTTTTGAAGGGAAAGGCCTTTTCTCTGACCAGACGGATGACAAGCTGCATAGCCTCAAGGAATCCAGGGCCACCCTCAAGTCGCTGGGCATGCATACCCCCGCAAGACAGAGGAAGCATTTTAAGCCCCCGGCCAATCGGAAGCCCTACTCCTCGAGGGAGGAACTACAAACGAAGGGCCCCCCCACCAGACCAGCTCAGGGAAGGGCTCAGGAAAACAGCCTGAGGGCCACAAACAGGCCTTTTGAGGGTGCGCCCAAGGACGATGCACCAGTTCAATACCTGGATCCTCAACTTCCCTTCCGGGACAGGCTGTCCCATTTTTACGAAGCATGGTCCCATATTACTTCAAACAAATGGCTCCTCCGCACAGTAAGAATGGGATACTCTATCCAGTTTGCTTTCCTACCCCCTCCCTCCCCCGGCCCCTCTTCAGGGACCCCACTCACGAACAGCTCCTGTTGGCGGAGATCCATGAGATGCGAGCCTCAGGAGCAATAGAAGAAGTCCCTCAGGAATATCAAGGGAGGGGGTTCTATTCAAGGTACTTCCTAATCCCAAAGGCGAAGGGAGGTCACAGACCAATATTGGAGCTGCGGGCCCTAAACAAGTTCTTAGAAAAAGCAAAGTTCCGCACGATCTCCCTAGCCGCGATTATCCTGTCCCTGGAACCGGGGGACTGGTATGCTGCCCTCGATCTCAAGGAGGCTTATTTTCATATATTGATATTTCCCCCTCACAGGAGGTTTCCCAGGTTCATAGTAGGGTTAGACCATTTTCAGTTCACTTCCCTGCTGTTTGGCCTCTCAGTAGCCCCGAGAGTTTTTATAAATTGTATGGCGGTAGCAGCCGTCTTCCTCAGAAAGCACGGGGTCCACATCTACCCATTTCTGGACGATTGGCTAGTAAAAGGCCACTCCAGGGAACAAGTGGAGGCTCAAATAGTTTTCATAAGGAGGACATTTGCCAACCTGGGCCTAATGCTAAACAAAGCAAAATCAATGCTAATGCCAGTTCAAAGAATCGAGTTTATTGGAGCAATCTTAGACTCGATGCAGAGCAAATTCTCACTCCCGGAGCCCCGCTTCCAGGTGATGGAGGATATCATAAGGTCCCTGAATGCATTCCCATCAACAACAGGAAGGAGATGCCTCTCCCTGTTGGGACACTTGGCATCCTGTGTCTTTGTAGTCAGGCATGCCGGGCTCTGCCTCAGACCGCTCCAGCTATAGCTTTGCTCTATGTTCAGTCCCTACATGGACAACCTGGACAAAGTAGTATCCCTCCCGCCCGCAGTCATCCAAGCACTGCAGTGGTGGGTGGACGGGGCCTGGGTGATGGTGAAGGTCCACTTTCCGAATCCTGGCCAAACCTTGACGTTAGTAACGGACGCTTCACAGTTGGGGTGGGGAGCCCATCTGGGTGTGTAAGAAGAGTGACCCACACTCCACATGCTTGAAGTGCCTCGGCGAAGCTTACTTACACATCACACATGCCTTGAAGCCTGGGGACCGAGGCATGCCCCGGCCCCTGGGGCTTAGAAACTTTGCCTAACTTAGCTATACTGCACTACCTAACTATGAGAGAAAACAAGAAAGAGAGAATGAAGTGTTAGGGCGGATCTCTTGTGAGAAGAGAGCACAGGAGTCCGACTAGCCGTCACGGCGATAAGAAGGAACTGGCGAGGGGAGGATTGGCAAGCCCCTATAAAGGGCACCATGGCGACGTGACTCCAGGGGGTGCTCTGTAGCTGATCCTCCACGTTGCTAGGGGAAAACCTTCCGGCGGCTGTAGAGGATGCACACGCAAACCTAATTGGAGTGGACATGAGCAAACACTCGAAGGATCATCCATATTTTCACACCCACTAATCTCGTTTTGTTAAAGGTCTGGAAATACTATACCCCTCCCCCAATCCGACACCCTGTACCTTCCTGGGACCTAAATTTAGTCCTTTTGAAGTTGATGGGACACCCCCCTTTGAAGCTGTTGGGTCCTGTTCTATGTTGTACCTGTCATGGAAGGTCACCTTCCTAATAGCTATTACTTCAGCTCACAGAGGGTTAGAGCTGAAAGCATTAACTTCAGAACACCTGCACACGGTGTTACACAAAGATACGGTCCAGCTGCATCCACGCCCCGCTTTCCTTCCCAAAATAATCTCCAGTTTCCACTGTAACCAGGAAATATTCCCCCCAGTGTTCTTCTCAAGGCCTCATGCAACTGAGAGGGAAAGGGCACTGCACACATTAGGCGTTCGTAGAGCCTGGCCTTCTATTTAGACAGAACCAAGCCCTTTAGAAAGGCCACCCAATTGCTCGTAGCCATAGTGGAGAGACTGAGGAGTGAGCCAGTATCCTCCCAGAGGATCTCCTCATGCAGCGAGGCTGGTTATGACCGGGCAGGGCACCCAGCCCCACTGTTCACAGCATATTCAATACAAGCCCAAGCCTCATCCACCGCTTTTCTAGCTCATGTTCCTGCTCTGAAGATCTGCTGGGCCACAACCTGGTCTACAATACATACTTTTACTACGCATTATGCACTCAGGCAACAGAGCAGGGAGGACACAGTGGTAGCAAGGGCCATCCTCCAGACTGTGTTATAAGGCTCCGACCCCACCATCCGTAGGCTAGCTGATAACTCACCAGGATTGGAATCGGCAGGAGCACATTTGAAGAAGAAAAAGAGGTTTCTTACCTGTAACAGATGTTCTTTGAGAGGTGTGCTCTTGCCCATTCCAATACCTGGCCACCAACCCCTCTTGAAGGAGTGGACAAGAAGGAACTGGAGAGTCGCTGGGTCAGCAAGGCTATTTATGCATCACCGTGAGGGCACCACTCAAGGGGGCACCTGCTCAACCCAACAGGTACTACTGGGGAGACGTCTCCGATGATCCGTGTACATGGTGCGTGCACACCAGGATTGGAATGGGCAGGAGCAGACCTCTCAAAGAACATGTTACAGGTAAGAAACCTCTTTTCCTCTCCTAACCTTTCAACTCATTTAAATTGTCATCTCAAAAGGAGGAACACAAGTAGAGATTCCAAGGCCATGTCTACACTGGGGCAGGATTTTAAATCAATTTTTAACCCCAAAATGATAAAAGCTATAGGAGTGTAATCACATGCTCCTTGCACTGGGCCCTTGCTTCCCCACTAGTTGCCGTTACTTCTAAGTGAAACGCATTTCACTGTGGGTAGCCATCCCACAGTGCAACTAGGCACAGTGGCTTGTGGGAAGGAGTTGTTCTCCCATGATGCAATGTATTCCCTCCCCCTCCTTTCTTGTTACAAACATACTGTAAAAACATATTCACGCCTTTTTTCTCTGCCGCATGCATGGAGAGGCATAGAGTGAACTCAGCTCTGCACTAATATTGTGAGCATTACAAACACCTCACGCCTTATCCTGCTGTTTTTTCAGCAGCAAAACAGGATCTGCAATGCAGAAAATTGTGATGTTACTGAGGCTGCCCTCTTACAAACCGTGAAACAAAATAATTCGTGATTGTTGCAGGTTGTCACACATTATCTATAGTGTGCAGAGTGCCAGTTCCGGGCCCAGGAACCAAGTGCAGACTAGAGGGACTGCATTGTGCTGACTGTGTGGGATGATGAGCAGTGTCTGCTCAACTTCCATGTGCGAAAGGGCACTTTCCTTGAATTTTGCAAAGAGCTCACCCAGCACTGCAGCACGCGAATACTTGCTTGAGACCACATTTGCTGTGTGCTCCATAATTTGTGCGAGACACACACAGAAAAGTTCCTTCAGGGTTGGGACTCTGAGGCCAATAGGCTGGCCGCAAATTTTGAGCAGCCTGATGCCGGTGTGAACAGTGCAAGTGAACCATAGAGCCCTGCATATCAAGGAACCTTTGAAAGCACAGTTTTGCAATGAGCAGCAATAACGTGTCTGTCTGTTATCTTGTGTGCTCACTCCCCATCCCTCACACTCTGCCCACATCACCTCCTTTCTCTACTAACAACAGCATGGCACAGCAATAAATAAACGTATGTTCTGAAAACCAGTTTTGGTTAATTTTTTTCACTCTTTTGGGGAGGGGGAGAGGAGAACATGAACAGTGCATTTCTTAAAAGGGCTGACACACCTTTCTGCTTGTCTACAATGGCATTGAGGTAAGAACATACTGGACTCTCCTCATCTACCTCCTTGATCAGGGCCAAGGGGAGGGCTTGTGATCACAATTAGAGGTGCAGGCTGCAGGGGCTGGTGGGGCAGCCTGTCCATAGGCTGCTCTTCCTGGAGCTCTACCAGGCACCGCAACATGTCGGACTGATCCCTCGTGATATGCAGCATCTCGTGCCGTATGTCACGATCCTGGTCCTAGGCCAATCTTCTGTCCTCCATGCCCAGGTTGAGCTTCTCAGACAACAAGAGCCTCCATACCCTGAGCTCTGTATCAGCTGCCATGGAGGCATTCATGAACTCACTGAATATGTAATCCCTGGATTTTTTCCCCCTCTTATTAATCTAGGAAGGGCACTCCATGGAAGTTGATGGCCCAAAGTCAAGGAGCCTACTGCAAGGCAGGCAAATCACACAGTTCCCATAGTTAGATGAGCCACTGCAATCCAAAGTATAAACCATTGTTACAAGAATTCCCTTGACTATTCAATACTTGAAGTTAGAATCACATTCTGCTCTGCACTTACCCAAGCAGTTGGACTGCCTTTCCTGCAATGGTATGCTAGGGGCCTCAAGCATTCCAGGGACCTCCTCCCCCTTGAACAGTTGAGAGAGGATAGGAAGCATTGTGCTACTCAACCTTGGGAGAAGGGTGCCTCTGGCTACTGCCCCGAATTTCCAGGCATCCCACCCCAAGCAGTTAAGGAAGAAAAGGAACCATTGAGCTTCCCATTTATACGCCTGACTGTACTGCAGGAGGAGGTGGGCAAAGCAGATTACATGAGGCTTTGGGCAGAATGTGGCTGTTCAAAACACAAGGTGTAGAGGACTCTGACCCTGTAAGTCCAGGCAAATAGTGCCCTGCTGTGCCGTGTTGCAAGGAACACTGCGCAGGGTAGGGGAGGAGATCGGCATTGTTTGGTGACTATTGCACCACCTTCCCTAGGTGACCATGTGCGACGTCAGTCTTCTGAGGGTAACGCAGAAAAGGGAAGAATTGCTGCAAGCAGAAAGGTATAGCCTGGCCCTTATGCTGCTATGCTTGGTGCCATGATGATGCCTACTGCTTAATAGCAAAATGGCAGAGTAAAGTCTCCTACTGCGGTGAAAGAAACAAGGCTGCCCTCCCCCGAAATCTTCTGGTAAGGGTTCAGGAGTACCTTAGTGAAAGTTTCCTAGAGTTATCCATGGAGGATTCTTGTAGCATTCATTTGCACATCAACAGTCTGTTCCTGTAGTGACCCGATGCAGAAGTTTGTCTGCACATCCTCCCCAAAAGCATCCCTCTTTTAAAAAACAACGGAATCAAAGCTGGTGAAATGAGCATAGTAGAAAGATCTTGTAAGAGCAGTCACCTTCCTTGGCATCTTGGTCACTGATACCATCCTGTGACTGGCTGCTCTAGGCTGACAAACAGGTCCTGGCTATCTGAGGCTGCGTCTACACTTGTAAATTAAGTCGACTTAAGCTTGCTTCAGTCGACTTAATTTACCCTGCGTCTACCGTACAGTTTTCTTAAGTCAACTTAAGCAGCTTGCTTAAGTCGACCTAAGGAAAATAAAGTCGACTTAATGAAAATTAAGTCAACTTTATTAAACCTAGAATTACTTCGATTTAAGGCTTAATTTGACTTTTTAAAGTCGAATTAAGCCAGTGTAGACATGGGGTAGCTGTCTACAACCATTGTCTCCTTAATGGCTCATCAGGTTTCTCCCTGGGCCCATTGTACCTGGGAGCTTCCTTAACATTAAGGAGACAATGGTTGTAGACATTCTGTTTGGGGTGTTTCCCCAGAATCACACAAGTTAAAGTATAGATATAACAATCATATTCCTAACTTCTAATACAAAAACAATTCCTATACATAAACTATATAATCATTCCCAGCAAATTACTACCTTTCTATTGATAACAAACATGACATAGTTCCTATGGATTATAGCATTTTTGAGCTATTAATAGAAAATAATATAAATGGTTCCCTAAATCCGGACAGCGTCACACTCTGCCCACATGCCCTGCCAGGGTCCCTGTCCCCATTTGCTCCATTGTACACAAGGGGTGCCCCCTTGCCACCATGAACCTGCCCAAGGTCCCCCTAGCCCCTACAAGTTGACCTAGGCGTCCAGTGTGGATGCTCTAGGTCGACTTTGTAAGTTCCCCCCTAAGTCGACTTTAAACTTAAGTATGGACATGCTAAGTCGACTTAACTAAGTCGACTTTAAGTCGACTTAGCTAAAGTTGACTTAAATTTACAAGTGTAGACATAGCCTGAGAGCATGAATACCCTGCTTTCCTGCCCCATGTTCTCCTCCTCTTCCTCCTCCTCAGTGATGGACTCTTCATCATTCACTCTGGACTGGGATTGCTCTTAGGTATCGATGTTGTGTGGTGGCATACTGCTGGGGGCTACACTGTCAGTGTAGAGCAGGGCCAAGAATGAACTGGAAAGACAGAAGAAAGAAGGTGGAAATGCTTGTTTGAGAAAAGGATTAAATAGTTCCTATGACATGTCACTGACTGAAATGTGAGCATGCCACCCAGTTCACACATGGGGCAACTCCTTGCTTCTTGCAATGTTCCTGCAAGCCTGAAGGGCAGGTAGCAGTTGTCAGCATAAAGTGGAAGCCCTGGTTTCAGCAGTAGCAAAGTGCTGTTGGACACTTCACCCTTGTGGGGAACGTACGTGCAAGAAAAGATAATGCATAAGAAGACATAAAAGGGACAAAACAAAAAGATAAAACCAAGGAGTAGAGCAATCTGGGTGCAGAAAAAATTTATTTGGTCTCATTAAATTGGTTCCCATGGACTCAGCATCCCTTTCAAACTGTTATACTCAATGTTAACCATTTCTTCCCATTTACAGCATTTAAAATATTCTGATGCTAATGATTTAAAAATCCATAGATAGTTAAGTATAATCTCAAGGATATGGCTTTATATTTTTATTGCGCTCAGTAATACAACACCTAACAGTAGAATTTCTAGCTGAATTTGTTATTTCTTTAATTTGATCAGTAAGAATAGCCCTTTTAGTAACTGTTCTTACATTACATTCATGTTACACTCCCCAGAATTGTCTAAATTTTCCTGTTTTCTATTAGAATTTTCTACCACGTGTGTGGGGGTGGGGGATTTTTTTTTTGGCAGTCTATTCTGTCCTTGTTCCTCTTCAAATTTAGGCAGCAGGAGGGAATCTGTATTGAATTAACTAGTGACTATCAAGAGAAATTCTCTCTCTTGAGTCATGAAAAGGGTCGTATAAGATACTGCAGTGATGGAAAGTCCTAACTAGATCCATACCAGTAAATATGAGGCAAGTAGAGCAACATGATACTGTAAAAATGCCAAAAATATAAAACACCGTTGAAGTTGCAAGTTATTGTTTCCCCATCACAAAGAGCACAAGGAAGATCTCAGCATTGGACTACTTTTACTCCCTTTAAAGTTAAAGGGAGCTTTGGCCATTAGTGAGCACCTTAGATAATCACACTCAGCAATGCTTTTCAAATCAAATTGTACCAACCAATGTTTGACAGGATACAAATACGTAGTTAGACTTCTGTAGAATAGTTTTATTATTAGCACATTCTTGTCTTCACTGCTGGTTCATGTGCTTATAAACTAAAACTAATCAGAAAGCTGTCTTCCCCATAAAATCCACCAAAACCACATAAGTACTTTCTCAAAAAGACCTGTAACAACTAACTCTCTCATCCCATTTCACTGATGAACAGCAAATGTGCATGCAGTATTAAACAAGGAAACTAATGTTCCATGGCCGGTCTCAGCACTCCTGTCTCTGAACTGGTGAGTCAGACACAGGGAACAGGGCCAGTTGCGGCTGGCACACAAAATGGCCTCCAGTGTGGTCCTCCAGGCCCTACAGTGCTGTCAGATAACTGTGTCAGGGCTCTGTGGTTCAAGCTGGCTTGGCCAGCCCCGCTGCGGGCCTTGGTGTGACCCAACAGCACTGTGACGCCTGGAGGTCCATGCTGGAGGCCACTCTATGTGCTGGCTGGCCACAGCCCCACACAGTGGCCATGTGTGACCCGGGCCTCCTGGGATAACCACCTGAATATGCACCTATCAGGGCAAGCTGCAAAAAGGAGAGCAAATTCTCCCAACACTGGTGGATTACCTGGAGCTAAACTCCCCCACCAGTCACAAACAATGCTTCTGATCCCCCACACTGGATATCAGGAAGCCACCATAAAATATACTCAGCCCCCTTTACTGCATTTCACCCACTGGTCCCCAATATAGCCGCTGGGTCTGGTAAAGAGAGAAATTGCTTAAAACTCCAAGCTCTTCACCCAAAAAGGTTTCTCCTGACCCCAAAGGGTCAGCCACATTACACAGAACAGTAGAGGTTTGGATCTTACCCAAAATACCACACTGCCAGCCAATCCTCTAATAACTAAAACTAAAGGTTTATTGTGCAAGGAAAGAAACAAACTATGAGAGTACTGTTAAAGCCGGGGTCTCAAACTCAAATCACCACAAGGGCCACGTGAGGACTAGGATATTGGTCCGAGGCCCGCATCACTGAAACCTTTTCATATAACAGTTTTTAAAACCCTGATGGTGCACCAGTTTATTTAACTAAAATTAAAATTAATTAATTGAATTCAAAGTTATTGTAAATAAAAATAATTAATTGGGTTCAATTAATTGAATTTGAATGATTTTAATTGAAATTTAATTTTTAGAACTTTTTTTTAAAAAAAAAATATTTTCAAAAAGGTTTTTCATTAAAATTAATTTTTGTTCACGTTTTTTTTTTTTTGAAAGAAAGAGAAGGAAGGAAACAAGAAAGAAAGAAGGGACTGGGCATTGCGATGGCAGCCAGCTGCGACCCTGGTGGGGCCATCGATCTGGGACCCAGCCAACCCCTGCAGCCCGCTGTGGTCCCCACTGGGACCGGTGATCTGGGCCCAGCCAACCCCAACGGCCTGCTGCAGCCCCTGCTGGGGCCAAAAATCCGGGTCCCAGCCAGTGGCGACAGCCTACTATACCCCCGCTGGGGCCAGGGCTGGCGATCCAGGCCCAGCAGAGCCTGGCGGTCTGCTGTGGTCCCCACTGGGGCTGAGGCCAGCGATTTGGGGCCGGGCTTGTGTGGCAGCAGGAGCCTGATTTGGACCTGACTGGCTGTCCCAGCAGCCAGATTGGGCCCCTCTCTGGCAGCGGATCGGGCCCAGGGGTGGGTTTGGGCCCAGGCCCCGAAGCTATTTTGGGGGCAGCAAGGCCCCTGCGGCAATTGGCTCCTCCCCAGCTGCCCGGCAGTGGGTGCCAAGGCCCTGGGGGTAGGAGGCAGGGAGCGCAGCTCGGAAGGAAGCACTGCCAATGTGCCGTCAGCAGGATCCCAGGTGGGAGACAGGCGGCTGCAGCTGGGCTGCTGGCTCCCAGCCGGTGGGGGCGCTGTGGGGCCGCAGGAAATAGCTCCGTGGGCTGCATGTGGCTCGTGTGTTTGAGACCCTTATGTTAAAGGGTTAAAGTAATTACATGCATACAAATGATTTGAAGTCCAATATATCAGGTTTCCAGTAGAATTTGAAGTTTGCAGATCTTAGGCACACATCCGATACCTAGGTGGGTTTAAGTCCTTGTTTCACAGCTTCAGTTGTTAGAAATCCAGTTCAAAGGAATATTGACCAAATAGACCAAGTGTAAATTTTGCTCTAATTCTCCCATGAGAATTAGCAGGGTGATTCCAAGTCAGTACTGGCTGGGATCTCAATCCTGTGGCCCAAAGTTTCCCTGAGAAGCTTGGACAGGTGCGAGACCAAGGGATTATGTTCTCAACTTCCTTTTATAGCTGTAGAAAGGTGGGCATTTGCAGGTCATTTCTTCATGTGGGCTTTGATGACAGTTCACAGAGACTTCCTTAAGTGGAGAATAGTAATGTGTATTGTCCTTTGAAGTAAAACCTTCACCTCTTGGGCACCACAGGTAATTAGCTGCATTAGCACCGTTAACGAACAATTTACGTTGGTGCATCAAAGCTCCATCTAGAGGTTAATGTTCCCCTTTGACCTCTTCTAAAAGAATAATAGTAACAGATAGGGAAGCCGTTCATTTACCTTGCTAACCTCTAATGATATAGATGTAAACACCATCAAGTAACTACTAAAACACACATGCATATCAAAGCCCTAACCTACCTGTAACACTTCCATATACTTTCAAAGGTTAGATTTGGGTCATGTATTTCACAAGATGGCTTGGCCTTTTCAGGCCTAGCATGACACCATGCACCTGCTGGCTCTGCCCCCTGGGGCAGACCAACTGGTCCCAGGGCAGGGTAGAAGTGCGATGACCAGCTGTGGCCTCAGGCCCTAGGGCCCCACCCCTCCCAGCGCCAGCACACACACCCCAGCCCCACTGTAGAGGTTTCAGAGGCTGCAGGTTGGAGGCCCCCTTCAGGCTAAGGCCCAGAGCTGCATCCCCTATAGCCCCTGCATGATTTGAAGACTCCAATATCTCTGCCACAGGTTAGGTCTCTGTTTTAGGAGTGGGTGGGTGATATTCTGTAGCTTGCCTTGTGCAGAAGGTCAGATGAGATGATCATAATTGTTCCTTCTGACCTTAAGGACTGAGTCTTTGAAAGACTAGAAGAGGGGAAATGTTCTTTACTTTCATTTAGTTTATTTACATTATAATCAGTTTCATGGTTCCTCTATATTGTTGTAGTCAGCTTCGCTGGGACCATGCCCTAGGTTGACTTATAGAATAAGTCGACCTAGGGCGTCCACACCGTCTTTAGGTCGACTTAACCATTTGACTTAAGAGTTGAGTTGACCTAAAGAACGTTAGTTATTAAGTCCACTTAAGGAGCTGCTTAAGTCATCTTAATGATAGCCAGGTGTGGATGTGGCTTAATTTAAGGCGACTTAAGTCGACTTAAATTGCCAGTGTAGACGTAGCCTAAGTGAATCATATTAATGGCTGAGTTTGGATTCAGTAACTTAAATCTCATATTTATCATTTCATTCTTAAATGGTGAACATCTTGTAAAATCACCTAATCTTATGAGAACTGGAAAGTTTCTTTCCTTCTAGGTTTGGATTTAACACATAATGAAAACTCTATATCTGGATTTGACTCAGTGGAGTCCAATCTGACTCTTTTCTCCATAAAATTCAGAGAGGTTTAAATTCCAAGTTTCAGTTTTGGACTACCTAATGCAGACTGTATCTTATTTATGCATTGAAATTGGTGTAAATGTAAGATTTGACTAACAATTGTAAACTGATTGTAAATTGTTTGGGGCCAAACTCAGGGCCTTTTTTATGTATGTTAAAGTGACCAGCACAACAATCTCTAATCTTGATAAAGGCCTTTGGTTTCTCTAACGATATAAACAAAGAGGAGGAGGAATGGAAAAAATAAAATAAAATCAAGCATCATTGTAAAAATTACTTTACTAAAAAAGAATAACATAATCTCTGGGTGAAGTATGTAGAAGAGAAATACAAGGCATTCACAAATGGAGGAAACACAGGTATTTGAACATGAAGAGAACGATATGTTCTTAGACAACAAAAGTCTTGCTTGTGACATTAAAGTCTCTTAAATACCATCATGAATATTTCTCCCCTTTAAGGTTTTATTATTGGCTATCCAATCCATTTTCTGATCTGTCCTAAATTACTTGCAGTTCTTAAAGAATAATAAATACATTAATAACTAAGGAAGAATAAATGGGTGCATCTACACTTATAAATTAACGAGATGCAGGTGAAAACTCTCATTGAGTTTAGAAGTGGTTTCGAACAACTGATGGAGCAGACAGGTGAGGACGTTTTAAGAGAAACGCCAGACCTGCAGATGGAAGCAGGGCCATCAAATTGTGAGGCCAGAATACCAGGAGATGAAAGTGGCCTGTGGAAGCATGTGACTGTGAGAAGTTGGCAGAGGAAAAGACGGGCTAGCGAAGGAGAAATAGAGCTCAGAAACAGGTTTGCTGGGTTAGCAAATGAAGGAGCAGAGCATGTAGTGACTGATGTTGGGAGTGCAAGGAAAAAGAGAAGAGCAGCTAGTCCTATCCAAAGAGGGGATGAGCCAAAGGAGATTCCTCCCAGTAAGAGCCCTAGAAGGACTCGGGAGCAGATGCAAAGGATTGCAGACAAAAACAGGAGGACTGAGGACCTGCGACCGGAACGCAGTGGGGATAGGCTAGTGAATAGCACTGGTGCCAGGAAAAGGCACGTGTATGTGATTGGGGACTCCTTGTTGAGAAGGACAGACAGGCCTATAACCAGAGCTGATCCCGGGAACAGAAGGGTATGCTGCTTGCCTGGTGCAAAGATACGGGATGTTGATCTGAGACTGAAGAGGATCTTAACGGGAGTTGGAAAGAATCCTTTGATTGTCCTTCATGTGGGTACAAATGATGTAGATAGATTCTCACTGGAACGTATCAAAGGTGACTATGCCAGGCTGGGGAGGACTCTCAAGGAAATAGAAGCTCGGGTTATCTTTAGTGGGATTCTGCCTGTCCGTAGAGGAGGACAACAAAGGTGTGAGAAGACCCTGATGATAAACAGATGGCTTAGGCAGTGGTGCTATAAGGAGGGCTTTGGCATGTATGGTCACTGGGAGGCATTCATGGACAGAAGACTGTTCTCCTGGGATGGACTGCACCTGAGTAGGGAGGGAAATAGACTTCTGGGAGGGAGATTAGCACAACTGATCAAGAGAGCTTTAAACTAGAGAGCTGGGGGAGATGGTTGGGAGATGCCCAAATAATCTCTGCGCCTGATATTAGTGTTGAGAAGGAAGAAAATGAAATAAGAAAGGACACAGAAATAGGGAGCAGCATGAGGGTTACGAGAAGAAGTAGTGTAAATGCCAATCTAGTGAGTGATATTGTCTGTGGAACGACTGTGCCGAATCAGGCAAAAAACGTGAGTGAGGCCAAGCAGCACAAACTAAAATGTTTATATACTAACGCGAGAAGCCTGGGTAACAAAATGGAGGAGCTGGTGCTACTGGTAGAGGAAGTGAGACCAGATATTATAGGGATAACTGAAACATGGTGGAATAGTAGTCATGACTGGTGTACCAGTATTGAAGGCTATGTGCTCTTTAGGAAAAATAGATATAAAGGCAAAGGAGGGAGAGTGGCATTGTATGTCAATGAGGAGGTAGACTGTCAGGGAAATTCAAAGTGATGGAATTAACAAGACAGAATCAATCTGGGTAAAAATCATGTTAGGAAATAAGCTACTAAAGTTTCTCCTGGAATGGTGCTTGGAGTGTGTTACAGACCGCCGGGATCTGATCTAGACATGGATAAGGACCTCTTTAAGGCCTTTAAGGAAGTTAATACTACTGGGAACTGTGTGATTATGGGAGACTTTAACTTCCCAGATATAGACTGGAGGACGTGTGCTAATAGTAATAAGAGGGCCCAGTTTTTCCTGGATGTGATAGCTGATGAATTCCTTCTCCAAATGGTTACCGAACCAACGAGAGGGGATGCCATCTTAGATTTGGTACTGGTGAGTAGTGAGGACCTCATAGATGAACTGGCTGTAGGGGACAACTTAGGCTTAAATGACCATGAGCTAATTCAGTTCAAACTAATTGGAAGGATAAACAAAAATAAATCAGCGACCAGGATCTTTGACTTTAAAAAGGCTAACTTTAGAAAATTAAGGGAATTAGTTGGGGAAGTGGACTGGATAGAAGAACTCAGAAATGTAGATGTAGAAGAGGCTTGGAATCACTTCAAATCAAAGTTGCATGAACTATCTGAAGCCTACATTCCAAGGAAGGGGAAAAAATTAATAGGCAAGAGCTGTGGACCAAGCTGGATGTGTAAGCATCTCAGAAAGGCGATTAGGAGGAAGCACGGAGCCTACAAGGAATGGAAAAGGGGAGGGATCAGCAAGGAAAGCTACCTTTTGGAGGTCAGAACATGTAGAGAGAGAGTGAAAAAGGCAAAAAGTCAAGCTGAGCTGGACCTTGCAAAGGGAATTAAAACCATTAGTAAAAGGTTCTTTAGCCATATAAATAGGAAAAAAACAAAGAAAGAAGAAGTGGGACCGCTAAAAACTGAGGATGGGGTGGAGGTCAAGGATAATCTAGGCATGGCTCAATGTCTAAATAAGTACTTTGCATCTGTTTTCAATGAGAGTGAAGTTGAGCTGGGGGGTAGAGGTAGGGAAGCTAAAGGGAATGAGATCATGAATGTGGAAATTACCATACCTGAGGTAGAAGCCAAACTTCAGCTTCTGGATGTGACTAAATTGGGTGGCCCAGACAATCTCCATCCGAGGATACTAAAGGAACTGGCTCATGAAATTGCCAGCCCTTTAACGAGGATTTTTAATGAATCTGTAAACTCGGGGGTTGTACCGTATGACTGGAGAATCACTAATGTAGTTCCTATTTTCAAGAAAGGGAATAAAAATGATCTGGGTAACTTCCGGCCTGTTAGTTTGACCTCGGTAGTATGCAAGGTCTTGGAGAAAATTTTGAAGGAGAAAGTACTTAAGGCTGTAGAGGATAACAGCAACTGTGATAAAATACAACATGGCTTTACAAAAGGGAGATCTTGCCAGACCAACTTGATCTCCTTTTTTGAAAGGATAACAGATTTTTTAGATAAAGGGAATGCGGTGGACTTAATTTACTTAAATTTCAGCAAGGCATTTGATACAGTTTCACATAGGGAGTTATTAGTTAAGTTACAGAAGATGGGGATTAATATGAATATAGTAAGGTGGATAAGGAACTGGTTAAAAGGGAGGCTACAGCGGGTCATACTGAAGGGTGAACTGTCAAGCTGGAGGGAGGTTACCAGTGGAGTCCCTCAGGGATCTGTCTTAGGACCGATCTTGTTCAACCTTTTTGTTACTGACCTTGGCACAAAAAGCGGGAATGTGATAATAAAGTTTGCGGATGACACCAAGTTGGGAGGTATTGCCCATACGGAGAAGGATCGGGATACGATATAGAAAGATCTGGATGACCTTGTAAACTGGAGTATCAGGAACAGGATGAAATTTAATAATGGGAAGTGCAAGGTCATGCATATAGGGACAAACAACAAGCATTTTCCTATAAGTTGGGGACGCATCAGTTGGAACGGACTGAGGAGGAGAAGGATCTGGGAGTAATGGTTGACCATAGAATGACTATGAGCTGCCAATGTGACTTAGCCGTGAAAAAAGCTAATGCGGTTCTAGGCTGTATTAGGAGAGGTATTTCAAGTAGAGACAGGGAGGTGTTAGTGCCGCTGTACAAGGCACTGGTGAGACCCCATCTGGAATATTGTGTGCAGTTCTGGTCCCCGATGTTTAAAAAGGATGAATTCAAATTGGAACAGGTGCAGAGAAGGGCTACAAGGATGGTCTGTGGAGTGGAAAACCTGCCTGATGAGTGGAGACTCAAGAACCTTGGCTTGTTTAGCTTAACCAAAAGAAGGCTGAGGAGGGATATGATTGGTCTCTATAAATACATCGGAGGGATTAACATAAGGGAGGGAGAGGAATTATTTGAGTACAGCACCAATTTGGACACCAGAACAAATGGTTATAAACTGTCCATCAAGAAATTTAGGCTTGAAATTAGATGCAGGTTTCTAACCATTAGAGGTGTAAAGTTCTGGAATAACCTTCCAAGTGGAGTTGTGGGGGCAAAAACCATAACTGCTTTCAAAACTGAGCTTGATAAATTTATGGAGGGGATGGTATGATTAGCCTATTTTGGAAATTGACTGATATTTGGCTACGTGTGGTGGATTTACAAGTAGCCTAAGAGGGGAGAGTACGTGGGGTGGGTTCTGAGTTATTACAGAGAATTGTTTCTTGGGTAACTGGCTGTTGAGACTTGCCCACATGCTCAGGGTTTAACTGATCGCCATATTGGGGGTCGGGAAGGAATTTTCCCCCAGGGCTGATTGTCCTGGGCTCTGGGGGTTTTTCACCTTCCTCTGTAGCACAGGGCATGGTTCACCTACCGGTGAATTCTCTGTATCTTAAAGTCCTTAAATCATGATTTAAGGAGGTAAATAACTCAGTCATAGGTTGGTGGCCTATTGCAGGAGTGGGTGGGTGAGGTCTTGAGGCCTGCATTTTGCAGGAGGTCAGACTAGATGATCGTACTGGTCCCTTCTGACCTTAAAGTTTATGAGTCTATGAGACTTAAGCCTGCTTAAGTCAACTTACTTTACCCTGCGTCCACTCTGGAGTTTCCTTAAGTCGACTTAAGCTGTTGCTTAAGTCGACTTAAGGAAAAGTAAAGTTGACTTTGTAAAACCTAGTTTTACATCGACTTTACTTCTTAAGTCGACTTCAGCAGTGTGGATACCCTAAGTCGACTTGGTCAACTTAGGGCACGGGACAAGGGAGCATCACTTGGCTCCCTGGCAGAAGGGAGCCACTGTGGCTCCCTTGTCTTGGGGAACCCCTGCTCCCTTCTCCCCAGACCTGCGGCTTCCCTGCCACGGGAGCCGCGGTCCTGGGGAGAAGGGCTCCCCAGCCAGGGCTCCAGTGGGAGGGGATCCCCCGCTGGAACCCTGGCTGGAGAGCCAGGGAGGCGGGCGGCTGGTCCCGGCAGAGCCAGCCAAGTGCCAGCTGGCTGTGCCGGGACCAAGAAGCTGCTCCCGGCTTGTCCCAGCAGAGCCAGCTGGCGCATGGATGGCTCTGCCGGGCTGAGGAGGGGCAGGCTGCTCTCCCAGCTCCCTTCTTGGTGGGACCGCTGAGTCCCGGATAGGAGGGAGCGTGGGGCTCCCTTCTCCCCGAGATCCATGTTCCAGCTTCCGAACAGCCAGCAGCTGGAGTGCATGTGTCCCGCTCTCCCTCCTGGCCAGGACCGCAGGGTCCCAACTAGGAGGGAGCGTGGGGCTCCCTTCTCCCTGGGACCCGAGCAGTCCCGGCTAGGAGGGTTCCCTTCTGCTCAGGACCTGAGAAGTCCTGAGCATAAGGGAGCCGAGTGGTCTGGGGCAGAAGGGAGTTCCACACTCCCTTCTCCCCCGGACCACTCCGGGGCTTGCTGCCTGGGGTGAGCCAGCCCCATACGGGGTTGGCTCTCCCCAGGACAAGCCTTCCTAGCTAGGGGAGCTGAGGCTCCAAAGGAGCCTCGCCTCCCCCTGGACCTAACTAGTCGACTTAGAGAGTCTAGTGTAGACTCTCTAAGTCAACTTAGTATGGCCCACCTTAAGTCGACTTAGGAGTCCTGTGTGGACTCTCTAAGTCGACTTAATAAGGTCGACATAAAGTCGACTTATTAAAGTCAATTTATTTAATTCAACCTAAATCACTAAGTGTAGACATAACCAATGACATTAGTGATGCTCTGATTATTTATCTGAAAAAAGTTGTAAGAATTATTGATCAACTCATGTTTTGCCAAAAGCATCTGAGGAGGAAAAACAAGCAAATGGTGAATTGCAAGTGGACTGATTATATAACTATATAAGAGCACTGAAGAAGCTTTGCCAGGCTGCTACCTGTCATTTACCATTGCAATTTGCAAATAAACAGGTAATTTCTATACAGAATTATGATGAGTCTATACAGCTACTACTCACTCTATAAAGTGCCATATTTTTCGGACCATAAGATGCACCTGACCATAAGACGCACCCAGTTTTTAGAGGAAGAAAGAAAAAAGAAGGCAGGCAAAGAAAGAAAGAAAGAAAGAAAGAAAGAAAGAAAGAAAGAAAGAAAGAAA
>ML685886.1:770839-788831 GCA_007922175.1 Pelusios castaneus | reverse complement strand
GCCTGGTGCTGGGAGGCCGAGGCCGTGGATTAGCCCGGCCCCGGCCCCGGGAAGGAGGCGGACGGCGGGTGGGAGCCCAGGAGCCTGCCGCTGCCGCAGCCACCCCTCTGGCCCGGCCGTGTGGGGCAGGCAGGCAGGCCCGCGCTCCGGACCCTAGCCTGAGCCTGCCTGTCCCACCCTGGGGGCGGGGAGGGCCAGCCCAGAGGCCGGGCGGAGACCGGGTGTGCCGCAGCAAAGCGGCTGCCCCGGGGGTTGGAGGGAGCAGCGGGGGCTGCCGGGCTGCGCGGGGGTCCCTCACTGCTGCGTGGGGGGTGCGATGGCCGCTCTGCGCCCGCGCAGCTTAGAGGGAACACTGCTTGCTGGACAGCATTCGCACTATAAGACGCACCCTCATTTTCCCCCCACTGTTGGGGGGAAAAAAGTGCGTCTTATAGTCCGAAAAATACGGTATATTCTATAATATGCACTTTCACAAATTCCCTGACAGTGTCTCTTAGATAGATGCATAACCTAGTACAGTATTCATGCTTTTAAAGAATTTTTAAATTAAGTATTGCTCCAAGGCACTGAAATTTGGTCCTGGAATTGATTCTACCACTAAATAATACATATTTCAGATTTTTTGCAATATTTTCCCTTAAAAACAAAAGGTCATGACTGTTATTTAAAATATACACAGTGGGAATATTAAAGGTTATACCACGATAAATGTACATTGTATGTAGACTGCTTGAAATCTTCCTTGTGTTTTTCATTTGACAGAAATTATAGGTGGCATTATTCTACCCCTTCCTTCAAATATTTGCTTTACTTTTGTGGTTTATATAAAATAATTGGTAGTTCTAGTTCAATTACTAAGTGGAATACAGAAACATAGATCCCGTAATCACAGTTGGGACTCACTGGCACCTTAAGTGACCTTCTTCCTTGTGGACTAAAGGATTTTATATTGAGAAACTTACCCTTTGACATGATCCCTGTATTTCAGGATGCACATGCCTTAACTTGTTCTACTGCTGTACCTTTTCCATGGCTACACTGAATGCCCCAATTGGGCATTTTCCATGTACCTTAAACATACTCAAAGCAAATCCAAATGCATGATCCCATATAATATACACACAAAAATGCATCTTTAAAGATTGTTCATTAAGAAAAATAAAAAATCTTGTCTTTGATTCTGAAAAGCAAAAACTAAGAACATACTTAGTGAAACATATTCAGGACTGAGTAGACCCCATCTACATTTTTCTCACTTGTACTAATAATGCATCTACATAAATGATTACATGTTACTAAATAAGTGACAAGGATTCATAAGTAAATAACTGGGATCAATTGCTTCCTCCCATAGCATCTTTGATAGTCTGACACAACAGCTAAATAATTAGAGAGCACATTGTTGAGTTGGTTTATGACAACTGAATAGTAGTAGTGTTCTAATGATTTTCTGACTGGAGAAAATGGTTGCTTTTCTTTAAAGTAAAGCCCCTCGCTGACTGGATGGTCCTGCGGATTGATGGGTTCAAATAAGTCACTTTCACTTATATCCCTAAAAGCCTGGCTAATTATTTGGGGGCTTTGTAACTAGTTGCTCTTGATTTGTAAAGGTTATGTTTATCTGTAAATGACTCTTTGAGGCTAAAAATAAATGTAAGTGAGAAATATAAATGCAAGTACCAAGTCTAAGGGGAAAAAACAGTTCAAGAGAGTTGGCAGTCTTTCAAAGAGACATTATTAAGGGCATAGGAACAAACTATCCCACTGTAGAAGAAAGATAGGAAGCATGGCAAGAGACACCCTAAACAAACTACACAGACATGTAGGGACAAAATTAGAAAGCCCAAGGCACAAAATAAGATTAAATGTAGAGACATAAAGGATAACAAGAAAACATGCTATAAATACATTAAGAAGCAAGTGGAAGACGGAGGACACTCAGTGGAGTGGGAAGGGGAAGAATAACAAAAAATGTGGAAATGGCAGAAATGCCAAGTTTCTTTCTTTTGTTTCAGTTTTCACCAAAAAGTTTAGTAATGTTTAAGCATCTAACATAATGAAAGTCAGTGAAAAGGAGGTAGAATCTGATGATAAAATAGGGGAAAGAACAAATTAAAAACTACTGAGACAAGATAGATATCAACAAGTCACAAGGGACTAATGAAATACATCTGAGAATACTCAAGGATTTGACTGAGGAGATATCTGAGCCATTAACGATTATCTTAAAAAAGTCATGAAAGATGGGAGAGATCCCAGAGGACTGGAAAAGGGCAAATATAGTGCCAAGCTATAAAAAGGAGAAAAAGGACAAACCAGGAAGTTACATACCAGTCAGTCTAACTTCAGTACCCAGAAAGATAGTGGAACAAATCAATTTACAAACATCTAGAATATAATATGATAACTGACAATCAGCATGGATTTTCAAGAACCAATCATGTCAAACCAACTTAATAGCTTTCTTTGACAGAGTAATAAGCCATGTGGGAGGGAAGCAATAGATGTGGTATATCATGACTTTAGTAAGACTTCTGATACTGTCTTGCCTGACCTCATAAATAAACTAAGGAAATACAATCTAGATGAAGGTGGGTGCATAACTGGTTGGAAACTATTCCCAAAGAGGTAAACATATTAGTCTGTATATGAAAACTTATACGAGAGAAATTTGTTAGTCTTTAAAGTACCACAGAACACCCGTTAAAAATTATTAAAGGACTAGAAAACATGGCCTCTGAGGAAAGACTGAAAAAAATTGGGTGTCTAGTCTGGAGAAGAGAATACTAGGAGTAGGGGAGAGAAGATAATAGTTTTCAAGTAACAAAAAGATTGCCGTGTTAGTCTGGGTCGGCAAAACAAGCAAGGAATCTAATGGCACTTTTAAAGACTAACAAATTTATTTATCGCATGAGTTTTTGTGGGAGAAAATCCCACTTTGTCAGACCCTTGAAGATGGAACAAATACATGGAGACAAGTTTTCAAGTACATAACTGATTGCTATAAGTAGGAGGGAGAAAAATTGTTCTTGTTAACCTCTGAAAATAGGACAAGAAGCAATGAGCTTAAATTGCAGCAAGGGAGGTTTAGGTTAGTAATTAGGAAAAAAATTCCTAGTTGCCAGAATAGTTAAATGTTAGTATAAATTGCCTAGAGAAGTGGTGGACTCTCCCACATGAATGGTTTTTACGAGCAGGTTTAACTAACAGGTGTCAGGGATGGTCCTAGATAATACTTACTCCTGCCTTGAGTTGAGGGGACAGGACTAGAACACCTCTTGGAATCCCTTCCACTTCTACCTCTCTAAGGCTATGTCTACACTTGCAAGTTAGTTCGAATTAAGGAAGCTTAATTCGAACTAACTTAAGCCTTAGCCACACTAGGCTTTCATTAGTTCTAATTAAGGGCTTCCTTAATTCGAACTAATAAATTTGATTGCTTAGTTTGAAATAACCCTTTATTCGACATACTTAGTTCGAATTAAGTCAATGTGGCCATATTAGTTTGAACTAACTGCTTTGTTCAAACTAATTGGCAGATTGACCTTCCTGCAACTGACTAATTCGAACTAAGCAAGTGCCCTGCATGGCCATGGCTAGTTTGAACTAGCATTCTAGTGGGGCCATGCTAGTTCGAATTTAATTTGAATTAACTAAAATTACAACAGAGTCCTGTGGCACTTTTAAAGACTAACAGATTTATTTATCGCATGAGCTTTCGTGGGAGAAAATCCCACTTCGTCAGACGCTTTGAAGATGGGAAACTTACAGAATGGGAGGAAATTAAATGCAGGGGAGTGTATGACATAGGATCAGGTCAGGCTGTAACAGCAAATCAAAATAGGTGTTAGGATTCAAATACTGGGGAACAGCACATAGAGGAGGGGGAGGTCAAATCACTTGTTGTAATGCGAGAAAAATCCATAGTCCCTGTTTAACCCCAAGACAACTGAGTCAAATTTGCATATAAGTTCGAGTTCTGCAGTCTCTCTTTGAAGCTGTGATTTGTTATTCATCTGTTTCAACACAGCTATTAACAAGTCGTCAAGGGAGTGAGCAGGGAGATTGAAGTGTTCCCCTATTGGTTTTGTAGTGTTGCAATTTCTGATGTCAGATTTATGTCCATTTATTCTTTGGTGCAGAGACTGTCCTGTCTGTCCAATATATAAGGCAGAGGGGCATTTCCGGCACATGATGGCATAAATCACATTGGTGGATGAGCAGGTGAACGAGCCCTTGATGGAGTAGGTGACTTGATTAGGCCCTGTGATGGTGTCATCAGTGTAGATATGAGGGCAAAGTTGGCAGCGTGGTCTGTCACTTCCCTGGCTGTCTCAGCACTGCTAGGTGTCAGGGGCAAAATCTTGGGCAACATGGCGACCTAGCACCCAGGATTTGTGAAGCCCAGCTCTAAGGTATAATATGTGGGGTTTTGGTTTGATGGATAGCTCAAATGCCTAGTATATATTAAGCAGAAGAAATGAATTCTGAACTTGGGAGAGGACATGTTTGTCAGTAAGAAGATCTTAAGAATAAATATAAACAACAGGCAGCAGAAGGGAGATCCAAACTCTCTGAGGTCTGTGAAACATCACTTGGCTTGATACAGCAGGGAAACAAACAAACCAATTCAGCTTGAGAAATCTGATTCTGAGACTGAAGTTTGAATGACTAATGTTTATCAGCTGAATCCTGAAATAAAGATACCAATCCTCAGTTCAGTATGTGCCTTTTTAAACAAAATGTTATAAAATTTAGTACTCCTGGATCTAGGTCAGACTCCTGGATTCATGCCCCGCAGCGGCTTCTGTGCTACCCTTTCTACATCCACCCCCAAAGTTCTTTTATGGGCTCCTTCCTGACTCTGCTTTTTCACCCTCCTTCCAGAACTCTTTGATGGTGCTTTCTCTGCTATCAGCGCATACTTCTTAACTGCTGCTAGAAAGGCTTCCCAGCTCATTCCAGTAATCCCAATTCCTTTTCATGACAGAGGCCCAGCTTTGTCTGCTGCTCTAGCAAGTCTGTAGTCACTATGTCTTCGAAGGCATCCAGTACTATGGAAGTTAAGGCTCTCATCCCATGCATTGCTCTACACAGATGGACTGTGATGCCCATGCTGAGACAACACTTATGTTTGTGCTGTGTAGCATTCTGGGTCAGGTAGTTCAGTGAGGAAAAAGACTAGTACAGTCTACTCACTCATGGATATGATCACAACTGTGGAAAATTTTGTTGACCTATATTGCTAGATATACAACCAAATTGCAGTTATAAATCTAAATACAGAACTAATTAAAGCTTAAGCATCCAGAGAGGATTAGCTATTTCCATGCTCAGGGATAACCATATTTGGGGTCGGGAGGAAATTTTCCCCCAGGGCACATTGGCTAGAGTTCCGAGGGTTTTTCCACCTTCCTCTGTAGCGTGGGGCATGGCTCACTTTCTGGTGGATTCGCTGTATCTTAAAGTCTTTAAATCATGATTTGAAGACTTTAATAACTCGGTCATAGGCTAGAAATTTATTGTAGGATTGAGAGGGTTTTATGGCCTACATTGTGCAGGAAGTCAGACTAGATGATCATATTGGTCCCTTCTAACCTTAGAGTCTATGGAATTAGATTCTAGATTCTTAGATTCTACACTAGTAAATTAAGTCGACTTAAGCAGGCTCAAGTCAACTTAATTTACTCTGCGTCTACACTAGAGTTTCCTTAAGTCGACTTAAGGAAAATTTAAGTCAACTTAATAAGATCTAGTTTTAAATCGACTTACTGGTTAAATCGACTTTATTAAGTCGACTTAAGCCAGTGTAGACGCAGAGTAGCCCTAAGTCGACTTAAAGGGTCCCCAGGGCTCCCCCACTGACCTCCCTCCCAGGGTGCCTGACATAGCCAGAGCCTGGAGTGCCCACCCACAGGGCAGGACACAGCACTGCCCACCCTGCTCCTGTACCCTGTCCATGTCCTGCTCAGCCCCATGTACAATGGGGAAAATGCTGAGCTCTCTGGTACTTTTAAAGGGGTACCCGGGGAAGGGGAGCACCCCTCGGGTGCCCCCCTTCCCACCATGCACCACTCCCAGGTTCACCTAGCCCTTGCAAGTCGACTTAGGTGCCCAGTGTAGATGCTCTAAGTTGATTTAGCAAGGTCGACTTTAGGTCGACCTAAATTTACAGTGTAGACATGCTAAGTCAACTTAACAAGGTCAACTTAAAGTCGACTTTGTTAAGTCAACTTAGCAAAGTCGACTTATTTGAACAAGTGTAGACATAACCAATGAATCTATTGGGCTATTGGTAGAGATAGAAGAAATGTCTTAAATTTTCATTTTTCGCAATAAATTTGTGATGAAAACTTTAATTTCTGTGCGGAATTTTTAAGCAGTTTTAAGCTAATCATAACTTGGAAAATAAAGTCTAGAAATATTTTAAATTAATATAAAATCTTTGACCAGCTCTAGCTATACAATTAAGTATAGATATTTAAGATTTTAAAAAGTACTTTTAAATGTGAAATTAGACCAAACTTTCATTGGTGTTCAAATAAAAAGACATTGATTTTCTCTCCTGGAAAAAAAATCCATGAGACATTGACTTTTGGCACCCCCCTGTGTTGTACTGCATCTTATTTATAGCTACCATATAATATATAGTGTTGTATATAATTAGTAATAAGAAAAAAAGTAAAATGCAGCGTTGTCCAATTTGTTTAGGTTACTTTTTTGCAATGAGGCAGATATGTGATTCCCAGCTCACATACACATACTCACACTAGTACATAGGACAACTAACAATGTAACCACAGTAGCATTAGTGCAATAGCAATGGTGGCTTGGCTTGGTCATACCGAGTACATAGCAAAACGCTTTACAGATGAGTTTGTATTCTGCCATTCCCTGTGCTACCACAACTATTTATACTCTATTTAGGTCAATGGAAACTAGAGTAAATATGTTTATATGAGCTAGGAATAACACACCTCACTCACAGTTTAGTCATAATTTGATAAAATCTAAATAAGGATCAGGATGTAGCATTTGCTTTTTCACTTGTTTTCTTGAGATAGAGTTTTAATAGTGAGTATCTGGTACCTCGAGTAGGAAGGAAAACACAGCTCGATGTCTTGATTTGGTTTAAAATGGACCCTTGCTAATTCATCAGTTTTCATAACTCTGGGCTAAAAATATTTTAAAGTGGCCCAGGTTGGCATTTATTTTGAGCCACACTTGTGTGTTCCCTCTTATCTTGGCTAAACTCTCTAAACTAGAGTATTACCACATTGTGCTAGCTAGATAAAGCTTGATTTCCTTATTTTGCCTAAATACCACTGAAGACAAATTACTGGAGAATGTTGCCTATGAGTATAATAAATTCATGAGCACCCTGTGAGAGGTTAATAGCCTTACAAATCACACTGAGAAAACCTAGAACTTGTTTCATAACACCTCATTGGTTATCCTTGCAAAGCTGGCAATTCCTTTATTCTCTTTATTTTAAGCTGCTGAATTTGAAACAAAACTATTTGTCTTCTCTGTATATTAACATATGATTATTTTTAAAACATATTATTTATTTTCCAGAGTAAAACAGATATCTATTTGATATGTATGTGCTTTCAGTTGTATGCAATGCTTTTTTTTCTTAAAAAAACAAAACAAAACAAAACAAAAAAACAAAACAAAACATGCGGGTATGTAGGCAGGAGAAGTGGGGGGAGAAGGGAGGTGTCAGGACCCTCCACCAGGCCTTCCCAGGCCCCCACCTTTCCACCCTGCCACTCCCTGGGACCCTTTCTCACTCCTCTCGCCCCCGCCCGCCCGCCGGTTCCCCACTTCTCTCAAACCCCTTGGGCTGCTGTGTTGCTCACTTCCTCATATTTTAATTAATGGGACAAAACAACAAGATGTCACAGTGAATTTATGAATTGTGCACATGCATTAGTGCAGTAGTTCTCAATCTTTTGTGGGTTGCAACATACTTGGCAACATATTGTCACCCTCCAGCACACACCAGCCCACCCCTCCAGGCCATATCCAGCCATCTCCCTGGCTTTCTGTGACACACTTACCACTGTGTGGCAATACAGTAATATGTCCCCAGTGGTTAAAGTTAATTTGACGGGCCCAGGGACCCTCCTAATCTCCGGGCCCCCTTCCTGTATTGTCTGGGTCCCCTTCATGCATGTGTGGGCCCCAGCCCAGGTAGACATTTGCAACCACTTCTCAGTACCACATGCATTGGCTATCACTCCATAAAAATATTTATAATTTTATATGGCGTTTGTCTATAGCAATTATTGTCACAATTTAGCAAACACTGCATAACACAATAAGTATTCAAATTCCAAAGGGGTAGCCGTGTTAGTCTATTGTAGAAAGACAACAGAGTCCTGTGGCACTTTTAAAGACTAACAGATTTATTTATCGCATGAGCTTTCGTGGGAGAAAATCCCACTTCGTCAGATGCTTTGAAGATGGGAGACTTACAGAATGGGAGGAAATTAAATGCAGGGGAGTGTATGACATAGGATCAGGTCAGGCTGTAACAGCAAATCAAAATAGGTGTTAGGATTCAAACACTCTATGTGCTGTTCCCCAGTGTTTGAATCCTAACACCAATTTTGATTTGCTGTTACAGCCTGACCTGATCCTATGTCATACACTCCCCTGCATTTAATTTCCTCCCATTCTGTAAGTTTCCCATCTTCAAAGCGTCTGACGAAGTGGAATTTTCTCCCACAATAAGTATTGTAGGACCTGCCAGCAAGTAGGATGTAGGCGTAGGACCTGGCGTTGGACCTGCCAGCAGCCAGGGCAGGGCAGAACATGCGTTCCGCCAGATTTTTCTATTTTTAAAGGCCCCGGAACTCTGGCCTCTCAAATTTGTGGGCCCCGGAACTGCATTCCGGTGCGTTCCCCCTTACTTTAACCCTGTGTGTCCCAACACAGTGGTTGATAATCACTGCATTAGTGGAACCTAAGTATCACACCTCAAAGTTCACTGAAATGCTAAATGAATTCCTCATCTTAAAATAAATATATGGTTTTTTAAATTAGAGTGCTAACAGGTTTGAATTTAAAGTGCAAATACTCTTGAGACTCAAAATATGTTACTCTATAAAGGGTGAATGTTTAAAATAATTCCCTTAAAATCTTAGCTTTTTCCAGGTCTACTTTTGCACACATCATAGCAATGATTGTCCTCATTTAAACTTGACGGTAATACGGCCCTAGAGAATGTAGTTAGAATAATATGATGTACAAAATCTGCCTGGATGGGGAATACTGGAAATAATCTATAAATAACTATAGCAATGAGTTTGGCTGGTGAAGTTTCTAACTGGCCACTACAACTTACACTCAGGCTCTGAAGGTGGGGTTTTTTGTTTGTACTAAATTCTAATTCCTATAAGCAGGAGAAAAGGTAGCAGAAAAAAATGTCCTAACTTGAACTCTCTGGAGATTGGCATTTTGTTTTTTCTTGGTCTGTGTGTCCAGTGTTCTGCTTGCTGAAAGAGAGACTATTTATCTTATCTACAAGCATCTTAGCCCTAGTCTATACTTGCCGCACTTTTCGGCGGCAGTTGACGGGAGACACACAAGATACATAAAATAACTTGTGTATCTCCCGTCGACTTCTTAACTGCTCCCTACACATTACACTAAGCTGAACAGAAATGGCCTTTGGTCCACATAGTATTACTACAGTTATGGAGCTGTTGTTACAGCTCCGGATCCGTGTTTGATTGAGCACATCTACACAGACACCTCAATCGAACCTGGAAAATCGAACTGACGGTGGCGATTTTGCCACCATCTGTATAGACTTGCCCTTAGTCTCTTCTTGACAGTTAGTTCCTGTTCAGCTCTCCTCCATAAAAACTGTCACATGAGGACAGCAATCATTTTATCTGTCTCCAGATATAGAGGATGTTGAAAAAGAAAAAGAGACGTACTCGTTTTCAGCTTCATGGTTATGGTGTTGGAATCCAAAATTTACCCAAATTGAAGGAATTCTTATTATTCCGTGGTGACCCAGGGTATTCTCAACCCATTGGGAACTGGAGGAAGGTCTGGAAGTTGTCCCCTTATTAACAAACCACTACTCAGTGTTGACAGATGGCATCCTAAAAGACAGCAAAGTGCTTTAAGTGAAGTTAATTGTATAATTGTAAAACTCCCATTGACTTCACTGGGGGGGGGGGGGTCATGCAGTTTTAATTTGAATAAGTCTAATTGAAAACTGAATCAATATGAGAATTTTCACTTCTATGGTGGATGGGGTCAGTGAGGGAATTCCACTTCATTTTAAAACTGGACCCCAGATAATTCCACTTCCTGGAACTGTGTCATGTCACACAATCACTTTCACGGACTTCATCAGTTTCTCCAGCAGTGACAATCTACAGAAACTGCATTCACCACAATGATATAGCATGAGACAGAATGGCCTGCATCCCTATTTGTAGCATTTTTTTTCTATCCATTCCATTAAATTCCTTGTTATCAATTGGTTTCTTTTGTCCTCCTAGAAATTATTTCACTCCTTTTGACTTTAAACAACCAGTTTTAGGCTTCCTTTCCATAAAACACTTAACTCCAATTTAACTTTGCTGGTGTCTTTGGATGGATCTTCATTCAGTAAAGCAGTTTAGTGTTAATGCAGCAAGTGTTAATGGAACTAGAGCACATATTAAACGCTTTGCTGAGTTCTTAGGGTGTTATTTAAAGCCGTCCTCTAGACTGTATAACAAAACTTAGACCTATCATGAGAGAGAATTAACAAGTCTTCTCTTACTGAAGAACAGAAAAAGAAAAGAGACTTTCTACTTCAGTTCATTGTTCAAACAGGGCTACTGCCATTGGTTGCCTAATGACATTGTCAGTTTATTGTATGTGATACAGGGTTACCCCCACAGAGAAGCAATTTGGCTACAAAACCCATTTAGCATTCTGTGCTTGTTCATTATAGTACTGTGTTATGTTATGCATTTAGACTGTCAGATCTCTAAGGAAAGGGCTTCTTACTTGTTTTGACATCTTTTTCCTTCAGCACAGTTCTGTGGACACTGGTATTAATAGCAGTGGATTTCTTCTGTGTGGGATAGAAATGCTACCGTTGTACACTAGTTACACAATGTATTTCCCAGATATAGAAAGCTAAGAATTCTTTTACCTACTCTGACAAAATGGTAATGGGCAATATTATTATTTACATGTTATGGTGGTTACATAATTCCTCATTCAGTAAGGAAACTGAAGACTGGAAGTAATCTAACAGCAGAGTTTTAAAAATTTAGTGTGTTGGAAAGGAGCAAGAAGAAAGTCCAGAATGCAGGAAGCAAACCTTCTCTCTACCCAGATTGTCAGATCTCCAGAGGGAAAATATTTCATGCCTACTAATGGTTTTTAATGAGCTCTTAAAAAGCCCCTCATAGAACAGTCTCCTCACAGGTTGCTTGTTCTGCCAGCACGGTGCTTATCCCTTCACGTCAAGTTAGCATTGCAATAATGTTGTTCTTGTACTGTCCCCCTTACTAGCTCAGACAAAGTTTGGTCTGCCAGTTCTTACTAAAAATATTTGTAATGAACCCATTGGATAGGTGCCAATAATATTTAATGGGCATTCTGTTTTTTAGGTGCACATAGACTCCAATGAATAGAGCAGTTTTGTAAATCTAAGTGATTATATTTATATATGATTAATGAGTATCAAAGTGGGAGATTGGTTTCCTTTTATTAGTGTCCTTTCATTGATTTTTGATTCATACATTTACAAATAAAATCATGAGCACTGCCCATCAAAAGGAAGACCTGGCTCCAGTCTGAGCCCATGTCTACCCTGCCAGCACTTTTCAGCAGCAGTTGAAGGGAGATACACCAATGTTTTTAAGTAACAAGCGTATCTCCCTTTGGCTGCTTAATACCTACTCACCACAATGTCTTCACTGTGCTGAGACAATGGGAAATGGCCTCCTGTCAACTTGGTGCTATGCTACTTGAGTGGGTGGTCTTCAGGGATTGACTTCCCGATTGACTGAACAGGTCTGTGAAGCCCCGCTCAGTTGATTGGGAAGATTGATCTGATGGCAATGAATTTGCTGTCATCAGTGAAGACATGCTGTAGTATTATTATGGAGGCTGTAGCTGCAGTCAAGGTTGAGTTTTGCACTTCAAGCAGAAATTACAGCCCTTATTGTGCCAAGCACAGAATAAATGTTTTGGATATGTTGCAAATAAATCTGTTTAACTTCAAATGAATTGAAAATTCCTCCTTTAGGAAATTTTGCATATAGATTCTTGTTTAGTATTTTTTAATATTAGATTAGATTACATTTATTTAAAAGTTTGTTATAATTTTTACTTTAGGATGCCAAACGGTGATTCCAGACTGTACTTACTATGTTTGAATTTCTTTAACCTTAACTCTGAATATATTGGGTTTATAATGCTTGGATTTGGGATAAATAGCACATCCCCTGAATGGATTTTACCCTAATTTACTCAACTATAATATTAACCTTAACACCATCCCAACACAGTTATTTTCTTGACAAAGTTGCAGGTAAACGTCACCACTAGTGTTCCTTTAGAGCAGGGGTCAGCAACCCCCAGCATGTGTGCCAAGAGTGGCATGCCAGCCTGTTTGGAGTGGCATGGGGTGCCCTCTTGGGAGCCGCTGAAAGTGCTGCCAGCCTTGAGGGCCAAGAGCAGTGCGGCACCTCCTTTGCCCCCCCCCCCCCAGCTCCCACCCAATCCCTGAGAGCGGCACTACTCTTGGCAGTACTTCAGTCCCCAGTTCCCGAGAGCATCGCTGCTCTCAGAGGCTATGTCTACACTTGTTAATTTAGGTCGACTTAGCTAAGTCGACTTAACAAAGTCGACTTAGCATGTCCACACTAAACTTTAAGTCGACTTAGGGGGGACTCTACAAAGTTGACCTAGAGCGTCCCTAGTCTAGGGGCTAGGTGGACCTGGGACAGGTCCACGGTGGCAGGGGGGGCACCCCTTGTCAAGTGCCAGGGGGCTCAGCCTTTGCCCCATTGTACCTGGGTACAATGGGGCAAAGGGGGACAGGGACACTGGCAGGGCATAGGGGCAGGGTGGGCAGGGCTCTGCCTTGCCCTGGGGGGGGCATGCCAGACTCCCCCTGCTCCATCCCCCCTGGCAGGGAGGGCAGTGGGGGAGTCCTAGAGAGCCCTAAGTCGACTTAGGGCTACTCCACATCTACACTGGCTTAAGTCGACTTTAGAAAGTTGACTTAAGCCAAAAGTCAACTTAAAATGAGGTTTTATTAAGTCGACTTAATTTTCCTTAAGTCGACTTAAGCAGTCGACTTAAAGAAAGTGTAGTGTAGACGCAGAGTAAATTAAGTCAACTTAAGCAAGCGTAAGTCGACTTAATTTACAAGTGTAGACGCACCCAGAGATAGGGGGTGAGAAAATCTGCTGTGGGGAGCAAAGTCCGCAGTGCCTCGGCTCCCCCCCCCACCAACTGCTGCACAGGGGGGCAGGAAGCTAAGGCACCATGGAATTAGCTCCTGGCTGTTGGTTTTCTCGGTGGTGGGGCAGTGGCACTGGGGGAGAGTTGGGGGGGAGGGGCTGGCACGGGGGTCAGCAAAAGTTGCCAACCCCTGCTTTAGAGGAGTGTAATAACTGCATTATGCAGTCTTATAGTTGGAAGAATGACTAAAAGTTGCATGCAAGCTAAAGAAGTCCTGTATGCTAAAAGTAGCCTAAAAATTATCAGTTGGGGAACCATTTGGTCTGACTCTCTCTCTCTCTTTGATGTGACACACCCACCCATCAGCCTCCTTCACCATTTGCCACAACAGAGCGAAGGAGCCATTCCACCACCCTGCTTATTAAATGACAGGCTGTCTGCAAAGAGACAAGGGCAAACATCACCAGCAGGAATATATTTGGAGCGTGAGGGGTAAGTAGAAGGAAACTGCTGGATGATACATTCTAGCCTGCAGACCCAAGACAGAGGATATTCAAAGGGCAATATGCAAAGTTCACAGTGTGTGAGGGGTGGTGAGTATGATACTCTTCGCTGTTCAGAGATGATACCTGGCAGATCTTCTTTCTATTCCCCTGTTAGCCAGTGGCAAGCAGCTAGGCCCACAGCACTTCTGCTGCCACTCAATCCCTTAGCAGGGCTTCAATGCTGATTAAACCCCTTGCAAATAGCTGTGTCTTGAGCTGCTTCACACTGTTGAATTCCAGTCCACTGTTACACCTTGCTGACTCCCCAGTTCACACCCTTTTACAATTGCCCCCTCTCAGCCTTACATTTATGCATCTCACCCTAAGAAAATTAGGCAAACACACATCACACTATAGATGGTAATGACTGCTGCCATTGAGCACCTATATATAAGGATAAAAAACATGGGCTGATCTGCGGTGATCAGTCACATTAAATTTCTAAGGATGCATCTACACTGGCAACTTAGGTCGACTTAAGGACGCTTAAGTTAACCTACACAAAGCCGTGTCCACGCTGGGTTTTTAATAAGGCAACCGAAGTGCTTCCTTAAGTTGACTTAATAACAGCTTAAGTTGACTTAACACCACCTCTGAAGGTCTACTTAAGCCTTAAATTGACTTCTTAAGTCGACTTGAAGCCAGTGTGGACGGGGAATAGCAGTAAGTCGACCAGCAGAGGAGCCAGAGAACCTCCCCAGTCCCGGGGCTCCAGCCGCAGGGAAACCTCGCCGCACCAGGGCTCCAGCTGCACGAGGTTGCCGGCTCCCCACCTGGCAGAGGAGCCCCAGCTGCAGGGGAACCCCCGCAGCCTCGGGGGTCCAGCCGTGGGGAAACCCTGCCACACTGGGGCTCCTGCTGCGTGGGGTTGCTGGCTCCCCATCCGGCAAAGTCGACCTTTGACCTATAGACATAGCCTAAGAGAGATTAACAGAAAAATAGACTAAATTTCCTTCAGTGGACAAACTCGGTCATTTCTTTAGTAATAGGTTTCATATGATTGCCATTTGCAGGGGAAGTAATTTTATCTGAGAGACATGACTGTACAATAGCTAGCTTTTATTTCCATTTCTCCTGGGAAAATACTACATGAAATGGTGCAGAAGTAACACTAGAACTGAATGAGAATAGAAATAGGTTTGAAACAAGACTAATTCTCAGTCTTTTCATTCATGTCTTCAGAAGATCAACCAAGCACAAATCATGATAATATAGATAAAAATAATGCTACAATATAAATACATTCAAACCATGAGTGTTTCCCTTTTCTCCTTTTGCTTGTGTAAGGACTTCAGCTCGTTCCTTGATTCTGAGTTGTGATGCTATTTCAATTTGGGATATTGTTACAGTAGCGTAGCCCTGTTGTAGTCTCCTCTGGTCCTATATCATAGTTCAGTTCAATGGTGGAATATAATCTCCTCCCTTGAGCTCTTGCTTCTCAGAAGAGTTAAATTCTACCACAGCTACTGCAGAATGGTCTGAAATGAGCTACTACTTGTTTTTCTGGACATCCCAAGTGCAGCATGGTCTGTTAAATGCCCCGTAGTTTGATGAGCTGCCACACAAATCTTCTCTTAGATTTTTCTATTCATGGAAATATTATTACAGCTTTCAGTAGCAATTTCACTGTTAGAGCAAAATTACCCCTCAGGAATTTCTAATTTTTATAATTCAACAGACAAGTTAATTTAGCCACTTGGTCTAGCCTCTTTATTTTATGTAATAGATTTCACAACCACAGTATATTAAACTATTTATCAAAGCCCCAAACCTACAAAAATGTTGCAACATGCATAACTTTACTCATGCGAATGTGGGCAACATGGCCAAATTAAGGTGGCTGAAGGAGAGTTACTTTTGTGTTTCCTGACTTTGTGTTGTGTTTTAACATTACAAATCAGTGGTGCATTATTGTAACTTTTTAAGACTATGTGGCTATGTGTACACTTGGAAATTTAAGTCGACTTAGTGAGTCTACACTTAAATTTTAAGTCGACTTTGGGGGGAACTTACAAAGTCGAACTAGAGCGCCCACACTGGATGCCTAGGTTGACTTCTAGGGGCTAGGGGGACCTAGGATAGATCCACGGGGACAGGGGGCACCCTTTGCCCAGTGCCAGGGGGCTCAGCCTTTGCCCCATTGTACATAGGTACAATGGGGCAAAGGGGGACAGAGACCCTGGCAGGGCATAGGGGCAGGGTGGGCAGGGCTCTGCCCTTTGGGGGGGCATGCCAGGCTCCCCCTGTGCCCTCCCTCCCCAGCAGGGAGGGTAGTGGTGCAGTCCTGGGGTAGCCCTAAGTCAACTTAGGGCTACCTCACATCTACACTGCCTTAAGTCAACTCTAGGAATTCGACTTAAGCCCTAAATTGAACTAAATCTAGGTTTAATAAAGTCGACTTAATTTTCATTAAGTCGACTTTATTTTCCTTAAGTCGACTTAAGGAAACTGTAGTGTAGACACAGGGTAAATTAAGTCGACTTAAGCAAGCTTAAGTCGACTTAATTTACAAGTGTGGATGCAGCCTGTGGTATTTTAAAACTGTAATAATGATGAGGAAATGTTCCCTTTAACAGACACAGTTGTCACAATGGGTGTTTCTTGTGTAGCATAACTCTTTTGATGGTTTACACGATTCTTAAGATAGAAGATTTCTGTGAAGAAGCCATTTAAATTACACTCTGAGAATTTATCACAGTTAGAAATGTCTTTCCTAATCCTTTAAGGAAGTCTTATCCTCATAGTTGAGTTGGTGCTGTGTGTAAATCAAAGTATTTTTGAGAATACTTCTAAAAGTATAATTTCTTAATAAGATGAAGTGTAAAATGCATCTTGATTACATAGTTTTTTTTTTTTAAAATTGCCAAATAAATAGCTTTTTAGATATAGCATTTAAGCTGCTTTTAAAAGAATTTCTTTGCTGAAGCAGATGATTGAAATCTTCATTGTGTTTGTCTTGCTACAGCATTAGCAACTGATTTGAGCAGTTTTAAGTCTCGTCAGCATAGGTTTTTAGCCACCAGTGCACCCACATCTGCACTCGTGTAGATGCAATTTGTGCAGGTGTGCTATTGGAACTTTAACACTCGTTTTGACACCAGAATTGCAGTGGTATAAATTCTGTCCAACCATGGAGTTTGCTCCAGTGCTGTTGGGTGGCTAAAATCCCAGTGCAGGCAAGGACTCTTAGCTACTGATATATTTTAAGGTACTCAGTAGAGAGTGCTCAATACCTTGTAGGACACTCCCTGAGCTCACAGAACTTGGCTCAGAGTATTTGTGTGTGCATAAATATAATCAAGATGTCTGTAGCAGTTTTGGTGCAGTCCTGTGCAGCAGGATAATTACATTTCTTCTTTTTTCCATTTGTAAAATAGATGCAGTCATTGCCATAGCAAACTATGGAGCAATAGAACTACCTACTCTCATTGGGTGCGTCTACACTTGAAAATTAAGTCGACTTAATTATCCCACGTCTACACTACAGTTTCCTTAAGTCATCTTAAGCAGCTGCTTAAGTTGACTGAAGGAAATTCAAAGTCGACTTTATAACACCTGGTATATAGTCGACTTTGAGGCTTAAGTCGACTATTTAAGTCAACTTAAGCCAGTGTAGACGTGGGGTAGCCCTAAGAAATGGCAGAAATGGCCGACGCTCCAGCTGTTCAGAGAAAACCCCGGGGTTTTCTAAAGAGCAATTGCCGGCACTGCTGTGCTCCAGCTTCTGAGAAGCCCAAAGGCTTCCCAGAAGCTGGAGCACAGCCCCGGCTAGGAGGGAGTGCGGGGCTCCCTTCTCCCCGAGACGGCAGCTGGAGCACGGGTCCCGGGGAGAAGGAAATGCGGGGCTTCCTTCTTGACGGGACCTGAGGTGTCCCGGTGAGAAGGGAGCCCTGTGGTCCCTTCTTGCTGGGATCCCCGCTCCAGCTGCCGGCTGCTGAGCAGCTGGAGCGTGGGTCCCAGCCCATGCGGGGCTGGCTCTCCCTGGACCGAACTAGTCGACTTAGAGA